>MU182254.1:73322-90826 GCA_016904865.1 Pissodes strobi
CTCAGCGGATCGGAAGATTCCGATGATGAAAGCGAAGACAAGAAAAGTAAAAAATCTGATGTGGAGCCCGCGATGAGCAAGAAGGCCGCAAAAGAGAAAATGGTTATCGAGAAAGAATCGAAATCGGACTCAAACGACTCCGACGACGATTCCGACTCCGAGGAGGAAAGCGATTCGGATGAAACTGAAAATTCGCAAACGGAAAACCAAAGCCTAAAACTGCTTATGGACGATTCGCAAAAGAAGCAAGACGAGGGAGAAAAGACAAAGACTGACGAAAAAGATGACCTTATAAACGATGCGGCCGCGATCGCGGAGAGCATCCAGCCCAAGGGCAACACGCTGTCTTCCACTACTGTTTCGACCAAAGTACCTTTCCTTCTCAAGCTACCTCTCAGGGAGTACCAGCACATCGGCTTGGATTGGCTCGTAACCATGTACGAACGCAAACTCAACGGAATTCTCGCAGACGAAATGGGTTTGGGTAAAACCATCCAAACCATCGCGCTTTTAGCTCATCTGGCGTGCGAAAAAGAAAACTGGGGGCCTCATCTCATCGTAGTGCCCACTTCGGTGATGCTTAACTGGGAGATGGAATGTAAAAAGTGGTGTCCTGCATTCAAAATCCTGACTTACTACGGGTCCCAGAAGGAGAGGAAACTGAAGAGAACCGGTTGGACCAAGCCCAATATGTTTCATATCTGCATCACTTCATATAAGCTGGTTATACAAGATCATCAGAGTTTTCGGAGAAAGAAGTGGAAATACTTAATTTTGGACGAGGCCCAGAACATAAAGAACTTCAAGTCCCAAAGGTGCGTAACGTGCATTATATTGTAATTAAGTATTTATGAAATTACAACTCATGATGATTTATTACAATAATTGAGAACAAGGGCATCCATTCAGGCCCTTTTCTAAAATGATAACAATCGAGGCATTTGTCTGACATTTACTGGGATGAGGCGTACATTTTTCTAATAAGTTTTTCGATGATCAAAACAAGTTTATTCTTATTTGCAGGTGGCAGCTGTTGCTAAACTTTCAAACTGAGAGGCGATTGTTGCTGACTGGCACCCCATTACAGAACAATCTGATGGAATTGTGGTCCCTGATGCATTTTTTAATGCCGAACGTGTTTCAGTCGCACAGAGAGTTCAAAGAATGGTTTTCCAACCCCGTCACCGGGATGATCGAAGGCAATTCCGAATATAATGATAGTATTATTAAAAGACTGCATAAGGTAAGGTTTAAAGTTAACATATAATTTAGATAGGAGTTTTCAGTGTATATTTCCCCTACGAGGTTGGGTGTGGTTGTTTGATTACATTTTTAGAGCTCCTTATAAAAAGTGAAATTTTCTCAGGAAAACGTGCTAATTTAGCAAAAATACATACAGAATCGTGTTCTTTGGAATCTTCCACTCATACGGAAACGAAAATTTCGTCAAAAAACAGACGGATGCCCATAATAATTGATGATAAATAAAGGTAACCTCTAACCGACATTCCATATTCCATTGGAATCCAATTTCTGTCTGATTATTAGTAGGATGGCCTGCACGAAATGCGAAAAAAACCTTAAGCGATGAAGATAAAAAGTATAAAATAATCTGTGACTTCTGTAAAGGGGCCTATTTTGTTGGCTGCTCAGGTCTCACAACATCTGAGGCACATGTAACAAGATTGTCTAAGCATATCCTGCTATTTGCTGGTGAAAACTGTATTCCCATTGCTATAAACTCAGTAAAAACTTTTAACTCATCAACAGATGACAGGCTGCTGATTTTGAGGGCGGAGTTGGTCAAACAGTTTAACGAGTCAATGGAAACACTAAAAGCCTCATTAAATCATAATATAGAGGCAAACCTTGAGAAACTTAGTAAGTCCCTTGATGACCAACGGGGACCCAAGGAATCACTGCAGGGTCAACCCCAAACACCGAGCTTAACACCAAATTGTGGTGTGAACGGATCCAAGTAGGTAAAGGCAACAGATGAAAATTGTGTAAAACAAGCCATCACAAACAAAAACTAAGCGACCGCTAGCACGGGGTTAGCTGTTGGGAGCACTTCTCCTTGTCAAGCTGCTAAGACTATATCAGCTCCTCGAGTAACAAAATAAAGTATAAGAGAGGCTGTGGATTTGGCTAAACTGAATAATATTATAAGTTTGGACACTCAGAATGATAAGCTGCCCCCTTCGAAGCAAGTTACAGTCTCCTCTCAGCAAAGACAGGACAGCAAGCCATCAGATTCAACCCGTAGTGGGAGAAATATTGGCGAGCATAGACCAGCACCTCAACAAGGAACTAACTTGAACATACCTGGCCTTCCGGTTGCACCTCAGTTTGATTCCACCCTAAAAGGTATTACCTGGCTGCTTATATCAAGAGTTGTACTGGGTTGAGTGAATGCAAATGTGAAAAGCTGTGATAAGAGTTCTTTCAAAATTGGTGTTCCTACTGATCATGCTGAGCAGCTGTTGAGCCCTGACATCTGGCTATCTGGTATACTATTCAACCATTTTATGAATCTCAGACGCTCTCCAAACAAAAACCAGCTGTACTAAGGAGATTATTTCAATCAGGTGGGCAATTCTCTTAGTATTCTGCATTACAATATTCAGTCTCTTAAAAACAAAGTAAATCTACTAGATGCATTTCTAATAATTGACAAAGATTATAATATTCTTTGTCCCGTGTCTGGTCTTTGTAGGTCTGCCAGGAGACAAGGTGGTGTGGCGATTTTTGTTAAGGATAATCTAAAAACATTTCCCTTGCCACTTGATGGTGCGGTTGTGTCGCATGAGTTTGCTGGCTTGCTCATGGGGGACATTCAAGTGTGCACTTTATATCGCTCTCCGGATGGTAATTTCGCATCCTATGTGGAGAGACTGGTGGGGCTTCTCGATGCCAGCAGGGGAATCATTTTGACTGGTGATTTTAATGTTCACTTTCATGTAGTGTCTATGTATGCCCGTGTCTTGGTGGATGTTTTGGAATCCTGGGGACTTTTTCGGCTGGTCTCGGAGGATACGAGGGGGGAAGCCTGCCTTGATAATGTCAGACGAGAGGCGTCAATGGCTGTATCTTGGTAGGTGTCATCCAAGTACAACAGAAGACCAAATTCTGGAATATCTCGAAAATCAACTTTGTATTCCTGACGCGAAATGCTTTGTTTTGGACAAAAACGATGATGTTGCTTCTTTTAAGATTGGAGTTAAGGAAACGCTTCTAAGAGGTCTATTAGAACCCAATCTTTGGCCAGTGGGTACCGCAGTCAAGGAGTTTCGTCCCCGACGGCCATTTCCGGCAAATTTTCAACCAAACCGAACAGGAGAGCATCATCATTAGATCATATATCTATCGTTTATCAGAATGTCCGTGGTCTTAAAACAAAACTTAATAACTTCCTTTGTGCTGCCCAGGCTGAAGAATATTCCATAATTGCGCTCACCGAGACCTGGCTGGATCCTGATATAAATGATGCAGAGTTTCTAGGTTCAGACTACATTGTCTACAGAACTGACAGAGGCCCTAACAACAGTATTAAAAGTCGCGGCGGTGACGTTCTTTTGGCCGTCAAGTCCAGCCTGAAGTCCTGCTGCCTTTCTATTGGCTGTCCCTCTGTTGAAGAAACATGGGTTTCCGTGACAATCGGAAATTCGGTTTACTGCATCGGCTGTGTATATATCCCGCCTTCAATGGATATCTCTGTCTATGAAAATCACCTAAGCTCAGTGAATAGTGCGTGCGATGCATTTCAGCATGTGTTGGTCGTGGGAGATTATAACCTGTCTAATATTGCATGGTCTCCTAGTGACGATTGCCTGGGTCTCTTACCTGGTAACATTAAATCACAAAGTGAAATCTTGTTATGTGACACTACTACATTTTTGGGCTTATCCCAGTTCAACGATGTGATTAACGATCACAATACCATTCTGGATCTCTGTTTTGCTAATTTTGAACTAGAGTCAATTGTAAAGTGTGATGGGTTAGTAAATTGCGATCTCTATCACCCTGCATTGGAACTGTCCATATCCTGTAAGAGTTTAAAGTATTTGAATTGTGGAAAGTACTCATACTATGACTTTAAACAAGCAAATTTTATTTGTGTCGATAGTTTTCTTCAAACTTATAATTGGCTATTAATTTTAGACGATGATATCAATGTAATGCTAAATAATTTTTATACTGTACTCTATAACTGTTTTGAAATGTTTGTGCCTCTGAAGCAGTCTCAAATCAGTACTAGATTTCCGGTTTGGTTTACAAACAACCTTAAAAACCTTATATTTCAAAAGAAAATTGCTCACAAGAGATACAAGCAATCAAACAGCGAGACGGATTATAATACCTTTTGTTCATTACGCATACAATGTAAGTCTGTTACTAGGGATTGTTATCGCCATTACATAACTAACGCTGAAAATGCTATAAACGATAACGCAAACTACTTCTGGCACTTTGTTCGGTCCAAATCCAACCAAGGATCAGTTCCAAAGGAGATGCACCTTAACACTGATAACGCCGATAATGGTAGTGATATCGCTAATCTCTTTGCACAATACTTCTCGTCAGTCTTCAACCCCGTAAATTTCTATAATGCCCATCACGTGTCCTCTCATAAATTTGAATCTATTTCCAGTATCAGTATCAGTGCCACTACTATTGAAAAAGCCTTAGCTGAGCTTGACACAAATAAAGGAGCAGGACCGGATGGTGTTCCTAACAAGGTATTGAAATACTGTTCGCACTCTCTCTACCTTCCCTTGTACTATATATTTTCTAAATCATTAAACTCTGGAATCTTTCCCAAAATCTGGAAGTTATCTTATGTGTGCCCTATACACAAATCGGGAAGTAGGAACGATGTTGGCAACTATCGGCCAATCACTATTCTTTCAGCAATACCAAAACTCTTTGAACACTGTATTGAATCAGTACTAACTAAAGTATTTCAACAAGTAATAGTCTGTCACCAGCATGGATTCAGCTCTGGCCGTTCAGTCGATACTAATCTATTCCTTTATACAAACTTCATCAATAAATCCTTCGAAATGGGTGTCGAGACCCACGCAATATACACAGACTTTAGCAAGGCTTTCGATAAGGTAAATCACGCCATCCTACTTTCGAAGCTGTCCAATTATGGAATTTCAGGAATGCTGCTCTCATGGCTACGTTCTTACCTATCCGACAGAGAACAACAGGTCAAAATTGATGGCTATTTATCTAAGCCCTTCATTGCTTCTTCGGGAGTTCCCCAAGGTTCCCACTTAGGACCACTTTTATTTAACTTGTTTATCAACGACCTGGGTGGTTTGTTGAGCACAAATTATCTACTATTCGCCGACGACATGAAATTGTTTACACGAGTAACATCAGTCCAAGACATGATCTCTTTGCAGAATGATATTGACCAGGTTTTTAATTGGTGTCAATTCAATGACATGTCACTCAACATTGAGAAATGTTGCCTTATAAAATTTAGTAAATCAAAGGCTTTGTTCCCCCATCAGTATGCCATAAACAACACTGCATTGAAAGAGGTGTTTATTGTGAAGGATTTGGGTGTGTACTTAGACACTCATTTAACATTCTCAGAGCACTTCGAGAGGTTGACTAGCAGAGCTAACCGTATGTTGGGGCTTGTGAAGAGGACATGCCGGGACTTTAAAAACGTGACTGCTATTAATACGTTATATATATCGTTGGTTAGATCTCTCTTAGAATGTTCTAATATAGTCTGGTCGCCTTACTATCAGGTACATATAAACAGACTGGAAAATATTCAACTGAAATACCTCAAATTTGCCAGGCACGTGCTTTATGAATCTGGAATCAATTTAACCATCGATCAGGTTAAAGCCTATTTGAACCACTCCACCCTTGCCCGTAGAAGAGAGTATTACGACGTCTGCTTTGCTTTTAAAATATTCAACAATGTTATCAAAAGTCCTGAATGTCTTGACACCTTCTGCATTCATATCCCAAGCTATCAGACGCGTGCCCATTCTTTTTTGCATATCCCTTACTGCAGAGCCAATTACTTACTACATAGTCCTGTGAATAGAATTTCAGCAAATGTTAATAAATATTACAGCAGGTTAAGCTTTTTTAGTACGTCAGAACAAAGGTTTAAAATTATGGCTAAAAGGGTTATTTTAAGTTAACTTAAGCTTAGTGTAAGATTATGCTTTTTAAATTGTATCTTGTAAATGTTGAATGACGTCAATAAACAAATAAATAAATAAATAAATAAAATAAATAAATGAGTTTTTAAATTTTAATATGAGTAGATATAATTTTAACGTATAAATTTTATGTGGAAATTTTGGTCCCAATACTCAGTTTACTTGACGGATGTTCATATGTAAGATGATTTATAATATATTAAAAAATTCAACCTTTTCTGACCTGTGTAAACATTATATCTAAGTAATTTGCATTAAAAAACTATTTTGAATTTGAATTTTTGAATTTTGAGATGGTTAGTTACATTACTCCAGTTGTCTCACTTCTTGATGGTGGTGTTAAGAATAATAAGTAACCTTAGTTCCAGCATCGACCAATTTTATTGGAACAAAATTACAATATTGGCATGGACATGTTATTAATTCCGGAAGAATTTAGGAAACATTACGGAGAAGTTGCGCAATTGTGGGCTATTCGGTCTCATATGGCATTTAAACGATTAAAAGACTAATTTATTAAAATGTAACCATGATAATCCGCCAACAAAGTAGGCATCGTGACAAAGCCACTAAGGCTTCTAAACATCCTTGATAGTTTTCCACCAAGAGAATCAACATGTTTCTCCCAGGTGAGCACTGGGTCCAACGTCACTCCAAGAAACTTAACCTGAGCATTTGATGGTAATTGAGAAAAATCTGCGCGAAGAGTAAAATTAATGTTTTGAGTTTTTGAGATGTTGTTAGCCAAGACCCAATCATTAATATCACTCTATGCACTCTCAAACCAAGCAATCAGAGGGTCAGTGGGATAGTAGGTGATGATGTTTGTAGTATTATCAACGAATAATATGAGGTAAGGATCTTTTTTAAAGTTGTCAAGGTCATTGATATATCCCCGGAAGATCAAAGGGACCAAACTAACCCGAACCCTATGGCACTCCATACTTCACAGATTCCCTCCTAGAACAGCCCCCATTCAGAGACACATATTGGGTGCTGCCCGAGAGGTAGGACTCAATCATCCTTATACTCCCTTCATCAAAATTGTAGACAGACAACTTCTCAAGCAATATATTATGACATAATCGAAAGCCTTTGTGAGGTCATAGAAGGAGACATAGGAATCCTGACCTCACTCCATAGCCCCAGCAACAACCTCAATAAGACTATCTATGTCCAAGGTTGTCGATTTTTTTGTTTCGAAAGCCAAATTGGCGCTGCAGAAATAGATTGTTTCCCTCAAAGAAAGCACTCATCTGGTCATTTAGCCCCGACTCAAATATCTTTGAGAATATCGGAAGAAGAGAAATTGGGCGGTAATTAGATAGCTCATCTGCAGATCCCTTGTGTTCAAAGATCGGTGTGACCTTAGCATTCTTGAGTACAGTTCGAAAAATATTATTAACTATACACAGATTTAAGGTTAAGGGGGACGTTATTAGATGCGTTAAAGTTTTGACAATTCTGGTGTCGAGTCCATAGCAATCTCTGCTCTTGTTGTTATTTAAGTTGAACAATTTTTGTCTCATCTCATTAAAAGTAGTTTTATGAAAATAAAAAGACTCGGTGTTTGGATTGCTAGGCAGAAACTGCATGAAAAACTTGTCAGTGCGAGGGAGATCTGCCACAACCTCATCCGCAATGCCAACGAAAAAAAGAGTTGAAATCATGTGCACCAAGAGTGCATCCACGTGAGGCAGGCTGTGAAGAACTCTGCTTGATAATCCGCCACATTGACATCTGAGAATTGAGAGAGTTTTTTTATATAAGTCATAAGCCAATTTCTTTGTCTCAAGGATCTTAGCCCGATATCGATTCCTATAACCATTCACCAATTCAGCTGGAGCTAAAACTGGGTCTCTCCAATTAATGGAGTAGAGAGCGTGGAGTATCTCACGCATCCGCCTGAGCTCCTCACTAAACCAATTCACCTGTACCCGCCGATCATGCTTGCTCATCATTCTAGACTTTAGCGGAAAACATCTCTCAACAGTATCAGGAATAATATCAATGAAATGATTGATGTCCGCATCATCTATAACGGTCCAATCCGCAAGAAAAAAAGGAAACAATATATCATTATGGTCAGGGCGGTGATTAAATGGATGTGGGCTTGGTAAGGATCCCTCAGCTACGATGTTAGTAAACACACTGTCAAAAATTGCATTCATTCGAGTAGGAAAACTGGCTGTAATGTAAAGGCCATATGTTTGAAGCAAAAAACAAAGCTATTTTGTTCTACTATCACTGCTATAAAAGCGAACGTTAAAATCACCTGTTATGATAATAATATTTAATGATAAATTAGGATTATCAAGAGCATCAGTGAGAATCCTCAGGAAACCATCAAAATCACCGGATGGAGATCTGTAGACACTTATTAATTGAATTGAATAGTCCCCTAGAAAAACCACGGTTATTTCACATGTCATCTCTTCCCAGAATTTAGTAATGTTAAGATTTTAATATTAATTGCCACAATTCTAGATACATATTTATCGACGTTAGCCATTTCCAGGAGCTTAATATATATAACCAAGTAATCTTACCTTTGAATCAGGAAAATAGCGTTTCTTGAAGAATCGCATGTATCTCTCTATCAGGTAATTACTCACTAATGCACTATCTTGATGACTTATATACTGCAAAGTTTCCATGGCTAGAAGCCTCGACGATGCATTGAGAAGATTGAGGCTAAAAAATTAAACAAAAGCCAACTGAGTGTGTTAACGGTAATACATCAAAACCTTATATATTTCAACATAAAAATATACCTACAATGAAAATTCCATGCAAAGCCATACTGACTACCCACTCAGTAATAGAATATGTATAATACTTACTTGGAAGACTCTCCTAATACAAAAGTGTTGTGTTCTCGTTTCAGTTCAATGTTCTGAAGCAAATCTTGGCATATATTAAATTCGTTTCTAGAAAAGAATCTTCATTCAATTAATATTTTACTTATAAACTTTGACAACATTAACAATAACCTACTAACCTTTCATCTTTAGTTATTATTGCTCCTTGAAGGTATATGTCTACAACAGGTACCAAGCAACCCTCATAATATATAGAACTAGCAGCACAAAGTTTCTTTAGTGACCTTATCCAATTTAGCCTTATGAATGGATATGATTCAGAAAGTTCCAGTAAATCGTTATTTATTGAAGCAATGTTTTCAATATTAGATTTAAAACAGATTTCTGAATATAATATTTTAACAAATTTATTCACAATGCCTTTAAAGTATTGATCTTTTTTAATATGCAATAACTTCTTATGGAAAACATTGATACAATCAAGAACTAGATTTGTACATTTAGAAGAGGCAAGAAATAAATCATATAAGTTCCGGAAAAAGTTGTGTAATACCTTGTTGCTTTGGGAGTCAAAAATGAAAGTGAAGACTTCAATAAGATCTTCTCCAACATCAGATGAATATCCACGTTTATATAGTTCGAAAATCAAATTTATACATTCATTGCATAAGCGGGAATCTTTTACCTGAATATCACTCTCAATAATACCATTCTTACAGAAAGTAATAACTAGGGAACCTACGCTTTTCTTAATCTTTACTTTGGTATCTAAATAAAGATTACTACAATTCGCTTTAAATAAAACGTGCTGCACTAGTGCTAAAGCTGCACATAGTTGGGTTTCAACACACTGGTCTGGAGAAAAAAGCGGTCCATCAATTATTCGAAAAAACGTATCAGTAGCCAATAAATATTTGGAAGAAAGCAATTTAAAGAGTGCTATAAAAGACTCTGTAGTATCATCCAATAAATATCGATTAAAATATTCAAGTAAAAAAATTTCAATTTCCTTATACACAATATCAGCATCATTTGTGTTAGAGTCATTGAATGTCAAATAATCAATCCATAATAAGCATAAAACATGAGGACTTAATACAAGCAAATGTCTTTGCAAACGCAGCCACACATCTATTTTTAGGGATTTCAAAATCATAAAGCATATTTTATTTTTACGCATATCAAATTGTGACAAATCATCAATAACAAAATCAACTAATTCTTCAGAAAAACTACAGCTTTCGAAATACTCCAAATTAATCACATCTGATGATTGCAAAGAATATGCAATCTGGTATATTTTTTCCAAATCTGTTTCATCCCAAAATGTATTGATTAGGTATTTAATACATTCAGTTCTGATATAAAGATGTGGAAGATTTACGGCATAGCTAATAACGTGTTTATTTAAATCTGTATTCAAAATTGCTTTGTTCTCACATGTAAACACATTCTGAATAACTTTACAGAAAGTTATGGCATTCCATGAAATTTCTATTAGTTCTTCGACAACGATCTCTAGTTCATTTTCATCTAATGCTATACAAAATGAACGCAAAGTTTTAAGCATTTCACGGGATAAGTCAGTGTGCTCATTTTTATTAATGGCTGGAAACACTAATTTTAATATTTCTTGAAGATCGTCTGTGGTATATGTTCTTTTTAAGATTTCAATGGCAACTTGGTAAACAATTGTAAGTTGTGAATGTTCTAAATATATCTTGTAGACACACTTTTGCCACAAAAAGGGAAGATTGCAAATATATTTAAACAGATTCAGTGATGGTACAATCAAATGGAGTTGCTTCTCTCTTCCAATATCAATCAAGAGAAAAAATGCTTGCCAAGTGTTCTCAAAATCATTAGAAACAGAAATATGCTTTAATGTATGAACTTTTTTGAAACCGTTTATATATCTTAAAAATATATATTGTCCCTGTTTCTGTAAGTGGGATTCTGACCCCGATATGCAGTATTCCATGTATATCCAAAAATTATCATTGCTACAGCAGGAACTTTCACAGTATATTAACTCTTTAGGAATATGGTTTAGTAAGGCACAGAATATATCCAAGTTGTCATTTTGACAACAAAACTCAAATACTGCATTAAGGCATTCAATTTGATCAGTTTTTGAAAATAATCTGATATAAGAAGTTAGTGTTTCATAGGCCTTCGCTCTTGTTTCTGTATTATTTAAGGCAGATATTAAAAAACCATAGACAAATCCAGCTTTTAAATGTTCAAACAGATTTTCCTCCTTACCACCTCTAACACAGAAAGAAACCAAATAATTGAGAAGCCTAATAATATTAGACTGATAATGCTTATGCTTATAGTTGCAAGTTATATATTTAGCTATGGTTTTGAGAGGTTTTAATAAATCATCACATACTTGAAAAGCTTTCTCTAAAACATCACAAACAAGATCAGAATCTGCAGTTTCATTTTCCAATACAAAACAAGGATCAAAATCAATTTTTCTGCGATAGAATGGTGTTTTAGTATTGCTTAATTTCATATCTAAAAGGAGATTGAGATTAGATAAATCTCTTGTTTCTGCGATTGATTTGTCTATAAGTTCTAGAACTGCAGTAGAACTGTTTTCCATGTTGAATTTTGGCAGCACCCTGAAACAATAGAATAGAACAATCAGTAGAGTTGGGCACAATTCATATTTTAACAACTTAACTAAAGGTAAAATAAACTGTTTTTATAATAGATGGCTCAACCTCTGTATATGTGCAACAATGTAAAACAATTTTTTTATATTATTTGTTACTTAATTGTAATGTTAATTAGTTAATTTGATTTGCCTATGAGATTTCTTCTAATAATAAAGCATTTTGGAATTTGATTTTGTTTAGGTATACTAGTTAGTACATAAGTTTATATTGCCATTTCAGTAACAGTTTAGTATATATAGCCTCTTCGCCTACATTTGTAATTTTTGTATTGAATATCATTAATTGCCCTATTTTTTACTGATATATTTGCCCCAAATGATTTAGAATGATTTGATATTTAACAAAAATTGCAAACTAAGGCGAAGGGCTAAACCTTTTTTTTTCAGTACAAGGGATCGTACATAAGGGAACAGATAACGATGTATTTTTTAGCTTTTAGAAATAATAATTCCTTTATTAATTATAGATTTGGATTATCTATTATTATTATTATTATTATTATTATTTATTATTTACCAATTTATCTATTATTATTATTTAATGTGGTTTGGTTGACTTTTCTACTTCTTTTTTCTTTTGCATGATATAGCTTGACCCGAGTTGTTATACTCGGGCTTGACCGTCACCAAAATTGGCGTTACGCCAAGGCTGCAATGATAATTGTTGATTTATGATGTCTGTTCTTTTACTTCCGTATACTCTTAGTGAATCCTTGAATCTTTAACTTGAGCATTACACCAAGACCAGCATAATCCGTATTGATATCAAAAACATTATAATTATTTTGGATTTCACTACTATTTCAGGGGCAGAGCTTGAGCTGTTCCCTCTGAGGATGGAGGATGGGCTTACTACTCTTACTAGTGGCTAGGTCTAAAAACGTTTCCGGCACGATTTCATTACATTTCACTCACGTGTGGCCTTCCGCTCGCTTCGCTCGCTACGGGCTCCGTCAACAAGAACCAACCAAAACTAACCCAAGGCTAACCCAAACTAACCCAAAATTAAGAAAAAAGGAAAAAATAAAAAAATAATAAAACTTTTTACGAACAAAAAAAATTCTTGCGACTAATAGGAATCGAAGCCTAGTTGCCCGCATGACAGGCAAAGACGCGCCTGCCCATTACACCGCTACATCGCTTGGAAAAACTTGCTGAACCGCCATGACATGGGTAATTGTCATAACGCAGCGCTCCCTTTGAGTAGCCCTGTATCAAGAACTTTAATATTATTCTTGGCCTTGTATAACGTCGCGTGGCAGGCAGTATTTCGCATTGATTTGTATAGGAGTGGATAAGCAATAGCCGCCTGTCGCACTATTCAAAAGAGGCAACCTATGGGCGAAAAAAACTGTTTTCTGCGCATGACAAAATCGACGCAAAATAGAAAAACGTAAACAAAGAAGATACCGTTTTGTCATGCGCACTAAAACACTTGCCGCCTCAGCAGGCGTCGGCTTTGTCTTTGACGTGTTTTGGTTTCGACGGCGCGGCGTTTTGAGTTAATAACTCGAATTTTTACTTTTTTTTTTTACTTTCTTTGGACCTAGTGTCTGTAGTTGCTTAATTAGTTTTGGTTTAGTGGTTCACGTTTGTGGTTTGTGCGTGCCCTATTTTGATTTTCGTTTAAATTGAATACGCACATAAACAATGGGCGACGCTACCAAAATAGAATCTCGAAAGTGTATGGTTGTGTTTTGTAGTAGTAGAGGCAAAATACCCAGGATTTCCTATTTCAAGTAAGTCTAATTATTATAAGTATTACTTATTTATACCTTATTGTTTGTTTCGCTATGCTAACTGGGGCCCATTTCACAATCGGCAAGACTCCTCTACCGAATATTTGGTGAAATAATCACTTTCGAAGTGCGGGCCTGCCTATTTACCTTCACGGTGCAACAACTAGCTCCTACTAATTTTCTAATGCGCAAGTCCAAATAGAAATCTCTTTGTTTACATTTCTCGGTCGTAAATTTGCCATGTTTGGTCTATTTATTGCTTATCCACTCCTATACAAATCAATGGTATTTCGTCGTCATAACCGATTTTAAACCGGCGCGACCTAGCCGCTAATGATGGACTTCCCAAGTCAAAACACAAGCGTCTAGGGCATGGGCTAAATTTTCGATACAAAACCGTGCATACGCAATGGCGAAACAAGAATAATAGGTGCATGGATCTCCGCTCGACCGACGGGAATCGAAACCGCAGCGCAGAAATGACAGGCAAAACATCTACCTTCTATACCACCGAGGCGTAGAAGGAATTTCGCAAGAACGTAGACATGTAGAATTCCGATACCTTCGGCCATATTACGCATGCACGGTTTCGCATGGAATATTTAGCCCTATTCCTAGACACTTGTGTCATAACCCTCGGTAGACGCTCGAAGTTCACTCAGGGTGAGCAGTAGACGTTTCCCGTATCACATCATAGGGCTTCAGAGTTGCGCGCACATTACATTGTTGAAAAACACTATATCTTTATTGTCTAGCGAATTGCTGTCAACTGGTCCGCAGCACATTAATTATTAATATTATGTGTAAAAAGCTTTTTTCTTAATTTTGGGCATGCTTTGGGCTAGTTCTGATGGCTGCGGCCCCGTAGCGAGCGGAGGGCCACGTGTAATGTTTAATCAGAGAGGTAAAAAACAAAAGGAATGGCGACTGCCTGTCAATCGATTTTGTATGCGAATCTGCGTAATACGATCCTTTACAGTCCTACGCCACTATGCTATATTAGCCACTTCTAATGGGTGGGTTAACGTCACTTTAGAGTACTGTTAGCTCTTCACGCATGGCCCTCCGCTCGCTTTGCTCGCTCCGGGGCACAACCAGACAAAACTAACTGAGACCAACCCAGATTTACAAAAATAAACAAACAATACCTTAAAAAATTAACACAACATGTCTTGCCCCGACGGGAATTGAACACGATACGTCTACGGTCCAAACTCAGAATCTGACCACTAGAATAACTAGACCCAGTGGAAGAAACTGACTGGACCATAGATAAACTGAAAGTGACGTTAATCCACAATCCACCAATCAGAAGCGGCTAAAATAGCAGACGCCACTAAAACTCATCGGATCCTGGCCAATCGGGTGATAGGTCCGCCCACCCGACGTCACACTTCGACTTTAGAGGTTAGCGCGTTAGCGGTAAAAACAACGTTTTTGTTTACATTTGGTCAAGATGTGTAATTTTAACGATTTCTTTGTGAATTTGCATTATTTATGAATAATTTTAGATAGTTACTTTCTAGAGACATATTTATTTAGTATATTTAAGTATTCTCCAAGAAATAGGACTCAAGGAAATACTCGTATATCGAGAATAATTTAAGACTGTTTTGGTAAGTTCATTTCAATGTATAGATTATAGATTTGTTTTCAGATTTAATGCTATTAAAGTAATATTTCAAAATAATTTCAACTACTTACTTAAAAGTTTGTTCGAATTAATTTATAGTAGGTAATAAGTATACTAATAGTACTGTTTTTTTCTGATTTGCAGGTACAAAGTGGATATAATCTCATAGTCTTTAGTGCTTGAAGTGATACATAAAGATGGATATCTTGAAAAAATATGTCTTAGGCATACCTAGATCCATATAATATCAAACGAAGACTGTTCTGACAGAATTTCCACTCAGATTGTAATGTATTTAGACCATACAAAGAGACAGTCTCATACAAACAAGGCATATAGGTACAATGGAGGAAATGATAATAAGTATCGAAGCTTATAATCAGTCTGCTTGTGAAGAAAGCAGCTGTAGTTATTGACATCTTACATTTTAGTATCTATATATACTTGGAAAGGTAACTAATATTGTTATAATTTATACTTATACAATACATCATCAGAAAATATTTTTGTTGCACCTATGTGCTTTGACGAGTTAATTTTTGTATGTATTCTTAAGTAGAATGTATGTATACAGTATTAATTTATTTCAGGATATGCACTTACAGAGATGATATAACCCATAGAACCATCCATAGCAGCACAAATAAATTTTACAAGTGGGAAAAAAACATTTGAAATTCCTGATTTTCACAGAGACGAGGAGGAGTAAAATGTCCCTCCAGAAAGAAGCATTCTTTTGCAAGATCTGAGATAAGTAACTTACATGAAGAGAAATTATTTTTATATAGGTGTACTTTCTTTAATATTGTTAAGAAACTATTTATTTTTGTAAGACTTGATACTTGATTTTTTCATATTATTATGTAATAAAAGATCTATTGTGATTAAATATTGTTATTTTCTTTATTATTTTGACATCAAATTATGTATTATGCACTATAATAAGCATTTGCCCATGACATTTTTTTAATGAATGGAATGATAATCTAGAGAATATTATTGTTTCACTCATATTTTACATGGCACACAGGTGTGGCATAAAATATACCTACCTAGGTAAATTATTATGGAAAAAATACACTAGATATTTTGAAAATCCAATTTAATTTAAGAAATCGGCAGTTTCGATTACAGCTCGTAAGAACAAACTGCAAATGAGTGATATTATATCAAATTATCACATATTTTTTAAAATAAGAAAAGTACAATATTTACTTAAAAACTATGAATGTAACTAATTATAAGTATCTCTACAGTATTACCATTTAGAACCTATACACAATTAATATGTTAAAACTGCATACATGTAAGTGGTTGCTTTGTTTACTTGCTCCATTATTGTACCAAATTGTTTCATGCACCTTAAAATAAATATAAAATGTAATTTTATAAAAAACATATAATAATTTATTATGAGAAACATTATAATAATATTCACCATTTGAAGACTTTACCTGAAATTCTCCAAATCCTACCTGTTTTACCTCAGTTCTGTTAATTGTTTCTGCAATGTTGTGTGCTCCTCCTCGTCTCTGTGAAAAACAGGTATTTCAAATGTTTTTTTCCCACTTGTAAAATTTATTTGTGCTGCTGTGGATGGTTCTATGGGTTATATTATCTCTGTAAGTGTATATCCTGAAATAAATTAATACTGTATAAAATACAATAAATACATTCTACTTAATACGAATACATACAAAAATTAACTCGTCAGAGCACATAGGTGTAACAAAAATATTTTTTGATTATGTATACATATTAAATTACAATGTTAGTTACCTTTCCAAGTATATATAGATATTAAATGTAAGATGTCAATGACTGCAGCTGCTTTCCTCACAAACATACTGATTATAAGCTTTGATACTTGTTTTCATTTTCTCCATTGTACCTATATGCCCTCTTTGTATGAGACCATCTCTTTGTATGGTCTAAATACATTACAATCTGGGTGGAAATTCTGTCAGAACAGTCTTCGTTTGATATTATATGGATCTAGGTATGACCAAGACATATTTTTTCAAGATATCCATCTTTATCTCTCGCCTCAAGCACTAAAGAATATAAGATTATATCCACTTTGTACCTGCAAATCAGAAAAAAAGTACTATTAGTAGACTTAAAAGTATTAAATCTGAAAACAAATCTATAATCTATACATTAGAAATGAAATGAACTTACCAAAACAGTCTTAAATTGTTCTCGACGTAATAGTATTGCCTTGAGTCCTATTTCTTGGAGAATACTTGAACACACGAAATAAATATGTCTAGAAAGTAACTAGACTAAAAATATTCATAAATAATGCAAATTCAGGGAGAAATCGTTGAAATTAAACACCTTAAGCCTAGTTCTCAGAGCTTCGACTGTCGCCCGCGACAATCCCCACTCCATCCCTTTTCAATGTCGAGCGACAGCTGTCAC
>MU182254.1:91226-162413 GCA_016904865.1 Pissodes strobi
TTTTACTGCTAACCTCTAAAAGTTAAACTGTCACGTCGCGTGGGCGGACCCGTCACCCGATTGGCCAGGATCCGGTGAGTTTTAGTGGCGTCTTAAAATAGCATAGTCGCGTATGGCTATAATGAATCGTAAAATGCTGCACATTTCCAAGCACAAAGAGTATAATTGCCAAAATCAAAGCACCATTAACCGATTTTAGGTGATCAGATGTCATTGTCATTAGCTTAAGATAATAATGCTCAATACTTCGTGATTTTGTTGTAAACGGACACCAACATGAAATGTGCCGACGCTTATTGTCGCCTCTCCTTTTAGTTGTTTTTCTCTGGTGTAATATTACACATTTTTGTCAACAATGTGATGCGCGCGCAACTCTGAACCCCGTCTGATGTGATACGGGCAACGATAAGTAAGGTGAGCGTTGGAATAGGTTTTAAGGGGAAGGAAGCAGTCTAAGTAGAGTTAGGAATGTTGGGGTTTCCGCCTTATATCTGAGTTGATGTTAATACGCTTCCAACCTGTAGCCCCGAGCTTCTTATGTTAATATGTCGAGTTCCATTGGTTTAATATTTATTACATATGTAGGGTTTTATGTATGCTGTCCAGGGGTAATTGAAATAAAAGGTCCTGCATGGTTACTTTCCGAGTGGATATTTTGGCATTTAATATGAAATAACTATTATGACAAAAATTGAGCGAATCTGCAAGTACTCCAGACACTAATGTGTAAATATATGTCCTATCAGCGAATTAATATGCGCTGGTCCTATATCGACATCAAGCATCAAGGACAAAGAGTATACTCTTTGTCATGGACATAAACGTTTTAAGATCCTTTACAGGCGTAGCCGGCTATATCAAAATCGGCCTCTCCTATTGGTCGATCCGCATGGCCCTCCGCTCGCTTCGCTCGCCACGGGGGATCAAGAAAAGGAAACCAATCAGGTGCTAACCCAATCTAATCCAAGGCATACCCAAAATCAAGAAAAAAAGTTGTTTAGAAACATAATCTTTAAAAATAAATAAAAAAAAGCAACGGGGTTCGAACCCGCGTTTTCCAGGTGAGACCAAGCGATCTAAACCTCTACACCACGAGACCTCTTGCGAGAAATTGATTGCATCACGAAGACATATTGTAATACGAGATTGATCGACCAATAGGAGAGTCCGATTTTGATATAGTCGGCTACGCCTGTAAAGGATCTTTAAATGCTGGACATGAAAATCTAATACCGCCTTAACGGCTAGCTTTTCAGAAATGCCACTTGAGCCGTTGCAATCGCGGGCATCCTGGACAGCCTGGACTTGCTTGCTCCTCAATGCGCATGGAGATGACACATCGGTTTACATATTTCCGTTCCATTTGCCGAGATTTATCCTCATACCGCCGCGTAAGATGTTTACACATCAAAAATGATATAAGAATGGCTGACACATGAATCGAGCAACCAAAGGCACGTCGCGTAGGCATAGAGTTACCATCACAAAGCTTTATTAAAAACTGCCCAGTAAAAAGTGTAACACTACCTCCGCAGGTGTAACGACCCAAAACGATTTTCATCCCCGTCGTCCACCTTCGATCTAAAAATAGCCCTGTGTCACTAGGTGCAAAGCTTTGCTGAGTTATGAAGGGATAAAGAATCCAACGAAATAAATGCTACGTATGAAAATATTGCGGTATGCTGTTGTATTAAGGGGGGTTTAATATTCTGCCGGCTCACTCGGATACTACGTACAGTTGCGGCCAAAAAAAATCGGACAGTGAATTGACATTTAGCGTCATTTTCCTAAATTTTGGTAAAACTGGCTTTTGTACCTTAGCAGAGATTAGTGTTTACTTGTTATTTACAGGTAGCTGATTTTTTCATAGATACAGTTTCATTTAAGTATCAATTCATCCATTTTATGGACATACATCCTACATATTATTATTATTGTTATAAAAATAATATGAAAATCTGGTACTTTTTAAATAGATTTATGTAATTCAAAAATAGAGTAATACGTTTTTATTTAAGAAACTAAAGGAACAACATAAACATGATAAACTTCAAAAAACTATAAACAACAATAAATAACAATAATACTAATAATTAATATTTCTTTAGACAGCCATTCTTTTCAATGATAGAGTCTAATCTGCGTGGCATTGAAGTTAGTAAAGAATTGCTATATTCTAGTCATGCAGTTCTGCCATTCTTCCTGAATTTTTTCCCATAGTACCTCCCTTTTTTCTGGAAAAAAGTCATTATTCTCGTTCATTTTTCGCACTATTAGACCCCATAAGTTTTCCATTGGGTTAATGTCCGGACTTCGAGAAGGTCATGGCAAGATTCTTGTTTGCCTCTCTGCCAACCATTCTCTCACTCTTCTGGCTGTGTGAACGGGACAGTTGTCCTGCTGGTAAATGAAATTGTTTTCATGATGTACGGCAGATACATAAGGTAGCATAACATGTTCTAGTATGTTAATATATGAGTCCGTGTTGAATCCTCCTTCTATTCGAGTACAAACACCAATACCACGAGCTCCCAACCAGCCCCAGACATTCACCGAAAAAACGTCCTTCGTTTTTAACATTGTTGGTGTACTTCTCAACATATCGGGTATTTAGAGGCCTATATACCCTTATTCTTCCACTATAAGTTGATTGGAACATTTTTTCGTCAATAAAAACTATGTTTTCCCAAAAAGCTAGATCGTTTAAACAATATTGCAAACTAAAGCCCACCCTTTGTTCGCGATTATGTCCGGTCAAAAAAGTTTTTTTGGCTGCAGGGTGATTTTCTAAATTTGAATTTTTTAAGCGTCGTCTTGCTGTTAGCATTAACAGCCGATTTAAATGGATTATTTTCTATGAAATTAATCACATTCCTATCTTCTTCATCTGTATTAATTTGTCTCCGCCCTGTCCCAATTTTCCGTTGGTGTCATTGATTCTCTTTGAGTCCATTTCTTCTTTACATCATGTATGGTACTTTTTGGTATGCCAAATCTCTGTGCTGTTCTTCTAACGCTCCAGCCATTTTCAACCAGCAACATAATTTGACTTTTTTGGCTTACCGTTAAGTGAGGCATTTGAGATTTTAAGTCTATAGTTGTTAATAATTATTGTATTTGTTCAATTTTACCTCAAATGTCTCTTTTACATTTGATTATGTCAGAATAATTGACTTGGTTTACCTGTTTAAGGTAGACAAATAGGTAAAAGTCATTCTTACAAACATGTAAATCGGTGTCCGATTTTTTTTGGCCGCAACTGTATATCTTGCGCCTTGTTTGAGGTGGAGCGTCCCAAGCGGAACATATAGACATCGGTCTCCGCTTCATTAGCGCACTTCAGAATCTCACCCCTTTCCTCAGACTCTGCAAGCTTCGGTTTCCTTTGCTTTCAGTGCTTTCTGTTATTAGCTCCATCTACAGCCGGTAGTGCGCGCGGTAGTCAGAGGTCAGACTGAGCAGCAGGCGTTTCCGAGACCCCGGTCACGGGGCTTCACAGTGTTGACGCACCATATCTTTATAGAAGCGTCTAGGTAACCTAACTTTTCAATGCGATAGCTGCGGACATGCGTAATGGCCGAATGTATCAGAATTACCCAATGTCTTTAACGTCCAGTCAAATGCTTCAACACATCTGGTGGTATAGTAGTCAGGGTTTCTGCTTATTGTTCGCATGCTTCGTGGGATGCGAGACTGTTTTGTTTACTTTTTTAAGGTTATGTTTGCTTTTTATTAATTAATTTATTTATTCTTAATTTTGGGCATGCCCTGGGTTAGTTCTTGTCGGTTGCATCCCTGTAGCGAGCGGAGCATATATATTTAAGTATATGGAGCGGAGGGTCATGGAAAGCCATACCTATTCTTGTTTCGCCATTACGCATGTCGGCAGCTTCGGCATCAAATAGCTAGTAGGATCCCTAGACTCATGTTATTTTGGTTCAAGTTCAACGAATTGCTTTCAGTGGTCTCGTAGCTCAGTGGTTGGATGCTGTGTTTAAGATACGAGGACCCGGGTTCGATTCCTGTCGATGTTTTTTATTTTTTTTTAAAGGCATGGTTCTTTCTCTTTCTAATTTGGGTTAGTTTTGTTTGGTTGCGCGTCGAAGGCATATATTTTATTCTTAAAGATCCTTACGAGTCCTACCGCTTAAATAATCCTAGACTGCGCGTGCATTACAATGCAAATGGGAATGTAAACATTGTAATGCACGCGCAGCTCGAACTCGTCGGGCGGTAAGATTCGTTAGGATCTTTAAGAATAAAATATATGCACTCCGGAGCGAGCGGGGGAACATGCGTGAAGTGAAAATGAAAAGTAAAACAACTCTGAAGTCCTATGACCCGGTCCCCACAACGTTTCGTAGACTGAGCGGTCCATCGAGGAGACAAGACTCGAGGAGGACTCGTGACGAGGTAGAAGATGAAGGGTAGTCCGAAATGAAACTGGAATAGGATATGAGCTCGCCGAGGCCGAAATGGAAGTTTGCGCGTTCGTAAACATAGTGCGTTCGGTTTGCGACTATATCGGTTGGAACGGACAGATACAACTCCCAACCTCCTGCTCTTCGATTGTTAGTTTATGAATTTGTTTGTGGCCTCACCGGCTGTGGCGACCTATCACAGTAAAAGAACGCAAAACTGCTAAAATGGTGACAATAATAGGTTTTTTCTAGCAGGACATTTCGGACGGTTTGAAGCCATCCGGAGTTTGCGCATTGCGATATAAGCGTCGCTTTTTTTGCTATGCGCAAACTCCGGAGGCTTCAAATCGTCCGAGATTTCATGCTAGAACAAACCTAATGCAAATAATTAAATTAATCAATCAATCAATCAATACTGCTAAATCGGTGACACCGCTGGATAAACACTTGTTGTTGCCCGTACTACATCAGAGGACTTTAGAGTTTCGCGCGCAACACATTGTTGACCAAAATGTCTAATATTACACCTCACGCATGGATTTCCGCTCGCTTCGCTCGCTACGGGGTCGCAACCAATAGAAACTAACAAAAATTAACTAATGGTATGCCCAAGATGAAGAAAAAAAAGCTTTTTACACATACTATAAAAAATAAAAAACAATGTAATGCGCGCGCAACTCTGACGCTCTCTGAAGCGGTACGGGAAATGTCTACTTGGTTAAACGGCTGAATTAAAGAAAGCGCCTTTAGTAATGACAAGTGACAGTTTTGGCATATTGACATTTAGCTTTTGTTGTCTGTTGTGTTTGTGGCGTTTGTGTTTCTAACAAATTTCAATTTTTAAAATGTTGATTTTAAAATCTATTTGTTCTAAAAATATGTTTATGTATTATTAGAAGGCTGCTAATAGCCATTGTGGAAGATTCAATTCGTTATGGAATATGAAAAACATATTAAAAGATTGGTGTTAGGTAAGTATTGGCGCGAATCAGTATGGTGAACCACACATTTCTTCCCTTTGCTCATTTGTAAGCTTAATTTTAGGTGTTTTTCGTAAAAAAGGTATTTCTAAGATTTTTATCGCAAATTTGAAAGTTGCTAGAGCCTCGTTCAACCTACAGTTAATTTAAAAATAATATCTAACAAATAAGGCTTGTATATCTGCACCTTACAGTGATATATTATAGAGATATAGAGAATTCTGAAAGAATATCAAAAGAAAATATCATAATTGACAAACTTCTCAGCACAAAAACTTCTCTAGACTTGTTTTACGTAGAGTTATCCCGAAGTACATTATTTTAAACATAATTTAATTTTCGTATGTTCCAGGTTATTTAAAAAATGAGTGTAAAAGTGCCTATAAAATATTTTTAAAGGAGAATTTTCAACATCAATACAAACACATTGCTACGAGAGTAGGAGGGCAAACTTTAGAAGATATTCTAAGAATATATTCACGCATTCAAGATATTGGTAAGTTAGTAGAATATGCCAATTTTAATATTTAAAATTGGAATGAAAATAAATTATATTGAGTATTGTTCGTTTAACTTCCTCTAGTATTATCACCATTTGAAGCATTTATCATTAAGATTTTTACTTATATAGTTTCTCTTAGAAGCTGTTAGTACAATTAAAACATTTTGTCTTTGTTTATTTGGAAAACACGAATGAAGGGTAAAAACAAGGGAATCATTTTTTAAATCATATCAATAGACATATACTTTATTTTCTAATGGGTTTAGAGGTCTAAATGTGGTTCTTTTTAAATTGAAGTGGGTACTATAATAAATATTAGCATGAGATTTTGTAAACTTTGGCTCTTTTTTTTATTATTCATGCAGGATATCTTTCATCTTGAGCTTGATTGTATCTTAAAATTGCCATATAATTCATGTTTGTATTAGTATATTAATGTAGCTATATTTAGTACAAGGCCACCTTGAAGACACAGATTATTATAAGGAAAGTGGTGTGGACGCCTCTTCACCAGTGCATCTAGCTGAGCAGTTACTTTATTTGCTAAAAAAGGAGAGACCATTTACCCCAGTGTCAACGATTTATGATAGGTAGATAACTTGGAATATATTTTTTAATAAGGGAAATGCATTTATATTCTAGACTATTTCGTAAGAAGTTGATGTCACTGTTCACAAGACTTTTTTGCCTTAGAAATATGTTCATGAGCTTAAAAAGATATTTTCCTTATCCTTACTATGTGTTTTATAATATTTTTAGATCGCCAGGTGCATCTTCAATTGCAGAAGAACATCATGAAAATGGGGAAATTTCTGGTCTTAGTGATGTTGAAACAACTCCAGAACATACTCTTCCAGGCAATGTACCTAGCAGCGATGATAACTATCATTCAAGGACGCCCTTTCGTCGAAAATGTGGAAGTCCGATTTTTAAAACCCCATGTCTCGAGAACCTTCCTACTTCAGAACACGAAAATATATCTTCGGTAAGTGCGTCATTATGAAATTGGTTTTCATATCACAATAACTGTCTTTTGTTCCAGGTTCTTTCAGTGAAACTTCTGGAGAAGAAGCAATTCCATCAGAAACTGGCAGAAAACATAAACACTGCTCTTGATACGACAGACCTTAAGCATCCATCACGAAAAGGTGAATATGCTGTAGATAAGAAAGGTTTTGGAGCCGAATTAGAAGACACAGTAAAAAATGCTCTTAATAGAACCGAGGCGGATCCTATGTTTGAAGCTTTGTTACTAGATTTCCTAGGTAAGGCCAGCATAATTGGCCATTCACAGTTCTGAAAAATTAGTTATAAAAGTGTCGCATATTTTATTTACTTTTTTACTTATATTAAATGTAAGAAACATTATTAATTATGTACCTAGTAAAAGTCTGCTTGATATTCGCATATTCAAAAGTGGACAAGTAGATAACTAAAGGAACTTTTTAAAGATAGCATTTCAACTTATGAATGTGCTTTTTCCAAGTACTGTTTTAAATTTCACTTAATATTTTCAAATTATATGTATATTTTATACTTTTAGATGTTTTTATAATACATATACATTGCACACATTGTTGTACATTAAAAGCGAGAGTCTATTATAGTGGCATTAAAAAAAGTTAACCAATTTTCATTATTTTATTTTATTATTTTCTGTCATGGTCAAACTATTTATAACCACAAAGCTTGTATAATAATATTAGGAAATTATTGAAAGCAAATTTTTGGGAAAGCTGCATCTCTCAATCTTCACTGATTAGGGAGATACTTTGCAAAATTGCAACCTGTATGGGATTTTTATTCTTCAATTTCAGATCCGGTGGCCAGCACCATAAGCAAAGCTATCACAGCTGAGGTTGCAACATCATTGAGCCGGTAAATACTTATTTTCTACTTGCCCCTTCAACCCTTGTTTTCCATTGTGTTAAGCAAGAAATGCTTTGATTTTCCTGCTCAAATCAACATATGTATTCAATTCAGCCTCTCTGTACAAAATTAATAATAATTATATTTTTTGCTGATTATTATTGCCTTAAAATAATGAGAGTAAAGGGAGCATTTATTTTTTTTTCTTGTGTACCAAATTTAAAGTAATTTTCTTAGCCAATGTTCAATTTTCAGAAATATAACAAATAATGCAGCCCCGGCAAAGACCTGGCCTATGAATGATAATAACCATGGCACAGATTCACCAATTTTAGCCGTATCCAATGAAACAAATCATTCAAGGCCAAATCATGTTTCTCTGCAAAATGATTTTGTCCAGAGTCCAAATATGCCATTATCACAACAAAGTGGCGACAAAGTTGTCAGTTCAGAACAGCTCGACTCTGTGGTCAGTTCATCAGAGCAAGTCGGCGAGCAAGTAGTATCATCAGAGAAGGCCGGATGTACGCAAGAAAACGCTCCTTCCAGCTTAACAGATCAACCCATTTTACAGGGCCCTCCTTCAGTATATGCCCTTCCTTCCACAAGTAGTAATAATCGATCTGCAAGTGGTCATGAGCAGCAATTTTATATTGTGAATCAGCCACTTATTATACCACAGCCTAGCTCAGTTGTGCAACTCGTTCAGCCGATGCAGATGTTTACCAAACCGATGGTAGTAGATTCGACGTTCCCCAAAGCTGACGACAACCTGATGGAACAAGATATAATGTCTATGCCGACGATCATTTTAAACGAACGGAACGAGATAACTTATGCTGGTAAGAAGTTGTATATATGCTAGTAAAGTTAATTTTGCACGCAGTTTTTTCTTGATCAACTTATGAACAAGCAGATTGGCGGATATAATTGTCGACGCTCTAATAACAAAAACTCGCAGGCCAAACGCTATCGCCTACCTACTGCTTAATCTTGCAAGACTTCCACAATGTATGAACCTAGTCAAGGTGATTATCCACATGAATTGAGCATAAATATCTTGCTTCTATCATCTTCAAATCAAATCATTTGTTAATGTCAACATTATATAGTAATTTACATACGTCAAAAGTGAAAAATCTACAAGTTATCTTAACAGTAAACACATACACAATTAATTACTATTAAGAACAAAGTATTAAAAATTACAAAAAACATTTAGTCAATAAAATTAAAAGACAAATATTCTTCAAAGGAGTAAAACAGTTTTCTGTTACAATTTCCTTAATCTTGGATTTATATTTACCTAAGGGAAGCAATCTTAACTCCGGGAGAACATTAAAAAAATTTTATTACCCAATATCCAACACCAGTCTGACACCTTCCTAGCTGCCAGTGTGAAAGCACAATGTCAGTACAATGTCTCATTGGGTAACTGTGCACTTCTTGATGTCTTATGTAATTACCAGGATTATTCTTAACATAAAGCAGGATCTCCAGAATATATAGAGAAGGCAATGTAAGTTCTCTCCACAATCTGAAATAGGCTCTACAATCATCTCGGAAAGCCAATCCACTCATCACCCTAATTGCCTATTTGCATGGGGTGCACAAGGACATATGAGATATGTGAATTAAAGATGGCATAATAAGTAGATTTCAGACAAGATGGAGAAACTTCAGCTGAGAGGTTGCGAAGTAAATAAACAGATCTAGATAACTTGGCAGCTACCAAGCTTATATGAGAGTGCCACTGCAGGCGTGGGTCCACACACACTCCAAGAAACCTAACTGCTGTCAGCTTTTCATTTGCATCTTCCCTCATTGAGAAAACCATCCTAATAGTATTATAGTATTTTCTCTACTAAGCAGTAGATGGTTGCAATTAAGTATGCATATCTAATATATGTTTATTTAGTGACGTTTGTTTTTGTTTAGTTTTTTTTTTAACCATTATGTGTTTCTGTCATATTTTATTTAGTGGGTACTTTTGAAATTGTCACTTGTTTTTTCTTGTATTTGATGCTTCTGCATTGCAGGTTAATGAGCTTTGTCAGCAAATACATTGTATTTTGGGCAATAAAGCATGTTTTGAGTTTGAGTTTGAAACCATTTACTGCCACATATGCATCCTTGCCAAACTGGCATGTAATAATTAATAAATAAATAAAAATGAATGGTTATATTACGGAAAGAATGGGTAGTGGTAGCGAAGCTGCTCATACAACCCTCCAGATAAAGGTTAGCACATTACCTTACTCTCTCGCGATCTTACATTCATACAGATCTGAAATCGCACATTGAAAAAATCGACCGATAAATCCTTCCTTGTTCTTCGCATTGATCGGATACTGATGTTTGTTCACTGCTGCATTCATTTCGAAATTGGCGCGTAGTCGAAGCTGGATCTCATGCAATCAAGCGTACGTCCAGATGATTTGTTTCTTCGAACGCTTGTGGCGTATATTTAACTACCTTAAATACATCCAATACCCTATGTGATACATTACACAGATTTGGACTAGATCTGACTATAAATGAGGCAGGCAAGCAGAGGGGCAGCATACCTTGACAACATTTTTGTCAGTTTTTGTGCAGACCCTCGTTCAGCATCAGTTGTTAATCTAATATATCTGACTATTTAGGCTAGTTGCTTACTTTCTCTCTGACTGGAAAGCAGGAGATTATTCTTCAGACAAAAAAGGTATGTAGGCCTATAACGCGGGTGGGATTGTCAGTGTTTCATGACTGTGTGGCTGCTGTTGAATGCAATTTTGTGGATGCTGTTGATATGTGTGCTGATGCCAGATTTAGTTGGTTCATGGAGATTCTTAAAACGACTTACATTATTAATTCGTTTTCTGAATGGGCTTATGTAGTGGGATCTGATCAGGGTAATAATATTAGCTGGTTTAACGATACTCTGAGAGGAATGCATGAACACTTGAATTTATTGGGCGAATTAAGCAAACAATATAGCCAACCTGGCTATATACAGGAATATAAAAGGTACAAGTTGGTATATAAAAAAGCTATAAAAGATGCTAAAATAAAAAATTATTATAAATTGATCGAAAACTCAAATAATCCATCAAAGCATATCTGGCAAATTATAAAGCACCATAAAAAAAGCTCAGAAATCATGTGAAATCTCACCAGACGAATTTAACATCTATTTTTTCAAACATTGCTCAAAGTTTAGTTTGTGCGATTCCTCATTCAAACATGGATTCTATAGAACCTCTTAACAGTGTATCTCCTCCATAGATACAATGAAGTCAGAGACACAATGGCTTAAAAATGAGAGTACTAGTGACACTAAATTTATTCACTAAATCGATTTACTCTTTGAAAGATTATTATAATAATAATATATACCTAATAAAAATGTTAATAATTATTATCAAAAGATTACAATCTTGTAGACAAAGCCATACAACTAAAACTAAATTAAAATTCCCGACAGTAGCAAGTGGAAACGTCACGGTGGTACCATTAAATTAAAAAAAGCACTAATTAAAATTATCACAATTAAAATGTCATAAGCACAAACCAACAAAATACCATATGGCAAGTTACCAACGATGAAGGCACCAAATAAATCATGTTCAAAATATTCCTATGCCATGTTCAGGAGAACAGCTACAAAAAAGGATTATAAAAAAATTATAAAATAACCAACATACTACAACGTAACACCTAGGTGACTAAACACCCCTTTAATTATCTACAAGATAGTTAGATCAAAAAAGCCTTTTAAGCATATCACTTTTGTCGAAAACATATGATCTACATATCAATTCTCATACAATTTTTAATTTCAACGGGTATAAGATTATATTTTATATTTTCGGTGCCAAATAGTTCAGGGATCTTAAGTTTGCGTTTGTATTACTTTTAGGTGATCTGATTTTTGAGAAAGTTTCATAATCACTTGGAGATAAACTATTTTTATATTTTTTATGGACAATTTTATTTTCAATTATATTTGATTTTAATTCATTACTGAATCATTTTAGAAATTTTAAATTTTTTGCCCTTCTCCTTGGCACGAATATTTCAATTGCAGTATCAATAATTTCATAAAATTTGTCAACACCTGAATCAATATTTTGGGTCTCAACTAAAAAATCCCAATTACTAGAAGCAAAATACATATTAATATCAGCGAAGTTAGCAAGGTTGAAATTGTAGTACAGTTATTCTATCAATACCCGGACTACTATTGTTTTTCGAACTATTTATTTTTTCTATTATTTCCTTATTATTTACTGGTATTAAGTAAAGCGATGTTAATTGATTGCTAGCTATTTTGAGTTTATTATCTGCTTTTTGAATTTTATTTAACATGTCCAAACCCGCATTATTAAAAAAAGTCATTCTTAGGTCATGCCCTGCTTTATTAACTTTATCCTTATAGTAGTCACGCTTATGTTTTTCAATGATTTTTTAAAGATTATTTCCATAATATTTGAAAACTTAATTATCCCCTTCATTAAAATTTGGAATAGACTTTTTTTCATTTTATCCCTATTCCTTATACTCAAAATTAAACCATTTGTGATCCATGGTTGACGTTTATTAAACTGTGTAGGATTAATCTTTTTAGAGATGGTAGCCTGTTTGAGCAATGTATTAGTCTTCTTATAAAATTCATCGGTTGCTTTGATTACATCAAAACTTTCCAGAACTGAACCCCAGTTTTCTCTCTGTATCAAATTATTTAAAAGCTGTTCATTTATTTTTATAGTGTTTTCTTTTGCTGGAGTACTTTTATTTTTATTTTCATTGTTCATCTTACTTATATTCAACATTACTGGGTTATGGTCAGTAATGTCTGAATTTATTATAAAAGAGTTAAATTTTAGTGAGTTTGTGTTTGTTTTATTTCTAAGGAAAATGTGATCAAGACATGCGCCCTCTCTAGTTGGAGCATTTATGCATGACAAAAATCCGGAATGATACAAAACAGACAAATAGGAATTTACAGTATTATCTTTTTTTATCTAGGAGAATTATATTAATATCACCCAAAAACAAATCTAGTCTACCTCCCTTAATCTGAAGCAAATAAGCTTCAATCTCTTCCAAAAATTTGGATTAAATGTTAAGTTAATAACACAATAAAAAATATCACACAATGAGTTAATAAATTTTTGTTTTAGAGAAAATGTATTCCCAACTCTATTAAAAAGTGCCCTAGTGACACCAATCTTAGAAAAGATGATCCATCTTTACCGGAATACTATAGGCCAATTTCTCTGTTGCCTATCATATCCAAATTGTATGAGAAATGTATGTCATCACGAATTGCAACGTACTTTGAGGAAAACGAGTACTTTACAGAGTGCCAGTTCGGCTTTCGAAAAAATACGGTACCACGCTGAGTATTGTGGATCTTGTGGGGCGCATTCTCGGATCCTTTGAGGACTTGAAATTTACTGCTGCGCTGTTTTGTGATCTCAGCAAGGCGTTTGACTGCGTCTCTCATGATATCAATCAATCAAAAATACTTTATTGTTCAAGAAAGTAGTTTCCATTGACAAAGTGTGCTATAACTATACTTATATGTATTCAATCATACAGGTTAAAATTACAGGGTAGTGGCAAATAAGCTCCTAATAAAGAAAAATTTAAAAAACAAAAATTCGAGTACATATTCTTGAAAAACAATACAACAAACAAAAATTTAAAAAAAATTGGTCAGTATGTTATAAGAACTATTCACATGTATTTCTCTTCTATTTCAGTCGTCATCACAATAAAATACCCTAATTAATACCAATAAATATGTATAAATAGCACGCAACCAACAATAAAATATCACAATAATCTATCTGTGTAAAACCCGCTCATATCATAATATGCCTTACACAAAAGAAGTTCCTTTACTGATTTTCTAAAAAGTCTAATCGAATTATTAGCCCTAATATGAACTGGCAGGTGGTTAAAAAAAATTTCCCTTCATATATCAGAGACCTATTATTGGTAAGTTCCTTAGTCGGTCGAGGAAGGGGAAGGGGGAGGTTTGAAGCCTGGCGAGTTTGGTGGCGGGCCTCGCTATCCCGGGCACTTGTAGTTGGTTGATTTTTGTAGACCAAAGATGTCTCCAGAATGAACAGAGAAGTAAGTGTAAGAATCTTCAGTGATATAAAGTAAGGCTTACATGAGTATCTCTGACTTAGGTCAGCGATGAAACGAATGGTCTTTTTTGCAGAACGAATGGTATATTCAGCAGATATTGTTTGCTTACACCCCAGAAAAGGATTCCATATCTGAGATGCCAGTCAAATAATCCAAAATATACCGTTCGAGCTGTTGCCTGTCTAAGTTCTTCCCTGATTGACATTATAGCAAAGCACCCTGAAGACAGTCTTCCACTCAACAGCATAATGTGCTTCTCACTGGACAGTCTCAAGAATTTTGTCATTGGATCACTTTCTAGTTGCAACCCCCGCATGTCGCACCTGAATCCCATCACGTTTGTCTCTCCGGCGTTGAATGTAAGACGGTTTGAGTCGCACCACTTTTTGATTGCAAGAAGGTCCGCAGCTATATTCTCTTTCAGTTGTTCAGGATTATCGCTATGACACACGACAGAGGTATCGTCAGCGAAAAGCGTAAATTCTCCCGAAATGTTAATTTGAACCAAATCATTGAAGGGAGAAGGGCTCCCAAAACTGATCCCTGTGGAACGCTGCATGTAACACTCAAAGATGACGACCTCTGGTCACATGTAACCACTTACTGACTCCGACCTCCAACGTACGATCAGAACCAAGCAAGACTAGTGCTCCTAAATCCATATTTTTCAAGCTTCATGAGCAGTATCCGATGGTCGACGCAGTCAAACGCCTTGGAAAGGTCACAAAACACTGCATCCACTGCCTGTCCCTGATTCATATAGGTATATACTCTCTCCAGAAAGCTGAAGATGGCATCGTGGCTTCCTTTTGAGCTCTGGAATCCAAATTGATCAGAAGAAAGTAGGGCACGTGACCTAAGGTCATTCCACATTTTTACCTTTACAATTTTATCAGTGGTCTGCCAGGGTGGATAAACGGGAAATGGGGCGATAGTTTGATGGTTCTTCCAAGTTTCCACCCTTATGCAATGGTATAACTATTGCAGGAAACACTCCTCTGGACCAGGAGTCATTGATTGCTCATGCTAAGGCCTCCAAGGTATTGTCCGGCAACCTCAAAAGCACCTCGGCCGAGATTCCATCCTCTCCGCAGGATTTCTTGTTCTTAATTCCCAGAAGAGCATCCCTAAGTTCTGCAGCATGGATGGGAAGGAAACCGAATGATTGTGGCACACACATTTGTCATGTAAGAGAGAGAGGATCATCCGATGGAGGCAGTTTCTGAGTCAAGGTCTCAGCTATAGTGCAATAAAAGCTGTTTAGTGTGTTAGGATCAACGTGGGCATTTTCGCTGTCGTGCCCCGATTTAGCACGCAGTTCATTAATTATAGACCAGCTCTTTTTCTGCTTGTTATTAGCTGTTGTAGGTCTGCTTTGATAGTAAAGCTGCTTAGCAGTCATTATAAGTTTCCGATATATTATGCGGTATCTATTACAGTATGCAACAATGTAATCACTGCAACAGACTTTCTTCATATAGTTAAGCGCACGCAGATTAGCTCCAGACAGGCTTAAGCCTTGAGTAAGCCATGGTTTGCACTTCTTGGGTTTGTGCTTAATCCAACGCAATGGAAAGGCTCGGTTGGAGACATTAAGCAAGATGGACTGAAACGAAGTAATTGGTTCCGGGGGTAGACGCAAACCTAACCAGTTCACACTGAGACCAAGTTGGCTAAACTTATCAAAGGCAGATGTGCTAAAGATCCTACCCCGTTTACGATCTGTTTGTCTCTCAGTCAAACCCGTGAATGTACAGCCAACCGCCTGGTGATCAGAGAGACCTGCACTCAACACTGAACAGGACACATTATCAAAATTGGAACATATATAGTCAAGAGTACTTGATGTATGTTTACTTATACGAGTCGATGATTCAACATGCATCTTTAGCCCGTAAGACACAAGTAAATTAGAAAGCATTGTGGTATTAATGTTAAAATCGTCATAATGTTAAAATCACCATAAAGTAATATGCTTGACCCAGATGAAATTTCAGATAAAGCAATGTCAAACTTATCAAAAAATTATTTTATATATGATGAAGGGGAACGATAAATATAAAGAATATACAAAATGATTTTTTTACAATAACAGGCTGAAATCTCAAATGAACACTCCTTCAGTATATCATTAAACTTATCTACGATTACAAATCGGTATTTAGGATTTAATCTTCTAGTCAAAATCAGTGTGCCACCATGCAAATTAATTAAAAAAACAGAAACCAGTGTATATTTCGCTACAGAGAAACGCACACCCGGTCTCAACCAATGTTCAGTAATTAAAACTACATCAGGAAAATTACAATGATCCAAATATACATGTAAATTGTCACGCTTACCTCTTAAGGACTGAATATTAAAAAGTAACACAGATAACTTACTCCTACTGTCATTATATTTGTCAAAAACCTCTTTAGTTGGAGGTGAAGCTATTACTCTAATTGTTAGAGGCGGGAGCAATGCCAGAAACAAGCAATTTCTGCCCCAGACTTACACCATTTTCAGGTTGTACATGAGATTCTACAGTTAAGAAATTTGAGGAAGAGCTATATAAAGCATCAGTTTTAACAAATACCAGATTTGACTTTACTTTAACCTTACAACTTAATATGCCAACAATACGGGCACACATACCATTAATATCTAATCCAAATCTAATCATCGTGTTTTGAATTGATGTCCAGAAAAACAAAACTTACCCAGAACACATTTACTTATCCTAAAAACAAATTGACTTAGTTTACTAATTTATAAATAAACGAATTGACTCTGCTCTGTTCCCCAAATGGCACAAAAAATATGAACAAATTTGTATGAGTACATTTTTTGAAATTATTCAACAAATTCCTGAAATAAGGCACTTGGGTTTTTAAAGTCGGTGGATCCATCCATCATAACTACATAATCCTGGTAAGAGAAGTCCTTTGTCAGCGCTTCAATGTCTTCAAGAATCATGTGCATGCATGCCCCTGGCATAAAAATACTCACAATTTTATGGTTGGTGCTATTGGGGCCTAAACCATGCGGATTACGCATCATTGCCAATAATCAGTATCCTAGACTGATCCGGTGAAGTTGACACTTTGCTCATTGGCTTGAGCTGCTCCCGAGGCCGCTCCCCGGACTCTGTTTGTCCGCCGGCTCAAGTCCCAACCATAACAGAATCGCCAACAGCGTCTGAAGGGGCCAGATTTTCAGTTGGTTTAATGAGAATGTTCTGGGACCTAAACGCGTCAGTTTCTTCTTTAAGTTTGGGGATTTCTGATAAGTATAGTTGATTTTCGCACTCTAGCGTCCTGATAGAAGTTATCATACTCTACATCCTTTTATGCAATTTTCTAGCATATCACTTTAGCTTAGACAGTATAAAGCTTTTGAACTTCTATCTTTCTAATAGAAGCCAGGTAGTGAGGGTTGCGGGGGTGACATCGGCAAAGAGTGATATTGACCATCGAAGTCCTCCAGGGATCAGTATTGGGGCCCATTCTCTTTTTGATTTATATTAATGACTTACCATTCGGTGACAGTCTTGCAAGGTATACACTTTTTTGCTGATGACACCACAGCATCAATCACTGCAGCATCACTTGAAGAGGCGGTGGAGGGGTTGACGAGGGTGTAGGAGAGATTGAGGCTTGGTTTGGTGGGAACAATTTGCTCCTGAATAAAGATAAAACACACCAATTGTTTTCTCTATGAGATATACTAGCAATACTAACAGAACCACTGCTCACATCAAATTCTTGGGGGTTCAGCTTGATCCCAATCTTTGGTCTGCAGAGAGGGGCGATTAGGATAATCTCTGGTGTGGGCTACATAAGATGATCGCAGATCTTTGTTCTACTGTTAAAAATATGTTAATCTGACATGCCTTTTATTCTTTTGAGGAGTATCTTAATTGTAATGTACTTTTTTAACTTTTTAATTTTAATATGTAGTGTTTAGTCTTGTACCTTAATATGTTTCCCTAGATATTTAATTACTTTTTAAATTTAGCTTAAGTATTCTTATATATTATATTAACATTAAAATGTTGACGTGTGCAAATGCAGATGTGTATAGTAGCATCAATAAAGTATCAGAATCGGTTGGAGATTCTGCTGGGCGCTTGGCTGCGCCTATAGGTGCGATTTAATCCAGAGCAAAGCGTGTCTTCCTGAAGACCAAAATGATATGTTTTTAGACTTTGCTTTACCTACAAGAGTTGAACAATTACGTGCCTAACTGTACATTAATTCGTATTATAAAAACATAGCCATCCTTAAGTTCATTCAATAATTTATTATATTTTAGAATCTGATAATTCAGCAGGAAACACTGCCTATAAATTGAATGAAGTCCAAAATATCAAGGAGTACTTCAATATATTTGGTTCAACGAAGGAAAGCCCCATTATAAAGCAAAAGCGGCAAAGAAAGGATAAAACTGTCATTAAACCGACTCCGACAATAAAAGTTGAAGTTTTTCAACGGAATTCACCTCTTAAAACTGTTGAGAATATGGAAACGAGTTCATCCAAAAATATATCTAATTCTATCCAAGAATTGCCAAATTTAGGCGATACTGATGCTCATGAAAACATACCAGATGGTAGTTCGAAACCCAATGCAACAAATAAGGAAACCTCAAAATCAACTTCTAACGGCAATAAAATTGCTGAGCCGAAAACTGTAAGTTCTGTATGTACTCCTTCCCCATTAGTCTCAATTATTCGAAAGCCAACTCCAAAAAGTGGTTCTCATGTTAGGAATTTAACATTTCCGTCGCCACTTAGAAAGTCCTCCAGTGAAAAGCCAGACACGAGCCGAAATTCGCCATCTGTTTTAAATAAACAACAGGCTGCTAAAGATCTGTTTAAAAATACATCTGAAGAAGAAGCACATATCACCACAAAAAACAATAAATCACCTAAAAGAAAAGGCACTAGCGATACAGAAGCCAAGAAACCTCAACTACAAAAGGTGAAAACACCTAAAAAATCCAAATCTCCTGAGAAACATAATTTTCCTAAGAAAGTAACAAGATCCACAAGTAAAATTACAACTACCGATTCTAAAAGTAAAAATAAAAAAAGATCGGGATCTTGGGATTCTGACTTGAGGAAATATTTGCCTCCTGCTGAGTATGAAGAGCAAATGACCCCGATAAGAAAAAGTACGAGAAAACGTAACAGGCAATCTGCGGAATTAGATCTCTCTGATACGGATGGAAAGGAGCTAGAAGAGGCTTTAAAAACACCCGGGAAATCTGAAAAAGCCAAAGGTAAAACGCCCAGTAAAAAGAAAAAAACAAGAAGTGATAAATCGAAGTCTAAAAAGAACTTAGTTCAAATCGAGGAGGAAGCAAAAGTTGAATCCACAAAAATTGTATCACCTTCGAAGTTATGCCATACTGCTAATAAAAGAAATATGGAAGTTGACGGAATAACTCCAAATAACACCAAAGAAGTGTCGCATCAACTTGTGTCAAACGCACGGAAAAACATTACAAGTTTATTGGAGACTCCTTTAAAACAAAATGAAATTTCATCCAAGGCAGAAGCAACTTTAGATTCGGCAGATACTCCATTTACTCCAATGCTAAAGGCGAATCTAAAAGGTTTTGCTATTGGCGATACATTTTCGATTGACACTCCAAATTTCGCTATTACGCCTGAAATAGCATTAATGGGACATACCAGTGCAGCCTATTGTATATTGAATGATACGGAAACAAATAAGGCTACAGAAGCTAGTGTATTTTCAGAGGAAAAAAAGTCTAGCGTTAGGAAAACCGATGAAGAAGATGGTGATGTGAGTCCAAAAGTTTATGGTTTTAAAGAACGCTTGGAAGACTTCAACAAGAGCCGCACTGGTAAGAAAAATTTGGAGTTGCTTGATAATAGAGGCGTAAGGTGGGATGGTAGCGATAAAGAGGATAAAACCGACAATAGTGAAAGTAATAGTGATGATGAGCCGAAGCGTAACAGTACTACCAATCAAAATTCAAACGCATCTTCAGTACTAAGCAATGCCCCAAGAAAATTCAGAGTTGCAGGAAAAAGCATGGCGGTATTAAAATCTCGATTATTGGACACAAACACGAGTTGCAATGATCATAAGGTGAGTTAGTTGTATGGATTTTAATGTATCTGCAAGTAGTTGTAGTATGTAATTCACATAATGTTACAAATATTATTAAATAGAGGAAATATTTGTCGATAAACTAATTGGTACTATAGTTCAGTCAAATGGTACGCAAGGAGGGTTCGAAGTGGAAAGTTCTGGTGTAATTGTTTTTGGTGGTTTACTATATGTTTTTGAGGTGCTGAACATGAATCTGAAGTTGTCCAACAAAAATGTTCGCGGCAAATATGAGAAATCAAAAAAAAAACATAAGAAATAATGAGTTTTAGTGATTTTCAGGTTATAACTTGCAAAGCAAGCTATTTACGCAAAAAGTGTCAGTAGTAAAATCAAGAGAAGAAAATTACCTACAATTTATGTCTCTTAACACTTTTTTGTACGTCGTACGGTTTTCACGCAAAAGAGTGTTGAAGCATCGAGGAACTTCAGTAATTTTTGCAAAATAGAAAAAAAAGTGCAACTTTTCCTTTAACTAAATTATTTTATCTGTAGCTCCTTTCCTTGCCTTGCCTTTTAACGTGTTTACCTGGAAAACATTCCTAGTTTATTATTCCTGGGAAAACCATAGACTCGGCTGACGCGTACCCCGCGCCAAGCGCAAGTCTTCTTGCCTAACGGTCGAACGGTCCTCTTACCTCTCAGCAGGGTTCCCAATTTGCCTGGAATTCCGGTTTTTTTCAGGAATTATATATCTTGCCAGTAATTATGCCAGGAATGATTTAGTGTCAGGAATTTGCCAGGACCGAGGGATATACTAAATATATTTTATTTAAAAAAAAAATTGCCAGGAATTTTGTGTTAACCTGTTGGAAACCCTGCCTCTTAGTTAGTCAGTTCGTTCGTTGGCGTCTAATTATTCTCGTTTCTAAGTGTTTTCGTTAAGACACAATGCAAAAACTCGGTCTCAATGTCCAGTGATAACGGTTTTATTTGTGAAAACGATTTGAGTGAGGGTGTAGTGAAAGTGGTTAAGCAAAAAGGAATAGAAACATTACGTGGTGCTAGTAAGAAAATAAATGATAGAAAGAGAGCGGTTTTGGCGGGTAAAACAGCTGTTTGCGTACATATTTCACGTCAGAAAAGTTACATAAATGAAAGAATGATAGCTTCTCACCTGAAGAAAGCTGCTCAACCAGGCATATCTTCAGGAAAACTAAGATCATCCTGTGAGTTTTATTTCAAAACACATTGCTGTGTCTGTGGAATAGGTATTCCTGAAGAGATTGAGAGAGCCATGAATGACATTTTCACTTTTATGGAAAGCAATGACGAGGAATGCCAGTTTTCATTAGACCAGCTAATGACTCAGATAGAGGGCAACTACATTCCTCAAAGAAAAACAGTAACACAACATTTATTGGAGAGATATGGGGAAGTTGTTATCATATCAAAGGTCAAACAAAATACAATTGTATATTTTAAACATACTGGCCATAAGATTTTGACAGATGCGTGGTACATTGAAAAACGTGCGTCAGAACGAGAAGAACGTCTTCGAATAGTTAAGACAGCGGCTGATGTAATTCTTGACGAGATACGATCAGTACCGTATACGATGGGTGACTATCCTCCTCCAGATTCTTTCTTAGACGAAAATGAAAGCTTTGTCTCGGAAATTCTCAAAGTTTTCTTAGAAAGACTTATATTCAAGAAAAAGCGAGGGAACACTGACAAGTGGAAAAGAAAAAAGTTGTTGCAATTTCACATAGTGTTATTAGCGCTGTCAGACCAAATTCTTTCCTTTCCCCCTTACAAATTGGGCTATCTGCTTTTTTTATAACAAGTATGGGTCACGATAATTATTAATTGATCTTGTGTCATCCTTGGGATTTTGCGCCTCTTATTCCCAAGCTGTTCGTCTTGAAGTGTCAGCAATCATGAGACTATCACTACAAATAAACCCAACAGGTTTCCATCAATTTGTTCATGACAACGCAGATTTTAACACTCGTACACTGGATGGACATAATACCTTCCATGCAATGGGGGGAATACATTTGATTACCCCTAGAGATGCCGTTGCTCCAGATCAAAGAATTGTCCGAGTAAAGAAAACAATACCAGCTCAACTAGTTGGTGAGATGGGAACTGTTTCTTTAAAACATTTTGAGAAAGCAGGTTCTGTTGGCTTGAAGAATATCAACATTGAGGATCTCAAACAGATATTTATTTCACCTGATACCGTCACACCCTCTTTGGCAGACCTGATTTAGCTTTATGGCAAGTGGAAAGATGTACCCGGGATTCCAGGATGGAGTGGTTTCATGGAGCAAATCACAAGTGGTCTTCCCTTTGACAAGACTTATGTTTCATGTCTGCCATTTATAAATGCGCCACCATCTGATCACAATACAATAGATACAGCATTACTCACTTCGATAGAACAGAGCAAATCGATTAATCAACACCTTCGACCAGCCTCTATACCTAAAGGCAAGATTTATAGTAGCTTGCCAACAAGGAAATCCCAATTTTGATAATGTCATCATCAGAATAGATGGATTTTACCTTCTGATGTCGTTCTTGAAGGCTATAGGCTACGTAATGGACGGTAGTGGTTTGAAGGAGTTGTTCAATTCGATGTATGCACTGCTCTCAACAGAGAAAATCCTGACAGGACAAGCCTACTCGAGAGCCGTTAGAGCACATACGTTAGCATATGTCACTCTGGCGAAAATTATCTTTGAGACAATGGATTTAACCCCAGACCTCCAAGAGAAACTTGCACGGGGTCCTTAAGTGATGGAGACAGATCACATATTTTGTTAGCACACGAAAAAGACTCTGTAGAGGAATTAAAAACCAAGTTTTCTGCACAGCTCCAAGCTATAGCTAGGCATGGTGCTACTTCAAAGCTATTCATTGAAGCTGCAAGAGCAGGGAACTGGAAACTCCATCTCCAAGTTGTCTACCAAATGCTTCCGTATTTCCATGCTACCGGACATTTTTTGTATGCCAAATGTTGCCACCTCTACCTACAAGACATGCACAGTTTAAAAGATAAAATGAGCGCTCAGGAATACGAAATATTCATGGGTGGCGGATTCACAATACGAAGGACTAGCAAATTCTGGTGCGGAACATGGTCCGACATCACCATTGAGCAGTCTCTAATGAGGTTCATGAAAATTGCTGGAGGGCTGACTCATGGTCGTGGAGTTAGTGAAAGTATCCTTCTGCCTCGTTCAAAGTAGGAAAAATATGGTTTCTCCAAACCCTCAAGAAAAACCCTGCTCTAACCAGGACCATTAAATTTTTTAAAGATCCTACGGCTCATGCTGACACTGTTACTAATGCTTACCTTACCTTTTTTACTGCATTGTACAAATTGACTGACAAGGAAGGCACGTCCTTGAACAAATTGAGGTATAAATGCTACCTCCACCGAGGCTGCAGCACAGCAACATTCTTTAAGAATATACTTTCAACTACAACAATGGCTTGGAAATAAAAAAAGATCCTGAGCAATGGGGATGGAAGAAAACCAAAGGGGGTCTGCAGCCAGTACCAACGCTACAGCCACCAGCACCAGAAGCAGTTTTAAAACATTTCTTGCAAATGCATGAAGAAGACCTGTCAGACCAACTGTGGGTGCAAAAAAGGCAGGCCTTAACTGTTCTAATATGTGCCTGACCTGCGAGAACAGCTGTAATAACATGCCCGTTGCAGAAATTGAAGAAGAAGCAGAGGCTGATCCGGAGTTCCCTGAATCACTTGAAGGTAACTATGCAAGGATAATTCTATCCCACCTTTATTTCTTCACTCACTATGTGTTCAAAATATGTTTTTAAATAGGTACTTTGGTACTTACTGCTTTCATACGTATTCAATAAATTGTCAAGTATTTGGAATTAAGTCACTTTATTTGTTTCAGGTGTACAAGAACTGGAAGTGTAGTGTATCAGGAAAACACTCGGTATTTCATAAATTAGATCGTGAAGGCAACCCGACTAGTTCGAGGTCTAGACGAAGGTTATTTACATTACCCATTACACGTAATATTATTGTTTAACTCCAACGAACGCGATACTAGACACGGGTGACAAGGTTAGGTCAACCTTGTTGAACTGGCATTGTTATTGTAACATTATATACAACATAATATGAACCTACACCAACCCGGCATATATAGAGAGAATACAAGACTGACTGACGCAATTGATATGCGTACGTAGATTATAAGAATATACACTATGTAGCGTTACTATCTTATATATTCTTTGCTAAAGTTAATACAGAACTCTATAGTTCCTGTATCACTACTTTCAGCACGGATACAGGAATTTTCAGATTCACCAGACTACCATTCGGTTTAAAAGTTAGCCATAATATATAGCTTTCAGAGAATGGTGAACATCGCATTCGCAGGCATTACACCCGAAAAAGCTTTTCTGTACATGGACGACATCATAGTAATAGGTTGTTCGAAAAACCACCACCTTAAAAATTTAAAAAGCGTTTTTGAGACATGCAGGAAACACAACTTAAAATTAAATCCATAAAAATGTACATTCTTTCAAAACGAAGTAACATATTTAGGTCACAAAATTACCAGCGCACGCATTCTACCAGACGAATCTAAATACGATATAGTAAACAAATATCCAACCCCGAAGAATGCCGACGAAGCGAAACGTTTTATTGCATTTTGTAACTACTATCGTAGATTCATCCCAGACTTTGCACGCATTGAAAGGCCGTTAAATATGCTTACCAAGAAAAATTTTCAATTTAACTGGTCACAGGAGTGCCAAAATGCATTTAACACTTTAACAGCTGCTCTAATAGACCCAAAAATTTTACAGTACCCCGATTTTAGGAAATAATTTATTTTGACTACGGATGCATCAAAAGAGGCATGTGGAGCAGTTGTTCTATCGCAGAACTTCGAGGGAAAGGATCTACCCATTGCATATGCCTCTAGAGCATTTACGAAAGGAGAAGCAAATAAGGCAACAATAGAGAAAGAACTAGCCGCTATACATTGGGCAATAAAGCATTTTAGAGCTTATTTATACGGGAAGACATTCCTAGTCAAGTCCGACCACAAACCACTGGTTTACCTATTTGCAATGAAAAACCCATCGACAAAATTGACCAGAATGAGACTCTATTTGGAAGAGTTCGACTTTAAAATAAACTACATCAAAGGGAAAGACAATGTGGGAGCTGACGCCTTGTCCAGAATCAGCGTGGACGAATTAAAAGAAATAGCCAATAAGTTCGTACAAGTATTAGCAATAACGAGAGCAATGTCAAGGAAAGATAATAAAGAAGAAACAAAAAATATTGAAAAACCAAAAGTTCATATTCCAGAACCTAAAATTCTAGAAACCCTAGATAATTTCAGTATAATTAAATTATCTATGGTAAAATTCGACAATGAGCCCAACTATCTTAGGATAGTCTTGAGGAGAAAAGGTCGATCCAACGCCGAAAATTACGAAAATAAAATTATGATCACTGATGGCAATATGTCTCTAGCGACAATATTGTCTAAGCTCGAATCAATGGCTAGCGATCATGAAATTAGTAAGGTTAAGCTAAAAGCAAACGACCAAATATTTTAAATGTGCACAATAAATAAATTAAAGGGAATAAGGTGTTGAAGAATTTAAATATTATTTTATATAAGGATCCGATTGTTATCTCGAGTCGCGACGAGAAAACAAACTTAATTAGACAACTCCACGATGATCCACTTATGGGAGGACTCTGTGGACAGAAGAAACTACTTAAAAAATTGAGAACCAAATATCGTTGGAAACGAATGTCAAAAGATGTAGCAAATTACGTAAGAAATTGTGTCAATTAAATCAAAAGAAAGTGACTCATGTGGAACCTATGATTATTACACCTATTCCACAGAGAGCTTTCGACATCGTCTGCATTGATACAATTGGCCCGTTCCAGAAAACATTTAAAAACAATCAATACGCAGTTACGATCCAATGCGAGTTAACAAAATATGTAAAAATAGTACCAGTACCAAATAAGGAAGCGAAGACAATTGCAAAAGCCATAATGGACGAATTCATACTCACATATGGATCAATGAAAGAGATAAGAACAGATATGGGTACAGAGTACAGGAATGAGGTATTGCACCAATTGACGAAATTATTAAATATAAATCACAAATTTTCAACGGCGTACCATAGTCAAAGCATTGGAGGATGTGAGCGAAATTACAAAGTCCTTAACGAATATGTACGCATGTATATTAATGAAGCAAAAACCGACTGGGACGAACTAATCAAATATTACAGTTTCTGTTATAACACTACGCCCAGTGCATATCACAACTATACTCCATTTGAGTTAGTGTTTGCACGAAAAGCGGAATTGCTTGAAAATCTGTTAGGAGAGAAAATTGACCCTGTATACGATGTGGACTCTTATTATCAGGAAGTTCGACACCTGATACAAGCAACAAACATTCGCGCTCGACAGTATATCTCAAAAGCTAAAGAGTTGCGTAAACTGACCTACGATAAAAAAGTTAATCAATTACAGTTAAACCAGGTGATCTAGTTGTAATAAACAACAAGAACCGAACAAAATTTGATCCTTGGTACAAAGGTCCTTTCTCCATAACGAATATAAATTGCACAACACAAGACGCAACGGGTAAAAAACAAACTGTACATAAAAATCGAATTCAACCGTTTGCGAATCTGTAAACTCAATCTCCATACTTTTTTTTGTAAATTAGTTTTAAGCAGTGCCGAAGAACACTTACGCGAGTGACAGAAGATTGGACAAGTGCAGTGCGTTAGAATAACATATAACACAATGTATATTTTGTATAACGTATGTATAAGGTATAATGTAAGTTTCTTACTACTTTAATATATATATATATATTTTTTTCTACTTTATGTATATATTTTTCTACTTTTTACGTATATATTTATTAGAATTTTAATTACTTTGACACTTCTTTGCATTTGGCCTGGCCAGCCAAGGAAAAAAAATCCAACCAAGCAAAACAAAGCAAAACAGTCAAGAACTTTAAGAAAGTCGAATTTGTGCAATAATCGCTCATATTGACTAGAAATATTCATTATTATTGCAATTTTAAATATATAATGTTGGTATTTTACCAGCCAAGTAAAAAAACAATACTATTTTTAACAAGATATAAATATTTTTAACATTTTATTATTAGTTCATTATTATTATTATTATTATTATTATTATTATTATTATTATTATTATGTAACCGCATAAAGTCGCACATGATGTATAGTTTATCTTTTACATTTTAGAACGTGTACAAATTAGGTTTATTCGAATGTCCTCATTTTTGCCACAACAAAAATAAGGATCATTCCCAAAAGAGGGGAGGTGTAGTGTATCAGGCAAACACTCGGTATTCCATAAATTAGATCCTGAAGGCAACCCGACTAGTTCGAGGTCTAGACCAAGGTTATTTACATTACCCATTACACGTAATATTATTGTTTAACTCCAACGAACGCGATACTAGACACGGGTGACAAGGTTAGGTCAACCTTGTTGAACTGGCATTGTTATTGTAACATTATATAGATAATATGAACCTACACCAAACCGGCATATATAGAGAGAATACAAGACTGACTGACGCAATTGATATGCGTACGTAGATTATAAGAATATACACTATGTAGCGTCGTTACTATCTTATATATTCTTTGCTAAAGTTAATACAGAACTCTATAGTTACCTGGAGTATTATTCTATAAATAAAAGGAGTTCTACAGAAGGCTGCTCTGAAGAAAGTATGGAATCCGTGCCTAAGAGGGCTCGTATAAGTACATACATATAAATTGGACAGAAATTCTTAATAGCTACTGCTTTCATATTTATTCAATAAATTGCAAACATTTGGAGTTGATTTCAGGCGTATAAGAACTGGAAGGCCGCCTTGGCCGCATGGAAGCCGTGTCTAAGAGGGCTCGTATACATAAATACATATAAATTGTATAGAAATACATGCCTTTTATTAGCCTATAACATAATATTTACCTGCCTGAAATAAAAAGTATAAATTAATGGTGTTTTTTGCTATGTTTCAACACTCTTTTGCAAGGAAACCATACGATGTACAAAAAAATGTTAGAAGAGATAAATTGTAGGTAATTTTATCCTCTTTATTTTACTACAGGACCACTTTTTACGTAAGTAGCTTGCTTTGCCAGTTATAAGGTGAAAACGACAAAAAACACATTATTTTTAGTGTTTTTTTGATGATTTTTCATATTTGCGGGGAAAATTTTTGTTGGACAACTTCAGAATCATGTTCAGCACCCCACCCCAAAAAACATAAAATAAACCACTAAAAACAATTACACCTAAACTTTCCACCTTAAACTACCGTTTTACTGGACTACTAGTTGTTTATGTCTTTTATAAGTGGCATTCGACGTTTTCGTTGACGACTCTTCTGCGATTGTAACTCTCTGTCTTTAAAGCTGTTTTAATAGGCTAGTATATAACAATATATACTTCTTAAACATATAATTACTTCTAGTCTTACGTACCCATAAAAAATTAGAGTATGGGTCTACAGGCTACTCAGGCGCAAGTGTGAATTTCTAATATACTCAAATGGAACATATATTCTGTATATATCTAAATCATTTGTAAAATTTAAGGAAATAACGGACCATGAGAGTCCAAACGAAACTAAAACTGATGGCCAATCCCGGATTGAATTAAAAGCTACTGATAGCAGCAGTGGCAGCGAAATTACATCTAAAAGGGGCTATGAAAAGAATCAGGGTACTCTATGTGAAGAGGATAGAGCACAAGAAGATGGAGGGTTTGAAAAAGACAATACTTGCGAAGAAAATAAAAAGAAAATTAGTGGTATTGATGAAGGTAAAGCTCTTAAAGTTCGTAAAAATAAACCATTATTTTTGTTTTGCAAAATACCCTCGCAATGTTTTATTTAATATCTCAAAATTTCGCGAAAATATCTCAATTCGTATAGAAAGTTGCAGACGGGGATACCAATACGTATTATGTATACTTATCTCATTTAGCACTTAAATATACACTAAATTCAATAAATATCTAAGTCAGATTTTGGGGGTTTAGTTTGACTCATTACGCCTGAAGTTTGACGTTGTCGAGGGCAGTTTTTCAAGTAGCATGTTATAAAATTTAACTTTTAATACTCGATAATTTAAAAAATAATTATTTAGTACAAGGTTTTAAGCTCAGTAGTATAAAACATTTTTATAATGAGTCAAATATGAGAATACCATACAAAATGGGGTTTCAAACTAAAAAATATTATTTAAATTTCAGGTTTTCTCCAAAAGGCATTGAGTGTAAAAGAAGAAATGGAACAAAAGCTAAGAAGAGTCATTGCACATGAAAAAGCTAGAGCAACTAGAGCCGTCAGAACACCTGGTCGTCGAAACCCTAGGAAACCCAAACGAACATCGAAATCGGCAAATAACAAACGTAAACGATCGGCTCCGAAAAAGGTGCCTAAAAAGGTAGAGCTTCATGAAGAACGAGACGAAAGTGATCATTCTGAAAACGTGGATTCTCAAGACGAATTTTTCAAAAAAAGCGGCTCCAATCTGCACCGGACAAATAAGCAATCGGTTAGTGCGAACGTTTCTGAAAAAGCTTTAGATGTATGCGAAGAGAAAACAAGTAAAGAAGTTGTGAGCCACGATGAGGTTGAAAGAGAAACTGAACCGAAAGTTCAAGATAAATCTGAGAATGAGGCGTCTGGAAACTTAGTGTCAGAGGAGGCAGGTCAAACGGAACCTCCTGAAGGTAAAATATCCTATTTTAATATACTTACACTAGTGTTCACGATGTTCGATGTGCATTTCTTGGCTTTATCATATTCATACATCTCTCCAGCAGGTATTGAGCCACCATCCCTTCTGTGATTGTTTTTTCAATTTTTATTTCTTTAGTATACGTGAGATAGGCATCTATAAGCCTTTCTTTCACAATAACAGGGACTTTTTTGAAAAAAGCAGAATTGTGTTGCGAAATCCCAAGGTCTGCCCTGTTCCTCTTCACAGGGGATAGGGAAATGACCAAGATGTCTATAAACATTATAAAGAACAGCAAATGCAGAGAAGGCACTGTGAAAAGGCCTTCTACATGATGCCTTTGTCAATTGTCAAGGTCAAAGCGTGTTGAGATTTATCTGGTGTGTTTTTGTGATTTTGTACCATATAGGGCCTTAAAAATTGTGGAAAGTGATCCAGTGTATTGATGAATATTTTGTCCAGCCCTGGAAGTGTTTGTAACAACTTCTGTAAAGGAATAATCTCCAAAAATATTGGTTTATTCTCGGGTTTTTCCCGCCTTGACATTGATGTTACGTTGTCTTCTAGTAAAAATACAAAAATTCTGTCCTGGTCCTTACTACCTCAGTGTTGCCAACCAGTGCTGCAAAGTCAACTGTCAACATGTCAAACAATAAGAAGTGTCACAAATGTGGTGAAACAAGCGTTACCAAGGAGGAAAAGGGAAAACTGTTTGGTTTTCCCTGTGACAGGTGCAAGCGAATTGTGTGTGAAGGCTGTATTGGTTCGATGGCTGGAGAGATCAGAGTAATACAAATACAAATAACTTTATTAGTCTCCAGAAAAATATAGAGTATAATAAGACATGTCAAAGAGTTTACACAAATTTGGTTAAAACCCTAAAACTCAGGAAATATTAAATCGCAATACAATTTATCATACCTAATAGAGTTTATAAAAACGAGTAGCGAGTACTGCCTACAATATAACATACTACACCCAAGTACAGATACACCATCACATCAAGTTAGATAGAACGTAGAGATCTTTAAACCACTTTACAGGCTAAGAAATTTTTTCCTGTTTTTGGTCAAGGTATAGTATTCTTCTAAACTGTAGATACATGCCCTGGTGATTAACTTTTTTAAAGTTGTTTTGAATTTGCCTAGCTGTTGAGACCTTATTTCCTGAGGTAGAGCATTAAACAATTTTATTTCTTCTGTGTTTGTTCTAGCCAATCTAGTTCCTGGTACTACCAGGTTATTACAGTTTCAGGTAACATGTTTATGAATAGCTGATGCTGTATAATACTTTAAGATATTTTTCCTAACATAAACAAGTTTATTATAAATAATCAGACCATATAGGGTCATTATTTCAAGTGATTTAAAATAGGGTCTGCAAGATTCATCTCGTTTTATATTTATAATACACCTTACAGCAGACTTTTGAATTTTAAAGATTTTTTCAAGATGTGTCTTTGCTGCAGAACCCCATGTTAATATGCCGTAGCGTAAAATAGAATCAAAAAGAGAATAGTAAGTTGTAAGTGCAGCTGCCTGACTTACAGTATTATTGATCCGTCTTATAGCATAAATAGCCTTGTTTAGTTTATTTCCCATATTAATTATATGTTCTACATACAAGAGATTAGCATCTAGGGTAATCCCCAAAAATTTAAAACTTCTTTTTTCTTCAATGCCAGCCAAACTTTTTGTTTCAAATATTATGGATTCAGTCTTTGTTTCATTTAGTACAAGTTGGTTGGAAGTGAACCATAGCCTAGCTCGATCCAGCATTGCCTCCAGTAATTCGGCCGAGTCCTCACCTCCCTTAAAAGATAATCCAAATGTGGCATCATATCTACATAGATAATGCATTCAGTTTTTGTAATGTTTTGAGGAACAACAGTTTGAGTAGTTTGAATGTTAGAAGCTTGTAGGAGGTCATTAATATAGAGTATGAATAAGAGAGGTCCGAGCACGGATCCCTAAGGCACTCCAGTATCTGCAAGCGTAGGCTCACTCGCATTGTTGTTATCATAATAGACTACTTGATACCTTTCCTCAAGATAAGATCTCAAAAGTTTAAAAGCCACACCCCTTATTCCATAGAAATACAGTTTATCCAAGAGAATACTTCGGTTTACGCAGTCAAAAGCTGCAGTTAAATCAGTAAATAAATCTATAAATTTGTCCTTATTTTCAAAAGCCTCTCTTATACAATTTACCAATGTCAGAATAGCATCTGAGGTTGATACATTCTTTTGAAAGCCATACTGCCTTGGGTTTATTATATTATGCTTTACTAGGAAGGTCATAAGCTGATTAAAAATAACTGTTTCTAAGATTTTTGAGAAAACGGGGAGTATTGCTATTTGTCTAAAGTTTTGAGGAAGGTTTGACTCCCTTTTTTTATATATTGGGATTATTTTGGCAAATTTCATTTGGGATGGAAACAAACCTTCCTCCAAACAGGCATTTACTATATCTACCAGTGGCGGAATCAAGAACTCTGATGCTTTTTTAGTGCTGAAAACATTAACTCCAAAAATATCCTCAGTCTTCTTACTTTTGAGTTTATTTATTATACATTTAATATCATAGCTATCCACTGGTTGGAAAAATATAGAGCCAGATTGTTCTATTTTTTTTATCTAAATATGAGTTTATGTTTATATTTGTATTTGGAAGATTTTCAATTAATGTTCTGGCATGTGATATATAGAATTTATTGAGATCATTTGGGGAAATATTTTCAGGTGTCATTTAAGGTTTATTCTTTCTCCCGGTCTCTACATGTATTATGTTCCAAACAGTTTTACTATAATTATCTGTTTTTGCTAACCTATGATTAAAATAATTTCTTTTTGCATTCGCTAAAATGTTATTATATTTTTGTTTAAAGTCTCTTTAAATTTGCTTATTTCCCTCTGTAGGATATATTTGTTTCACTTCAAAGTAAAATCTAAGCCTATCTTTTGCTTCTGTTACCTCCTGAGTGATCCAGCCTTTCTTTTCTGGCCTATTTTTGTTAATACATATTGCTGTTGACCGAGACACCCAGCAGCCCGATTGACGAGGATGAAGGAATGGTCGATCCTGCCATAATGATGTCATGGCCCGCTGTATTGGCCCTCTTTGTAAACGTTGCTGCTTGGGTCTTTGCTGCATTGAACTGGACCAAATTTCGGTCGCCCCAAGTTTGAACTTTCTCCAGGTCTTGATTAATTGCTGTAATCTGCTCCTGTCTGCGGTGATGAGTCTCAGTCGCTGGTAAGGGTTTTTCTGATCTAAAGTGGGAGACAAGGGTACTGTCATCTGCAAAACTGTAAACAGGATTATTCGTTTCGATCAGCAGGTCATTAATATAGATGAGGAACAGAGTTGGTGAAAGTATTGCGCCCTGAGGCACGCCCGCGTTGATGGTGAATGTCTCCGAGATGTGTCCATCGACTGCAACGTGTAGGGATCGGTTCTTAAGGAAACTGGCCAGCCAGCTGCAGAGAGAGGCGGGCAGTCCCAAGGACGGCAGTTTGTTGAGCAGTCCGTCATGCCAAACTCTGTCGAATGCCTTTGAAATATCCAACGCAATCGCTCGAGACTCTCCGTAGTTTTCAATTGCCCTACTCCATATATGAGTGACATAGGCCAATATATCTCCTGTCGATCTCTCTTTGCGAAAGCCGTATTGATTATCGCTGATTATTCTGTTGCTCTCGAGGTACTTGAGTAGTTGCTGGTTGACTACACGTTCCATGACTTTGGAGATTATTGGAAGCAAGGCAATTGGGCGATAGTTTGAGGGCGTGGTTTTCTTGCCTTTTTTTGGAACAGGTTGCACTCGAGCGACTTTCCAAGAGGATGGGTAAATCCCTTTTCTGTAAGAAAGAGAAAAAAGCCTGGAAAAAACAGGTGTTAGTTCGTTGGCGCAGTTCTTTAGCACGATGGCAGGTATTCCGTCCGGTCCTGATGCCTTTTGCGTATCTAGTTCTTTAAGGATTTTGCGAATATCACGGTGAGAAAACTTGACTTCTGCCATGGTAGTGTTGATGTTCGGTATAGTGGGGAGAGTCTTGCCTTGGGGCACGTCTAAGGTAGAGTGCGATGAAAACATTTTGGCGAGCATGTTTTCTTTTTCCTTGGCTGTAGTCGCCGTGATGCCACGTTCGTCCGTCAAAGGTGGGAGAGACGTTTTTGTAAAGTTGTTACTTACTGCCTTTGCTACCGACCAGAAATTCCTGGAACCACTGGGGCATTGCAAAAGTTTATCCCTGATCCTTTGATTGTGTTTGTCCTTAGTTTCGTCGATCACACGCTTGCACTCGTTTCTCGCTTCGATAAAATAATTGCGATTTTCAGCGGTCTGATTTTGCTGCCAGTACTTATAGGCTTGCTGTTTCCTTCCTACAGCTCTTTCGCATCTTTTGTCGAACCAGGGCTTTCGTTTTGATGGTAACTTGATGGAATTTGGGATGTATGCTTCCATTCCTGAGGAGATTACTTGCATGATCTCTTCGCAGCAGTCTGACGGGTCGTTAGTGGCAAAGCAGACGTCGAGCCAAGGAAAATCTAGGTAGAACTGCCTTAGGTCGTCCCAGTTTGCAGAATTGTAATGCCAGATTTTGCGAGGCAATGGTGGATCCTTCTGTATGGGTGGCAATTCACAAACCGTTGTAATAAGTTTGTGGTCGGAGGTACCTAATGGCGGACCAACGGTAACCTTGTACTGGTCAGGATTGGTGGTCAGAAAAAGATCCAGGAGGGCGGCGAATTCGCCCCTCTCTGAGATTCGAGTTGGTTCGTCTACAAGTTGAGTAAGCCCGCAGCTGATGGCAAATGCTTCAGCTTCTCTACCTTCGTTGTCGGTCTTGTTGTGATGTTTGAGCCAGTTGGTGTTGTGGGCATTGAAGTCTCCCAGAACGATTATTTCTGAACTGGGGTGATCGACCTGTATTGAGTCAAAAGTGGTAGCTAGTGTTGAGAAAAAGCTTTGGTAGGCTCTATCGCTCGGAGGGCGATAGAGACAACATATAAACTTAATCCCTTGGCGGTGAACTTGAGCCACATGATGTCAAGGTTGTTCGGTTCGAGTGTTTCCTCGCGGTGACATGAAAGGTCGCTTCGGACAAAAAGGCATATTCCGAACTTATATCTAAATCGGGTATGTAAGTCGTAACCAGGACAGAGGTAGTTCACTGTTGTTGTTGTACTTGTGTTTCTGTAAGGGCTAATATGTGTGGTCTATTGCTTGTAGATGTTGGTGTACCGAATTTATGTTTGTATTTAGGCCTCTTATGTTGCAGAAATCTATTCTAAATTGGTTCGGTATCTTTGCTGTCTGTGAAATGCGGAATGAAGGGCTCCCAGGGCCACCCAGCGCCCGGAGATCCGAATGGCAGGGCAGTTTACTTCCGGAATATTTTGATCCTGGAAGCACCATCATGTCCATATATTCCTACTGTGGAACCCGGGACCACCAGCGCGGAAGCGGAACGTGATTTGGGAAAACCACTTAGCGCTTCCCAATTCTGGTGGGGTGGTCTTTCACCGGACGATGCGAGTAGGCTTATGCATCTACCACCTAGGGCCGCTTCCACTCGAAGCATCGGCCTCAGACTCATTCCTTTGGCGGTCCCTAGTCTGACAGGGGTAAAAATGGGGTTTGTTGGATCACTCCCCAGTGATCAGCTCCAGACTTTGTACTTTGGTGTTCTCCAGCCTGGAGGAGGACGATGGGATTTGATGGGCCACATCCCGTGGCAACTCGGAATGGTGGGGGCGTCACTCCCCGTAATCAAACTGCTCTCACCAATTTGACGTTCCTGCCAGCCAATACAATGCAGCCCCTCTTGTCACAAACTGTCATTGATCGGCCCCAGACTTTGTCAGCTTTTTCCGTCCTACGGCCATCACATGCACGTGGGTGAACCTACACATGTAAAAGGCAACTGCCTGGATAATGTTTTCAGTAATTTATTAATGAACCAGTTAAAGTTTTTGCAATGGGTTTCTCAGATCATTGGGCACTGTTAGTTGAATGTGTCATTTGTAAGCAAAGTAATGATAATACTGAAAAAAGGCGAATATACAGCCAAAAAATTTTTAATGATTTTGCCTTTTATCTTTCAGGTGAAACTTGGCTAAATGTGTATGGTGCTATGGGTGCCGAAAATATATATATGACCTTTCACTTTGATTTTTTATATTATTATAATTTGTGTTTTTCTAATTCCCCTAATCGAAGGGGCTCTAGGATTGATAGAGACTGGATCACGCATGAGGTTAAACAGGCAAAGGATAGGTTGCTATTTTACTATGACATATCCTGATCATTGCGAATGACGAGGAATCCAGGGGGTGGATCCGTAGGGAGTTGGGCTTAACGTCAGGCCCTGGGGAGTCGCCAACCTGGTTGAGGTGGACCCGCAAGGGTTGAGGCTTAGGAGGGCGGCGGTCTGGATTCCTGGGCTGGGGGCGGACGTCTCTGATGAAGCGACAGTCCGCTGCCTTGAGGCCCAGAATGGTCTGGACTGCCGACTCTGGAGAGTCTGGAAGAGGACGACGGAGGAGAAGGGCTCCAGGATTGTGATGGGGGTGGACGATAGGTCCGCTGACACCATTGCGTCCAGGGGCTCTCTCCTGTTCTGCTTGGCGGTGCAGGTAAAGGTCACTTTGGCTGCACCGGGGTCGAGACCTGAGGAGGGGTTAGCGGCTCCAGACGGGAGCTCTCCGGAGGAGGGCCCCGAGGATGAGCTCGCCATGGACGTGGATGTGGGGGCCTCTGAGGAGGCTGCCGGTCCTGCCATGGTGGGATCACCGCTGGCCGCTCCTCAGTCAGAGGTTAACGTAGAGGTGGGGCCCCCTCCGGGAGGTGCCACAGAGCAGGAGCTCCGTCAGTCTGACTCAGACTGAGGGGCAACCTTCAGTATGAATGAAGGGTGGGCGGGCGTTGACCATGTCCATTTTACAGATAAATCTGCAGCATAGTAGGGCTGCTACGGCCCACCTATGCAGGAAGATAGTAGAGGAGGGTACAGCAATTGTACTTATCCAGGAACCTTGGATTGTTAAATCCAGGGTAAGGGGGCTGTCCATGGCGGGATCTGTGTTGTATACACCGGATCTGACTATGGGGGACCCCAGAGCAGGTATATTGACAGTGGGACTGGAGGCCTTTTTCCTAAGGGATAAGGCTACCAGGGACCTGGTCCCTATCCTAGTCAAGATTCCTACAAGCGTAGGTGTACAGAGGGTGGTACTAGCGTCAGCGTACTTCCCAGCCGAACAACCCTGCCCGCCGGAGGGAATCAGGAATCTGGTTACCTACTGCGAGGAGGTAAATATTCCACTCCTGATTGGATGTGATAGCAACGCGCATCACATAGTGTGAGGCAGTGCTGGATCCAATCGGAGGGAGGGAATTTATTGCATCTGTAGGGCTGCAGGTGGCCAACAGAGGGAGTGAGCCCACTTTCTTCACTACGGGACGAAGCTCGGTCATAGACTTGACTCTGTGCACCAGGGATTTGTTCCCGGATATTACGAAATGGGGTGTGTCTGTGGAAGACTCGATGTTGGACCACAGATACATCAATATAGAACTGGGCCCTTCCTCAGCGAGAGCTGAGGAGGTTAGGAACCCCAAAGCAACCAACTGGGACCTCTATAGGGAGGAGCTAAGTTGGCGTCTAAGGGACATGCCGAGGAAGTACCGGGCCTCCGATGAGCTGGATGACGCCGCAAGGTGGATAGGATCATCGATGGCCGGGGCTTTCGCAAGCAGCTGCCCCGTGACTAAGCGGCACTGTAAAGGGGAAACTCCTTGGTGGAATTCCACTCTGGAGAACCTTAGGACACAGCTGAGGAGGCTCTTTAATAGGGCTAGACACAGCGGGGTGGATACTGACTGGGACCTGTATAAAGAGGCCCGGGGACAGTACAAAAGAGAGCTGAGAGGATCGCGAAGGAGTGCCTGGAGGGCCTACTGTGGAGGGGTATCCCAAGCCCCGGCCGCTGCTAGGCTCTGCAAGGTGCTGTCAAGGGATCCACTCGTCAAATTGGGCAGTGTCCGTAAGCCAGGTGGAGGCTATACGTCGTCACCGGCGGATACTCTGCACCAGCTACTGACCACACACTTCCCAGGCTCAACAGCCATGGGCCGGGGAGGTGAGGGCGGGGCCGGGTTCAGCATTAGAGCTGACTATGGCACTGCCAAAAAGATGGTCACCTACAATAGGCTAAGGTGGGCGATCGAGACCTTCGCCCCGTTTAAGGCGGCAGGTGAGGATGGGGTCTTTCCAGCGCTGTTGCAGCGTGACGGAGGACTTCTTAGCACGCCGCTCCATGCTCACCGGGCGGAGGGTCGAGGCTAGGCTGGAAGATGAGGTGGTTAGGGTTGAGTCATCGCGGGGATGTCCTCAGGGGGGGGGGTTCTGTCCCCCCTCCTGTGGTGCCTAGTGGTGGACGAGATCCTACGTATCCTGAGAGTAGAGCATGGGGTCTATGCACAGGCCTATGCAGACGACGTCGTGATTATGGCACAAGGTACCGAGGTGGGAATATTGCAGAGGCTTCTGGAGGAAGCACTGACAAGGTTCTCACAGTGGTGTAGGGATAACGAACTCAGAGCGAATCCCAGCAAGGTAGAGATGGTCATCTTTACCAGAAAAAGGAAGTTGGAGGTCTCTCCCAACATCGCGTTGGAAGGGACCCCTCTTGTGGCGAAGAAATGCGTCAAGTATCTGGGTGTCTGGTTGGACTCCAAACTAACCTTTCAGGAACATATTCGGCTCAAGACCGCGGCGGCGCTCAGTGCCTTGTGGGCTTGCCGTAGGGCGCTGGGAGGGACCTGGGGACTTGGGCCGAAAACTATGCTATGGATATACAGGACGATGATCGCTCCGATGCTCATGCACGGATCGGTTGTTTGGTGGCCAGGATCCATGAAAAGGGCGTCCAGGCTAGTGCTGGACAAATTACAGCGACTTGCATGCCTCTGCATCACCGGAGCTATGAGGACGGCACCCACAAGGGCCCTGGAGGTGCTGGTGGGGTTGCCCCCGTTGACGGACCGGGTGAGGCACGAGGCAGCCAGGGCGGCCATGAGATTGGCTGACGTGGGGATGTGGAGGGACAATGACTCCTGCTGGGGCCATTGTGGTCTATGGCGAGGCCTGTCTGGGGACCTAGCCATCCTGGGTATGCCAGGTGACGCGATGGTTCCTGAGATAGGCTTCCCTGAGGGGCTAAACTTCCTCTTCCCTACAAAGGAGGACTGGACGGAGGGAAGGATGGGAACCTGGGATGGGCTAGTCTGGTTCACAGACGGGTCCAGAATGGGAACACTGTCCGGAGCAGGTGCGTACTGTGAGGCTCTGGGGCGGGAATTATACGCCTCGCTTGGCGAGCACACTACGGTTTTCCAAGCGGAAATTTTTGCGATCATGATGGGGGTCTGGGAGTCGTTAAGGCTCAATGTCGGTGGCAGGAGGATTTTCTTCTGCTCTGACAGCAAGGCCGCACTCATGGCGCTGAAGTCGGTCCATACGCGCTCTCTGTTGGTGAGGGAGTGTAGAAGCTGGCTGATTGAACTTGCAAAGCGAAAAAAGGTTACGCTGGTCTGGGTACCAGGACACTTGGGTGTACCGGGAAATGAGACAGCCGACGCCTTAGCCAGAGAAGGCTCCGCACGCGGATACTTGGGGCCTGACCCCTGTGTGGGGATCGCCCAGTGTGTCCGCGAAGGAGCTTTGGAGGCCTGGATGGAGGGTCGGGCGGAGGAGGTATGGCGGACGGCTCCGGGGATGAGACAGACGAGGCTCATGATACATGGGCCTGCGAAGAGTCTCGCCAAGGGGCTGTTGTGCCTACCTAGGAAGGAGTGCAGGGCCCTGGTACGATTCTACACCGAGCACTGTAGGCTTAGACGGCACCTGACCCTGCTGAGAATTGCAGAGGAGGCGGAGTGTAGATGGTGCATGGAGGACGACGAGACTCCATACCATCTACTTACGGAATGCCCCGCCTTTGCGTGGGCAAGATTCAGAATCTTTGGCGTGACGTCGATCGAGCCAGATTCAGTGCGTCGTGTTAGTTTGAAGGAGATGCGGGCTTTCTTAAGGAGGACCGGCATCCTGGAGGTTCTCTAATGCGGGCTGGGGGCACAACGGGCCCAATTGGTGGCCTAAGTGCAAGGCCCGCTAGGGGCCACCCCCTTCCATACTGATACTGATACTGATACTTGTTTGGAGGAGGGTTGCTTCTCTAGTCAAGTTTCAAAGCTTTTTCCGGTTTACAAGAAGGGTGACAGGAGCCTTCCTCAGAACTATAGACAAATTGCATCCTTACCTGCTATTTTTAAGCTTCTGGAAAATGTTATCAACAAACAACTTGTAGAGTCTAGATTTAAACAAAATACTGGTGCCTGAGCAGTTCGGCTTCAGGAGAGGGTTGAGTACCACACACGCAATAAATAGGCTTATTTCATTCATTTATAAATGAGGCTTTTGAAAACAGGCAAAGTTTCTTGGGCCTGTTTACTGACCTGAGTGCAGCATTTGACTCCGTCAATCTGCACATATTGTTAGATAAATTATACTTTTGTGGTATTAGGGGAACTGCACACAGACAGGGGTCTGTGTTGGCTCCGCTTCTCTTTCTCATATATATCAATGACTTGCCTATAGATTTTAACGATCAAAGGGTTGTAAGCATTCTGTTTGCAGATGATGCCACGTAAGGTATTACAGTTGAGAGAGAAGCTGACACAGCGGAGATACTTGATACTATCCTTAACCAGGCTAAAACCTGATTTGTTGCTAATCAGCTAGTATATTTTGAGACCCGAGCTGCTGGGGCCCAGACAAACAGGCCCATGACAAGGTTTCTCGGTGTTACGCTTGACGTTGGTATGTTGTGGCATGATCATGTTAGTGACTTGTGTGACAGGCTAAACAGAGCCATATATGCAATAAGGAGAGTCAGAGACATGGTAAATGAGGGGGCTGCCCTCACAACTTATTACTCCATGTTCAAGTCAGTCATGAGATATGGGGTGTTGGCATGGGGCTCAGCAGCTGTTGTGCATCTAGGAAAATTATTTAGAGTACAAAAATCTGCTATTAGAAGTATTACAAAAATTAGAAGTGATGACTCTTGTCGGCCACATTTTAAGTCATTAAATGTAATGACTATATATGCAATAGTCATACTCACAAAAGTACTTCATGTTAAACAAAATATAGAAACGTTTGCAACACCTGCTGATATCCATAGACATAATACTAGAAATCGCAACAATTTATTAAACCCAAGAACTAGAATAAGGCGAACTGAGGATGAGGCAGTGAAGCTTTATAACGCTCTTCCTCAGTCCTTAAAAGACTTGACTCTCAAACAACTAAAGAAAAAACTAAGCGATATTCTATCCAAAGCGTGCATATATGGCTTTGAGGAATACTATAGGGCCATAAATGAATAAGATAGTTGAATGAATGAAGCTCGAGTTGTCTCTCTCCTACTTAACTTGACTTTTTTTGACCACTTTGACTTCATTTCATTGTCTTACTTCATTCTGTTGTTTTAAATTTTGTGTTCAGTGGAGAACAGATTGTATCGTTAACCTTTATTTTAAAATGTCTTAAGTGTATTTTGTATTTTTAATTGGGGACCTTTTTTAAATTGTGATGTAAGACTATATCTTGTATGACTTGTCTATAAATTTGTATTTTTCAGACCAATAATTATTATTATTATTTAGGCTGGGCTTCAAAATACAACGTATTATACGCTTTTGAACCCTGAATACATTAGTCACAGACACCGAGGATCTTCAAAAGATGACCCGTAGCTCATGACAAACTGTGTGTATTCAAAATAAACCAATCTGATTATCTTCACGTGGAGATATTAAGTCTCCCAAGAGCATAAGGACTATTCAGCTTTGAAACGAAGTTATTCATATAATGTTCCCAATTGAGTGGGAAGCTGCCATAAACTTTCGACTGGTGGTAATGTCCTACTATTTACTTTAACATATAGACATTTACCATCATACTCGATTGTTGGGGGCAGGTCATGCGACGACCGAGTTTCCCATCCGTTTTACGTTTTACCTACGCAAGATTTATACCAATCACCAGCCTGATTTGATTTTTGAAGCGCTCATACACTATTAAATAGCTTCTATGTGCTATTTTTCTGAATAATTATTTTCTAATGAAGTTCTTTGCTAAATCAGTTAGAAAATTTAAGAGCGATACTTGTAATTTATTTTCAGTTTGTCCATTAATACATATAGACATCAAATTAAATATTTTTCAAGTAGCTCTTGTAGCTACACTGCGATATTTGATCCATTATACTAATTCTAGATGTTTGTTTGCAGGAAATAAAAGTTCAGAGGCAGATGATATCGATAAAAGTAAAGATCCCGGCTCGGAGAACGAAAACGAATCCTTTTGGGACGAGTGTGTTATGCAATTACAGCCAGAAGAGCGAATTATTGTGTATGATGAGGAGAACAGTTCTAAAAAGTGTTTAAATGATTACGATTTGAATTTAGAAAAGAAGGGATTTCAAGTATCCGTACCTCTAACCGATGGGTCTGTACAAGCTGTCCAAATAGTTGTGACACCTTTTAAAATGTTATGGGAAATTAAACCTACGTCATCCACAAGTGGTATAGTTACACGACCAGCACCGGATTATAGCAGTGACTCGGAGAATACAAGCTCGAAGGTCGAGGATACTGATGAGCCAAAATGGTAAGTTTCTTTTCGAGCTCTGGTACATTCAAAGTCGTATTAAAAATGTTAAACACGTAGTAGATATAGCTTTTACAACGGAGGTCAAGACCTTATATATACTTGATATAGTTCGTTCGCTAAATATAAAACTGGAACTTGTAAATTCTGCAAAATAACCAGCGATACACGGTTGGCAAAACATGGCAGGAGAAAATTAACCACTTCGTGCCAAGCTCAACGGCAGATACGTAGATGGTAGGGTAAACAATTACAGAAGAAGCCGTACCAGAATTTGTATTCCCTATTTCCCTGCATCGTATCGGGAATTGTTTGGCCTATAGTGTTTTATATTAGGGAAAAATTTGTATTTTAAAAAGTCAAGAGTTATAAAGCTATAGTATATGGTAAACTGTAACTGTATGTAAACTGTCATTAATGAATTATGCAATTATTTCATTTCTGCCTTTGTGTTGTTCAGTGTTCTGTTCATTGATCAGCAACACCTCCTTCAGGACTATTTCCATGTCTGTTTCAGGAGATATTTTTACTTATGTAAATGACCGAGTTTTGTGTTAAAGATGAGGATGCTATTGGTAAATTTATATTGAAAGACGAACGGGCCTTATTTACATTAGCTGAATGGATTATGGAAGAATACTTCTTGTGCATTAGACAAGTAGTCTCGAGGGAGGGTCAATATTTTTTGATTGATAAAGTGAGGCTTGCAAGAGTCCTTATACTTAAGTCCACAAAGAATTCTTAGGGCACGCTTTTGAAAAACAAACACTGAATTAAATGAGTAGGCAGATGAATGTCTCCAAAAACAAACCCCATAACGCAAGTGAGAGTCACCCAGTGCAAAATAGGCATCTTTAGCTACCGATCTATTTAGGTTGCTCTTAACTGTTTTTATAGCAAAGCAGCCTGATGCCAGCTTAGGGCACAATTGCTCAATATACTGGTCAAACTTTAACTTGTTGTCAATGACCATTTCCACGAGAATGTTTATGTTTTTACAATGCCATGCAGGTCCACATCAGCAAAGGATGTGCACTTGCCAAACTTGACTATTGATGGTAAGTGATTTACATATAAGAGGAAGAGCAGGGGTCCAATAACTGAGCCCTGTGGCACACCGGCTGTGACACACAGCTCCTCTGATTCACTATTGCCGAAATGAATCTTTTGACATCTATCTGACAAAAAGGACCCCAAACATTCCAAAATAGAACCATGAAAGCCATAGGCTTCAAGCTTCCGCAGTAAAATCTCATGTGAAACACAGTCGAAGGCTTTAGCCAGATCACAAAACACTACTACGGCAACCTCTCCATCATTATGGCTCAGATAGAGATCTTCCAACACATGAAAGATGACATCGTTTGTGTTTTTTGATGTTGGGAACCAAATTGGGACTTATTTAAAATATTTTTCGCATCCAAGAAATTAACCATCCTTTCTTTAAGAAGTTTTTCGATGATTTTTGACAGTGAAGGCAACAATGAAATTGGATCTGTAGTTGGCAGCAGTGTCTTCACCCTGCTTCAAAATGGGAATAACAATAGTCTTCTTTAGTATATCAGGGAATTCACCATTTAAAAAAGAGGCGTCCACACAGTCAGCCAATGTAGTAAGGGCTGACATGGGTAGGATATTTTTATTTTTTATTTCTCGCAAGACATCCTCAATTTCTTTGGCTGTTACAGGTGTGAAGTAAAAAAGACTCACCAGTCCCTCCCTGTAAGAGGGATAAAGGGTCAGTTAAGGTGTTTGGGATGCCCTGACTCAGTTGAGAGGCAACAGAACAGTAGAAGGGCTTCAGTTTGTTAGCATCTTAACTGAGAGTTATAATTTGTTGATTTTGTTGCTTCCCTCAGAGAGCTAATAATATTCCAGGTATCTTTTTGTTTGTTATGAGCTGATTCTAGTCTATCGCTAAAATATTTATCCTTAACAGCTTTTATGGTTTTTGCGATAAATTCTTCTATATTTATTAAAATAATAATTGGTTTTAGCGCTATAATTGAAAATATGAATTGGTTCCTCAGCTTTTAGCCAACAAAATTGCTGGATAGCCAATTTAATTCAGAAACAGTTCTAAATTTCCATCTTAAAAATTGGGCATTTAATAAGAGCATATTTAGACTATTGGTGTGTACCCTAAAAAAGAATTCTCACTAATGTTGAACACTTCGGAAGTTGAGGATACCGATAAGTTATGAGATGTCACTCTCTCAACCTCCATTGTAGAGTTCCCGCTAGACTCCCCGTCCAACAAGCTTTCACAACCGGATATTTCTACAAAAATTAAGTTCCCACTAATGCCACCATTACATTGACTACTGTGAGCCACAGATCCAGCAACCACCTCAGCAATGTGACTATTACTCATCTTGAATCCCCTGCGGTTTGTTATGTTGCTGCGATTATTCACTCACTTTAAAAAGTGCCGAAACTGATAATTAAATCTATAAACCATGTCATACTGATTGCTTATACCTAATGGAGATGATAAAAAAATAAAAAATTTGTATTTAAACGTGATTTCAGCTTACTTCAAATAGCCTTAATTCTAGGAAACCTAGTACTTAAAAAATCATTTGAACCCACCAGCACAACAACATAATCTTTCTCGGTGTAAGTTTTGGTCAGAGGTATGACGGTTTCTAATATATGACTCTACTCTAAAATTTTTAAGAGATTGGCATTTACTAAGAGCATAATTAATCAGCCAAAATCAAAAACCTGCCTCTGCCAATGTCCACCACGCTCTTTTGAGGGTTAAGAGGCCAGCCAGGGGGCCCCGGTCTGTCCTTTTCCCTGAGCTCAGATAGAGATGAAGATGCAGAATTTGAATTGCCATCGAGTTGCTTCATAGATAGTAGCTGCACCTCCTGGGTCTTCACCACCAATTCTTCCTCCACCTGGCTTAATATATGACTCTACTGAAACATTTTAAGAGATTGGCACTTACTAAGAGCATAATTAAGGTACTTGCCATATTCATCCCTGGCTCTGGCCAATGTCCACCACGCTCTTTCGAGGGTCAAGAGGCCAGCCAGAGGGCCCCGGCCTGTCGTCCCTGGGTTCAAATAGAGATGAAGATGTAGCATTTGAATTGCCATCGAGTTGCTTCATAGATAGTAGCTGCACCACCAGTTCTTCCTGCAGCCTCTGTAGTTCGGAACGGTAATTTTAATTTGGCAAACACCAAGAAAATTTTCGAAAAAAAAACAACAAAACACACTCGAACGCTTAAATAGGCATTTGTATCAGTAAATGTTAAAAAATTAAGTAAATGTTAAAGATTCTCAGGGAATTACGCGGGATTCTTGCTTTAACTGGATTTTCCCCGATGACGATGCCTCAAGTAACTCGGTCTTTGTCTCTAACAATGAAAAAGAGTCACTAATCTACGACTGCATGTGCTTCTATAACTTGCGTCAGTGTAACAGCGTTGCTAATTACAACAATGTTGTCTTGGATATGGTGTTTAGTAATTTGTCGAATATTTCTGTGTCTAGTATTTCTACCTCACTATGTAACATTGACCTTCATCACCCACCATTGCACATTATCATCCGCTCCCTAACCTATGATGGAATTCCCCAAGAGCTGCAGTTAATCAAGTATAACTTTTCGTTGGTTGACTACGAGGTGGTTAATGAATATCTCGGTACCATCGACTGGACCTTCCTATCTTCGACAAGTGATATAAACCATGTTTTGCACCATCCTATATATTGTGACCGACTTATACGTCCCCAGGACTGTAGTGACCACTTCTAAGGTATCCTCAGTATTTTTCAAAAAAAAAACAATTGAGTTGATCAAGAAAAAGAATGGTGCATATAGTAAATATAGAGATTCACTCCTGTATGCCGATGAAATTGATTATAAACAGTTGAGAAGTGAATCAAAGGCTTCCATTGCGGCCGATTATAGTGGCTTCCTTCAGTCTACCCAGAACAGGGTTCAGCAGAACGTCACAGCATTCTGGTCATACATCAAGCAACTAAGAGGAACTTCGGGATATCCATCAAAATTAAAATACAATGAAACTGAGTTAGATAACCCGGAGGGAATAGCAAAATTATTCGCCGATTTCTTCCAGTCTGTGTTTATTAAATCCTCGTCTGATTATTAATGTACTGTTTCCACCAATAACCTGCACCTTTCAAACATCTTTATCAACAGCTCGACCATCTTTGAAAAACTGATTGATCTCGATGAAAAAAAGGGAGCAGGTCCAGATGATATTGCACCTCTATTCTTAAAAAATTGTAGTCCTACTCTTTCAGTGCCACTCAGCTACCTATATCAGCTCTCCTTAACCTCCGGTCTTTTTCCTGACATATGGAAGACTGCCTTCGTCACAGCAATCTACAAGAATGGTGACCGTGGAGATGTAAGCAACTATCGCCCAATATCAGGCCTCGATTGCTTGGGGAAAGTACTAGAGTCGATTGTGGCTGAGAGTCTGCTTGATGTTTTGAAGAACATAATCTCAGAGCGACAGCATGGATTTCTCCCGGGACGTTCTTGCCAGACTAACTTATGCCTCTATGGTAGTTACTTATCGATGACCGTGGACTCTCAGGTTGACGCTGTATATTTTGACTTTAAGAAAGCCTTTGACAGGGTGGACCATTCGATTCTCATTAAAAAGCTTCACTTATATGGTCTCTCCGACCCACTGCTGTCTTGGATAAAAAGCTATTTGAGCGGAAGAACACAGTGTGTTAGGTTCAACGGTGCTATCTCAGAGAAAGTAGCAGTCACTTCAGGTGTACCTCAGGGATCTCACCTGGGTCCTTTGCTGTTTGTAATTTTCATCAACGACCTCTGTGAAGGGTTACAGGATTGTCAGTTCCTAATATACGCGGACGACTTAAAAATGTACAGCAAAATCTCTAATGATGACGACTGCCTCCGTTTGCACCATAGAATAGACAGACTATCAGTATGGTGCGATACCAATAGAATGGAATTGAATCTACAGAAGTGTAACACAATAACATTCACAAGAAAGAAGCGTCCCATTTCATTTTGTTATCAACTCTCAGCGTTGAGGTTCCACGAACATATCAACCGGATATTGGCTAAGTCCTTCAGGATGGCTTGTTTTATAATGAAAAGCTGTCACGACTTCAACGACGTAGAAGTCTTAAAGCAACTTTACTTTTCATTGGTAAGAAGTAACCTAGAATACTGTTGCGTCGTCTGGGCTCCACAGTATAAAGTACACATAAAGAGAATAGAACGAGTGCAATCTAAATTTATTAACTTTTTGCTATACAAACTAAGCATTGATAAAACGACCCTCACATATCAACAGCGTTCACAGATGCTGAATATCGAAAGCCTTGAAATGCGTAGAATATTTCTAACACTAGTGTTTGGACAAAAGATATTAAATAGCGAGGTTGACTATCCCGAACTTCTTGCATCTCTGAACTTCTACGCACCACCTTACAATACCAGACTCACAAATGTATTTGCAATGAATAGGAGCCGTACCGATGTAGGGATGTACTGCAGTATCAACCGCATTATGAACCACTTCAATACCCACATCAAATCCAACGTCGAAATCAATGGCACATCGCTCAACTTCAAAAAAAGACTGAGAAGACATCTGTTTAGATGATAAATGATCGAAGCGAGGATTCCGGACCACCCTTGAAGTGTTTTTTTGTTGTCTGATAGCAGATTTCAGTATTTTTATATTTTGGTGTATTTGTTTTGTGTATTGATTCGTTTTTATACTGAATGTAATGTGCCAATTGGAGATTCTCTGTAGTGTACCGTGATATAAATAAACAAATAAATACATTTCTCAGTCGCCTTGCGCCATTCGTTTTAAGTGTTTACTCGCTTGAATGGCATTAGTGTCAGACGCTTATCAGGTCTTATTCAGAATATTATAGCTATAGTAATACACTGCAAAAACTCTGAAAATGTCAAATAGTTTTAGGCGCGTATATTTTTAACACATATGCACTTAATTTTTAAGAGATTTTCTTGGAACAGTGCACGCCAATGATCTGGATTAAAGTTAATAATAAAGGTGTTAAGGTGTGTCCATCTTAAGAGTTAGAGCGGAATATCATTTTGCTTACATTTTTTATCCTTATGGTTTTTAGTGCCAAGAGAAGGAAACATCGATCGGACAGCTGTAATTCAAATACTTCATCGAAGAAAATTAAATCGACCTTAATTCCAAAGTTCCTGAACGAAAACAACATAGAGAAGCTTCTGACTAAACTGCACGGGCCAAGTGAGAAAACGTAAATATCTCCAAAAGATTTTGTTTCGATCGCATTCTGAACTTCTGAGGTACCTGAATAAAGCCATTAATGTAGGAAAATTTTTGAGGGTTGCCTTGAGCCGCTTCTATCCTTTTTAATAGCCCACAAAGGAAGTCGTTTATATACAGGGTGTTCTTTCTAATATGCATCACACTATTCTCATTTAATCCAGGATGGTTCATTAGTACCAATAATTATTTAGCATTCAATGATAATCATATCCATAACATCTCGGAGAAATTTGGTTGCCCAAGTTTTATATATATTATATTATAAATAATGCATTTGATAATTTAATATTCGAATTATTGACTACTTTTAATTCTTGGTACTAGTGAGATATAACGACACAATAAGTTTTTTTTTTCAACAAACAGATTACGACCACAGGTTTTAGACATAGTTCCATTTGTAGCGGGTTTTACTGCAAGTATGGAAAGATGTACTCAAAAATTTATATATATTTTTTTTAATTGAAGCGTATTTTGCGGTAATATTTTTTACAACTGACTCGTGCTTAGTATTTCTCCCATACGGGTAGCAAATATCACAATACATTATGATTATTCTCTGAGAAAATTGCCATTTTTGGTTGATGGTCTTCGTTTTATATTACTTTAATTAACATTTTTGTTATCCGTTGAAGACTATGACGTTATAATAATTATTGTTACCGAATATTTAAGTGTTTCAAATGTATAACATTTATTTTATTACATTTAAAAGGAGGGCATCGGTTAATATAAGAATATATCATTAAGTACAATATTTTTTCTCAGATACTACAAAGAATCACGCCTTAAATGTCTAATAAGTTCTGTATATTTCGGTTTTATTATTTTGTATAATAACATATTTATTTTAAAATATGGCACTATATGTGATTCATGTTTTTAATTATTAGGCTGTTGCTATCTTTGGCAAAGCTGTTGGCACAGTTTAAAAGAGGCTTCAAGTTACTAATGTGCTTTTATTTTGTACATAATTAGGCATATACTGTTTTAGGTATTTTTAACCTGAATAAATCTACAAAGTTCAAATGTGTTTATATTCTTTATATAGAAGGATTTTAAAAATTCATTGTCCCTTAATAATACATAAATGTTACTTTTACCTTTCCAATGCGCAACACACAGTGTGGGGGTGCAGCACGGATACCAACCAGAGAAGTGAGTCATTGTATACTTATTTTCCTAGGGGAGGATCTGGTTCTTAATAACAGGGGCTCTGAACCAACCTTTGTAACTGCCAATAGGCAGGAGGTATTAGATTTAACGATCAGTGATAATCTCTTATCCCCAAGAATCTCAGATTGGATAGTGTCATCAGAGCCCTCGTGCTCTGATCATAGACATATTCTCTTCAATCTGAAAATAGGAAAGACCCATCTTTGAATACAGAGACCCTAAGTGCACTGATTGGGCTGGTTTTAGACTTACCCTTCAAGAGCAGATGCGGACCTCTATTGCAAATATATCAAATCGTGAGGAGATTGAGCTGGCCTCGGAGCAACTGAGGTCAGCCATAAGCTTATCATGAAAACTGTCCACTCAACACTAAAAGGGATAACAGAGGAACCACTTGGTGCAATAACTGCCTTGACAAACAAAGGAAGGAGGTTCGTAAAATCTTTAACAGAGCTAAAGAGACCGGCATATGGAATCAATACAGAACTGCTCTCACTACAACAAAGGCAAAAAGGAATTCATGGGAAACCTTCCAAAGCATAACAGATGCACCTGGCAGTGCTAGGATCCATAGAATCCTCTCTAGAGAACCCGTTCAGAAGTGATCGCTAAAACGACCTGACGGATGGAATGGAATCTGGCATAGAAACGTTAGAACTTCTGACTAAGACTCATTTCCCGGGATGTGTTATTTTGCATAATGATGAGCAGGAGCCTTTTTGGGACCGATCAAATCGGCCAAAAACGGACGACTGGATTTTCCCCAAGAACATCATTAATGCTTCAACAATTAAAAGTGCTATTCCATAATTTCAGCCTTTTAAATCATCTGGTGAGGACGGAATATTTCCAGCACTGCTGCAGAACGGTCTGGAGGTATTAACACCGTTCTTGATTAAACTTTTTAGAGCCAGCCTAGCGAGTAATTATATACCTAGCAGCTGGACTAGAATCAGAGTGGTTGTACATCCCGAAGATGGGACGTAGGGAATCAAAACCTAACTCATAGAGACCAATAAGTCTGACCTCCTTTCTGTTGAAATGCATGGAAAAGATACTCGACGTGCACATTAGAACGGGTCCACTTGGTGAGTATCCACTAAATGCTCACCAATATGCGTATCAGACCGGCAAATCTACAGAACTAGCACTAAACAACCTTGTCGGGAACATAACACAAGCGTTAGACAGCAAGACTATCATGGTGGGTGTGTTCTTAGACATTGCAGGAGCATCATTCAATAATGCATTAACAAACTCCCTATATACAGCATTAGCTGACAGAGGGGTTGAACCACAAATAAGGAACTGGATCGGAAGTATGTTAAATTGCAGAGTAGGCACAACAACCCTACAGGGGGAGAGCTACAGATTCAGGGCTGTTAGGGGATGTTCGCAGGGCGGAGTTTTGTCGCCCCTTCTGTGGTCTCTCCTGATGAATGGTCTGTTGGCGGCCTCTCGCTGTGGGATGTGGAGGTGCAGGCATACGCGGATGATCTAGTAATACTGATTAGAAGCAAAGAACTATCTCAGAGGATCTGCAAGAGGTGCTAACATTGGTCTATGACTGGTGTGAAAGGGAACAACTATCTGTGAACCCACACAACACAGTTATAGTACCGTTCACAAAAAAGACCAGCTTCACTCAAAGAAGAAACTATCCCATTTGCGAATACAGTGAAGTATCTGGGAATTACCTTAGATAAAACACTTAACTGGAATGCACATCTGGATAAAATTGCCACAAAAGGGAAACTGGCACTATGGACCTGCAGACGCATTTGTGGCAAAACATGGGGCATACATCCCAAAAAATGCACTGGCTCTATATTGCGGTCATAAGACCAATGATAACATATGGAGCACTAGCTTGGTACTCTTAAGAGCTTACAGAGCTTCGCGAGAATCAAATTATCTACCTTACAGAGACAAGCGTGTCTGGTAATTAGTGCCGCCTTCGACACTACACCCACGACGGTGCTCGAGTGTCTTCTATATCTGCCACCTCTCCAAATAGTACTGGAGAAGGAGGCCAATTTAAAATGACAATGAGCAGGACAGTGTGTAGGGTCTACCATCAGATGTTATGCCTACCAAAACTACCTATTACCATGCCTATGACGTCCTCCTACCAAAGAGGAACGAATGGGCAAAAGACTCGGAACATCTGAGACTAACAGAGAATAGTTGGTTCACTGACGGCTCCAAGACCAATGATGGTACAGGAGTCGCTGCATGGAATAAAAATGGTAAGATTGAGCTTAAGTGTTCTCTAGGCAAACATGCAACCATTTTTCAGGCTGAAGTTAAGGCCATTGATATGACTGCACTGCTCATCGATAGAAATTGGAAAGGCAAGTCAATCAAAATTTTCTCGGACAGTCAAGCAGCTTTAAAAGCTCTTGAATCTAGCGGTTGTTCATCCAAGACAGTATGGAACTACCAGTAACTATTCACCAAACTAGGTAGAGAAAATAAACTTACACTGATCTGGATACCTGGGCATACAAGATATGGAGGCAACGAAAGAGCTGATGCTCTTGCAAAGCAGGCGGCCGCAGCGGCCTTCATAGGACCAGAACCGATACTGGAAATAGCTTATAACACAGCTAAAGACACAAAAGCAATTTGTAAACAAATGGAGAAAGTTACCAGACCTAACTCATTCAAAGATGGCGGTGAATCTGTCATCAGGAGTGAGAACTGGACAACTTCTTCAACTTGGCTGACAGCAGGCTGTAGTTGGCATGTACACTGACCATTGTCGGCTAAGAAGCCTCATGAACAAGATAGGGCTCTCCGAAGAAACGGAATGCCGCTTGTGCTTGGAGAACGAAGAAAAAATGGAGCATGTTATATGCCACTGTCCAGCAATGGAAGGAACCAGACAAGTAGTCTTTGGGAATTCTCAAATCACACTTGCAGATTTGAAAACTATCCACCCCAGAAAGCTGTCCGATTTTATGAAGAGGATCGAGCCTCTGGCATAGTGGAAACCACAGATGTGAGCCACAATAGACCAAGGGTCGCAGTGGGGGGTCCTGTGGGCCCACTCACGTGTACGAATACTTTTACCACAACTGGTGCTTTCTGCTCATTTTACAGTGTACACCCTCATAACACCGTTTTTAATAATGGATTATTTTCCACCTTGGTACCTTAAGCGTAACCAAACTGATGTAATGTAAATGTCCTTTCCCTAACAGGTCCATTGGTAGGCGGTGTTGCCAGACCTGACCACGTTTGACCCAAAAAAACCTTTTTCAGTCGAACATGGGTATTCCAATCGTAAACTTTGACTATCGGTAAATTATTGGTTGACTATTCAAAGTCGGTGTATAAAGAACCACCTAACCGTTTGATTGCTATTATACGAACCCAATTTATGTTATGTTCTAGTGATTGAAGACATAGGCAACCTATATGTACGTGATACTAAATAGGTTAGGTATGCTTAGGTAATATTTGATAATTAAATACAACGTGTCCATGTAGGTAACTTTTGATCAGATCCCATACCTTTTAGGTGAATTTTATAGAAGTTGGCACAACAATGAATTGCTGTTTGGATATATTACTTTGAACTGGCCTACATGATCACTTCTTAGTTGGTTTGTCGCACATCTTATACAGGGGGTCCGGATATACCGGTCGAGTAATAAGAAAACATGAATTTTTTTCATGTGAGCCGGAAATGTATAGATTTCAAGTGTTAAACTTTTTTAAAAAAATCGGTATTTTATTAATATCTTAAATATTATCGATTTTGTTGAAATTTGGTAGTGTTATCTGTAATAATAAGGGGCTCATTTCGCCTTAGTTAGATTAAAAATATAAAGTCCAGTGGCGTCCCGAGGGGCGTCATACCAAAGTCAAAGTCAAAATTAGCTTTATTTGTCAGAATACAGGGTAGTCATTGACAAAGCCATGCTTAAAGTAAGTAGGTATACATCATAGTTAAATCAACATATAAAAAAAAATAAATAACAATAAAACTAAAATAAAACAAAGTAAGATACAGCCTATTCAGAAAAGTATTCTTCTACAGAATAATAAGCTTTCGTGGCCAAAAACTCCTTTGTTCTATACCTAAATTTTTTACAGTCTGAAAGGGCTCTTAGGTGTATGGGTAGGTGGTTAAACATTTTCTTCGCATTATAAACAAAGGAGTTCCTGACCAGACTGAAGCTTGGAATGGGTAACTGAAGCATCCGAGTGTATTGTAATCGTGCATTGTAATGCCTTTCTCGGTCCGATTCACTATTATATTTTTTTAAAACGAGACAAACACTTTCTAAAATGAAAATACAATACACAGTTAAAATTTTGTGATGCAAAAAAGAGGTTTACAAGACACCCTTCTTCTAACCCGACATAAACTCCTAAGGGCTCTTTTTTGGTAAAATGAAAACACTGTTAAACACATAATTACTGCAAGAACCCCAAAAGCAAACTCCATAACTGAGATGAGACTGTACCAGAGAATAGTATACATTTTTGGCCAACACAGATCCAAGATTTTCAGAAATGACTCTCAAAGCGTATCAACTAGAGGCAATTCTTTTGTTCACATTGTTGACATGCTCTTCAAATTTTAGATGTCCATCTATTGACAGACCAAGAAATTTGCTCACTTCTGGGCATACGATATTTTTGATATGATATTTATGATATGATATGATATTTAAAGTTTAAAATATTCGTTTTTGAAATATTAAAAGCTAACCTATTTGCATTGCACCATTCTTTAATCAGTAATATGTCTTCTTGAATAATTCTTTTAAGCACATCAACCTCAGAGCCACTCCATAATACCGTCTGATCATCCGCAAAAGCCGTGAATCTTCCTCTTATTGGAAGATGCAAAAGGTCATTAATAAAGATCAAAAACAAAAGGGGTCCCAGGGGTACAGTTATAGGTTGCTCAGATGAGTTATTATTGTTACTCCTGTCGGATTAATATGAACGAAACCACCCCAAGGCGACTCCCCTGACACCATACCTCTCCAGCTTAATCAGCAACACTCTGTGATCCACACAGTCAAATGCTTTTGTAAGATCACAGAATATAGCCGAAACCCTTTCACCTGAATTTAATTGAGTATAAAGATGTTCAAGAAAGTTAAATATGGCATCACTGGTACTTTTTTTTAGCTTGAAAGCCAAATTGTGATGAGCTTAGAAGGTTCTGACTGACTAAATAGGAAGTCAGTCTCACTTGCACCAATTTCTCAATTATTTTTGATAATGTTGGTAGCAGGGCAATAGGTCTGAAATTAGAGGGAGTATTATGATTGCCATATTTAAACAAAGGGATGATAAGAGCTTTTTTTAAGACATCTGGGAAATTTTACGGAGACAAAGGAACTGTTAATGGCCTCAGCCAGACTCTGCAAAACAGAGTCAGGAAGTGCTTCAATGACACGAAGTGAGATCTTGTCCCATCCTGAAGAGTTCTTATTTTTTAACATTTTGAAGATATCTTTTAGTTCCAGGACTGTTGCAGGCGATAGGAAGAACGTGTTGCAAACAGAAATTCTGTTTAGGAACTCATTGGGATTTTTGCGAGAATTGATTTTACTATGAAGATTAGTAGCTATATTACAGTAAATGGAGTTTAAGTCGTCGGCTTTCAGTTCCGAACTAATAGAAGAGGAATTTTTACCTGTTAGCTTCCTGACTATTCTCCAAGATTCCCTATTTTTATTAGATGAATGTTCAATCCTATTATTAAAAAAGTTTCTTTTTGCTAGCTTAACAGTACCTCTATAAATCTTCAGGTAATCTCTAAAATCGTTACAGAAGCACTCATTATGACCAAAAAATTTTTTGATATGTTGCAAGGATCTCACATTAGCAGCAGATACCCTTAGACCTTTGGTAAATCAAGGATTAGATTTTTTAAGCTTAATCTTGACATTAGGAAAACAGGCATCAAATCTGCTGATTAAGAGCAAGTGAAAATGTTGTAAAGGCTCGTCACTAGAAAAAACTCTATTGAAATCAATTTGACGACACAATTCAAATTTTCTGAAATTTTTTTTGTAAATAGTCTGCCCATTTTAACGGGACTTTTCCCTGTCTTCGAGTAAAATGGAAATATTATTGACTAAAAAAATGTGCGCCACTGACTTTTTTAAACATTTTATATATTTTTTCGTATTAAATAACTAAAAATACAACATTTTTGCTTCTTGAAATATTTTCGTATCTTGGTTCGTTTTCGAGAAAAAAAAAACTAGTTTATTACATTCCCAAACTTTTTTTTAAATCGATTTTTTTATTACTATCTTAAATATACTTTTCCCGATTCTGTTGAAGTTTGATAATGTTATCTGTAGTAATAAGGGGCTCATTTAACCTTAATATTGAATTAAAATATAAAGTTCAGTGGCGTCCCGAGGGGCGTCATACCGAATTTTCTTATGTAGACGTCTGAAATTATTCGAACGGTATTTCCGGAACACCCTTTATATGTCACCACTGTTCACTAATTAAAACCACTACCATAGTTATCCGTTTTTTAATCGATCCTAAATAAATTATAAATAAATAATTAGTATATATTAATTTCGAGTTTGGCACTTCCTTTGGCATGTCCAAATTCAATTTTCCTCTTAATGTATGCTATTTTCTATGACATAGAGTTCAGCTAACCTAAAATTAATTCCAATAAATTATACAGCTATGGTATAAAAATGAAAATACATTTAAAATAGTAATAGAGTTCATACATATTTTGATTGTAAATAGAGTAAAGGCTATGTGCATGGATGAATCATAATAAATGATTTTTTTTTATGTAAAAAGGACTTCTTATAAAAGCGTAACACCAAGAGTAGGAAAAACGAGAGCGTTATTCTATTATTCTTACCTTGTATACGAATTTTTGTCTTCAATGTCTTTCAGTATCTTCTGTGTTCTACAGTAAATGGTATCACAGGCTGGATTTTGCTCATCTATCGACACGTAATTGTGAATAGCTTCGGTAACAAATGCTGTTAGGTTATTTAGACGTTCTTCTGCTGAAATATTCGAAATATAATTAGTATCTGACCGTAATAGCAAAATACCGTTGACAATAGTACTCCAGCCCTTAAAATGGATCGGATTAGGTTCCAGTGGTTAGATCCGAAAATATAATAATATACGAGGGTGGGACACTGAATACTTTAAGCCACATGGAACCGATGCTGTAAGTGATAGTATTTCAATATTTTAACAAAATTACCAATGTTTTAATATCATTGTAACAGTAATATATTGGCCAAGTCCAATGCTCAAAATATTTAGTGCGGCACCGAATTTTTAAAGAAGTAATTAATATTCAATATTCGGACTTCTTACCAGTCGTTTTCGTTTGGAAATTTCGTTCATTCTCATCCTCTTCTTGAAAGAATCCCTTTTTGTGCTTCAAAGAGGGTATGAAGAGTAGAAGACACACAATAGCGATTAGACTGACAATTTTTTTAAAAATTACCAATTTCAGGAGAATTTTTCCTAAAGTGATCAGATTTAATTTCCATTTTACTTTTTCCCATAACTTGTCCCAGATGCTGATCATCGCATGGGGCACACCATAAAATACTTGCAAGTTTTGGGCAGGAGGACCGTACACTGGTGAAGGACCATATCTGTATAAAAAAGATAGTTAAAGAGGTTTTTAAAAACAATAAGAAAGAGGGTGCATCGTGATATTTAAAATGGCCTGATAAATATCGTCATCCATTAAAAGTCTAGTAGTTGAATGAAGATGATGCTGGCAAATAGAACACGGTGAAATCTTATGGAAAATCATCGTCACTTTCAGCAAGATGCTCATACAGTATTTGAATACCAAACTGCCTGGTCAATGGAACGACGCACAGCCCAGAATATCCATCTCTTGGCAATTTGACAAGAAGATGGTATTTATGTCCTTAGTAAAATCACCAGTTATGAATATATCGGTTTTTAAGGTAATCCTTCCATATTTAATCATAAGAGCAAAAAGTAGACATTTTTGATGAATGCGTTAGTTTTGAGGAACCTTTGTTAACTTGAGTTCTTGTACATTTGGTTAGTCTAGGTGAAAATATCTTAGATTTTTTTCTTGCTTCCATTTTTAGTGTTTTTAGTGTGCACATATTACCTTCATATTTGCGCAAATATTGGTCTAACAAATAATAACATAAGAACTTACGGCATTGGCTCTGCATATGTTCCATATGAAGGTGGCGGCCCATACTGAGGTGCTGCAGGCGCATATTGTGGTATTGGAGGCCCGTACTGGGAATTAGGAGGTCCGTACTGGGAATTAGGAGGTCCGTACTGTGAATTTTGAGGTCCGTACTGGGAGTTAGGAGGTCCGTACTGCGAATTTGGAGGTTCATATTGCGGAGGTCCGTAAGGAGATGGTCCGAATTGTCCAGGGCCCGGGTAAACTGGATACACGCTGTCGCTCTTTTTCTCCGCTTTACTCACTTTGCTGGCGCTTTTAGATTCATGATAGGCATCTACATACGAATCCCTAGCCGAAACCTTTAAGACTTCGTCGGCTAGAGAATAAGCGACAGATAGCGATAGAACTAGAAGTAACCGCATCGCTATCTTTAATTTTAGACGAACCGTTAAAAACTAAAGTAAAAAAATATGATCGGTTTAATGGGTGTTTCGGTGTTGCTTTCTTTCGAAATTAATATTCATCGCGAGTCCAAAAAATGTGTACGATGTCCGGTCAATATACCACTTGGAATCACGCGACATGTTAGGTATATGGTAAAATTACATAAATTCGAAATTAAGTATAATTTAGTATTAAAAGTCGAAAATATTTATAGTTAGTTTATGTAAATTATGAATAAGTGCGCATTTAAACGCAAAATTTTGAGTTCATTGTTGAAATTATAAATATTTTCGACCCGTGACCATTCAGCGTGCAAGTACTGCTTCGAATCGGATAATAGAAGAAAATTAATTTCATAATCAAAACACGAAAGCTATAATCGAGGCATGATATAAACTGGTTGGTAGGCTAAGGAAATGTGGATAGCAAGATAGCGGTGAAAACGCATATAAAACACATGAAGAAGAAGAAAAAAGATGATAATATTCCATCTTTTAGTGGTAAATACAATTTTACGCCATTTGATTATATAATAAATAGGATCGTTTCGATCTAGGTCCCAAGGTTTAAACCGGCACTAGTCTTAATAAAGCTGGCACACCCGAAATCACTAAATTTCGGGAGCAAATCTACTTCTCAAATCAGAATCTAAAAAGTCAATTTTGCAATTTATCAGCATTTATCAGTTTACCTACTATAGCTGTATTAAGGCCAATTAGCTGGACTAAATAATCAAGAATATACTATATTTCATATGATATCCAGAATTTGATGGTCTATATTACTCTTCGTTCTAAATGGTTCAATACCTTTAACATTATGCCAAAGATGTCCGGGCAATTCTACCTAACAGTCGATAAGAAAAACTGTATTCGATTCGCACACCTAGTCAGTAATGTGCTGATTCCATTTCAAAGATGGGTCTGTTCGACAGGCTGGCATTTTATGTAATACATGCGATGGCACACTTTCATCTTTCCCTTTCGTGAGTAAGTGGGGTCAGTTAGAGTTTCGTCTTTTTTGCTGCTTAATTTTTCTGACTATTGGATCCAATTTTTCTGACTATTGGATCCAATTTTCCTTACACATAATACAATTTATCGCATTCTAGCTTTAAATGTTTTTTTTTTGTCTTTTCTGTATATCACATATTCAGTTTCCTCTGGTGTCCCTATTTTTATTGGAATCTTCATTTTCGTAATTTTTTCTTTTCCCTTTATCAATGGTTTTCTGTAAAACTGTACCTTCAAGGTCCGTTGAGGTCTAAATTTCACTTGTTGCTGTCTTTGTTTTTCTTGTATTCAACTTTTTTTCTATTGCCTAGGAAGTGGGTGAAAGTGTTTCCAAAATTTTCTTAAAACTAGTGATACCATAATCACCTCAGTTTATTTCGACCTATTGATGGGTTGTTTTTTTTCTGGTGTTGTCAGGCCATGTCGGCAATTTCGGTCACTTGTTTTGAACACTATGGTTGTTTGTTAATTCTTATTTCACCATCCTCACTTGTAAATTGTTCTGTAGTATTTTGATCATCGCTTGGCAACTGAGCTTTGATCTGCCCTGTTCATAACTGGCCTTTGGAATATTTAAATCTTCTGAACCAATAAAATCAATATACGTGAAAATGGGGGGATTGTAGGGGCAGATAGATATATGTGTGGAGGAGGCGTCATCGCCTTTATGTCACTGCGACCTGTGCGATTTATTGCAACCCTCCTTGTACTTAGAGTATTGTGTCCAACCGTGTCTTCTTGATCAGACTCCAAAGTCTCGACAGTGGCTACATGGTGTAGCTTAACGCTTCTGGATTGGTTGTCCCCGCAGTTTCGAAGCGCAACCTCGAAAGTCCTTCACACTGGCAGAGAATGTGATTTGCAGATTCCTCCCCTTCCTGGCAGAACATACACAAGGTTTCATCCACCAGGCCTATCTCACTCATATGTCTCTTTAGTCGGCAGTGTCCTGTTAGTAGTCTCACTATGATTCTTATTGACTTAATTTATTAATATGATTTGACCGATTATAACTTAACAAGTCTGACGTTAATTTTGCCGAAGGTTTGCTGATGAAATGTTTGGCACGTCTATGTCCCGGTAGATTACACCACCACATCTGGGACGTTTCTTATATCCCTTGTTAGTAGCTGGGACGAGTCTTCTCGGGCTAATTCGTCTGCCATCTCGTTTACTCCATGGACTTCGTGTCCTGGCACCCACGCCAAGGTCACTTTTCTATTAAGCCTTCCCATTTCGTTCAACAGATTTATAGAGTCCAATACTAACTTTGATGTTACTATATTGGAAGATACTGCATTGATTGCTGCTTGGCTATCGAAGTAAATAACGACTGTCTTGTTGCTCACCTTCCTCCTGATCATTTCCTCTATACAGAGGATGATGGCTGTAATTTCCGCCTGAAATACTATGGCGAGTGGGCCCATAGGTATCGAGATTTTGGTCTCTGTCCTTGGTTCGTAGATTCCGGCTCCTATTCCTTGGTCGGTTTTCGAGCCGTCTGTATACCAGACTATGTCTGCCCTTATGGGTGGACCTTTTATCCATAGGTCTCTTGATGGTATTTGTGTTGAAAATGTCTTTTCAAAGCTATACTGCGGACTGGAGCGGTCCGAGGGCGTGCCTAGGATTTTATCCTCCTTAATCACGCAGTATAGTTTACTGTTTTCGGTGCCGTATCCTCTTATTAGTGGTGTTTGGCCTTGTGTTAGTCTGTAACAGACCGATTTGGCTTCGCCTTTTATGAGAACATGGAGTGGGGGTAGATTTAATAATACCTCCATCGCTGCTGTTGGCGTTGTGTTCATGGCTCCGGTAACACAGAGACAAGCCTTCTCATTGCCTCTACATGTCTGGTTTTCGTCCGCCAGGCGATTGCTCCATATGTTATCATGGATCTAACCACCCTTGTGTATAACCATAAAGTAATATTCGGGTTCAATCCCCAGTTTTTTCCACACATTCTTCTACATATACCTAGAGCCATTGTGGCTTTTAGCGCCACTTTTTGGATGTACGTGTTCCATGTAAAGTTTTTGGTCAAAGATGACTTCCAGGTATTTGGCCTCTCTGGAGAAGGGTATAGCTTCTCTAGCTAGCCTCATTTGCTTTAGCCCTGTTAAATCTCTCCTTTTGGTGAATGCCACCACTGTTGTTTTATGTGGATTGACTGACATGTGTCCTTCTCTGCACCAGGAGTCTACGATGTTAAGGGCTCTTTGGCTTCTTTCCGATATGGTGCCCGTGAACTTTCCTCGCACCACAATCGCCAAGTCATCTGCGTTGCCCAGGTAGTTTTTGGAGTAGACCATCCACTAGAATGGCCCACAGTAGTGAGGATAATACTCCTCCTTGCGGACATCCTCTCCCGACTGCTGTTTTAAGTGTTAAGGTGGATACGATAGTCCTATTTTTAAGGGTGGCCTCAATCCATTGACGGATGGTTCTTGGGATTTATCTTCCTTCAAGGGCTCTTCGGATCGAATCTGGTGACGCGTGGTTGAAGGCGCCTTCTATATCGAGAAAAGTGGCTAGTGCTATTTCTTTATCCTCTATGAATTTCGATAGCAGCCTACTCAAATCGTCTAGGGCTAGGTAGTTGTAGGAGCAGATACTATTGCATTGAACACCTTTCCGTCATGTGAAACTATGGATTCATCCAGCCATTATCTTGAACCGCAAAAGTTGACCCTTCAGTTTCAGCTCAGCCATTTTATTTCTGGGAAAAGTTAATAGAGTGTGGATAAAGCAATCTCCCGTGGCATGACGGTTATCGTAACTGAACGACTTCTTACTCCTGATGTGAGTTTTCCAACTTGCTTCTTGCACTTTCATAAAACTACTCTTTGCCGGTTGCATATACGTAAACTGGAGACGCATAAGGTTCTGCCATAGGACTACTGTAATATAAATGTTAGATATAATACCCCCGATACGTTTCGTCTTGAAATACCTGAACAATTCATGCTTGGCTCTCCGCTCGCTTCGGGGGCGCACCCAACAAACATTAACCCAACGCATGAAAAACAACTATATTTATATTACCATCGCACTATAGCGAGGTGCTATCGCGTCTGCAGTTTACGTATATGGTTACCGGTTTTAGTGGACAGTTAGTTGAAATTCCAGTCTCGTCTGCATTGTACATTTTTGAAGAATCGAAGGAATGTTTTTCCATTAAATATCTTAACTTAGTAAAACGGTCTCTTAAACTGCAGAGTTGTGGACTCGGCAGTTCAAAGCGATAGCTCGCTATCAGGATTCATAAATGCATTATTAAATCCTTTCCCATTCAGCTCTTTGTGGAATTTTAAACATTTCGGTCCAGTCAAATGTCAGCCGTTATACTATAGCTTTGGTTTCCTCGAATGCTGCACCATCAAATAGCGATCGTAGGACTACGGTGAATGACGTAAATATAGGGACGGTGCCGTGAATATATGAGCGCCACCTGTTGTTGATTATACAACTGCCCCATACAATCCTCTGTCCGCTACAACACGACTTTCCTCTACTTCAGAATCATTAAATGTTTTATCTAGTATAAACGCAATTTAAAAAACTACTCTCCCATGCATGCCTCTGTCCGCTGCAACCCAACTTTCCCCTACTTCAAAATTATTAAATTTGTTATATAACAAGTTTTTACAAAATACTATTTTTTGATACAATAATTATCAACACAGTTTTCTATTTCTTTAACCTCTTGATTAACCCCATGAATTGGCGTAGAAATTTATCTTCTATCAACAATACCCATAATAAACATCTGTAAAAATAAATTCTCTTCTGAAGCTACTATTATATGCTTCATTGTTCAAGCTATAGCTTCTGCAGTACTTTTATTCTCTATTGTTTAGGTTGTAACTACTATTCCTTCTAGTCTGTACAAGCGTCTAGCGACCCGAGTACATTTTCGATACCATAGTTAGGTTAGATTAGTTATTCGTTGAAAGAAGGGGGATTTTTTGTGAATGTATTCGCGGAAACACATGCAAGCTGCTGTATAACGACTATAATACGGCTTTTGTTAAATAAACTCCTGGACAAAATTAACGCACGACCATAAATTTGCCACATATTTGACGTGATTTTTTTCTAGAACCTACAATCCGATTTGGATGATTTTTTTTTCAATTGTAGGTCTGTTTCTTCGCAATCCCATATTCTCGGTTTCTTTGATAAGAAGTTAATATTAATATTATACCGGGTATAATAAAAGTATTGCTTTTTTTGTCGGAAGTTTCGTATCAACCTGTGGGGTATACTAGTAACCGGAACATATCGCATTTAAAGTTAAAACATAGCCTCATTGTTCCTTAACAATTTCTTTTTTGATTTACTCCATTATCTCAGTTACGGGAGGAGATACACAGATTTAGATGTCAATATGTTTTTTATACATAAACTTTTTATTCTCTAACTAAACTTTTGATCGCCTACGTTCATTTTTAAAAGTATTGCAAGTAGGCTATGGAATTTCTATTCAAGAAATTATAAACAAATGATTTACAGTGACAGTAATTATTGTCAAATACTCAGTTTAATTGTTTAAAAATAATTTGAAAATTGCTTATCAGCAAAAATTCGTTAAAGGTATTTTTATATTATTTAATTTAGTTTGTATCACTTACGAGTCTCAACAAGTTTAGTGTTTAAAACTTAAAAAATTAATCGCCCAAGAAATTTATCAGTGGAAGAGGCAGTAAGAGCATTAACTTTGGTAGATGAAGGCTATTCGATGTGCCATGTTGCTGATGTGATAGGACGACACCACTCCACTATTAATCTCCTAGTTACACGATTTAACGACACTGGATCTTACTCTAGAAGACCAAGGCAAGGAGGAAAGCGATGTACCAATGCAAGAGATGAGCGTTTTCTTAGGCAATTCGTTCTAAGAAGCAGGAGGACCACTAGTACAGTGTTGAAGAATGAGCTCGCAACTGCGCGCAATGTTACAATATCATCTCGAACAGTAAGAAGACGTTTAAATGAAGCTGGTTTAAGCAACAGAAGACCGGCAAAGAAACCATTACTCACCAGAGAGCACAAAGCTAAAAGATTGCATTTTGCCAGAAATTGCCAACATTGGACAGTTAATGATTGAAAGAGTGTTTTATTTTCGGATGAAACGAGCATTAGTGTTAATTCCCCTGACGGGCGTGAACGTGTTTGGCAAAGGAGAGGAAAGAGATTTGGAAGTTGCAATATGTCTCCAAAACTTCAGTTTCCTGGAGGCTCTGTACTGTTTTGGGGGGGGATTTGCTTTGACGCACGCACAGAGCTAGTCACTATGCGAGTGAGATCTATGAACACAGATTTTTATCTGGAAAACATTGTAGTTGAACATGTAGTGCCATTTGTTCCTTTTTTGAGACTCAATTGTTTATTTATGCAAGATAATGCGCGTCCCCATGTGGCTAGACAAGTTACAGACTTCTTAAATGATGCTGGTATTCCACTGATGCAATGGCCACCTCTCATTTCCGATTTAAATCGCATAGAGCATATATGGGATACTCTTAAAAGAAAAGTTCGAAGTCGGATACCCGCACCCGTTAACCACAATCAACTGGTGGATGCAGTAATTGCCGAATGGGAGAATATACCCCAGGGCATAATACCAAATTTAATTTCCAGTATGCCGAGGCGCATGAATCATTTGTTTTTAATTTCTTGAATAGGAATTCCATAGCCTACTTGCAATAGTTTTAAAAATGAACGTAGGCGATCAAAATTTTAGTTAGCGAATAAAAAGTTTATCTACAAAAAACATATTGACATCTAAATCTGTGTATCTCCTCTCGTAACTGAGATAATGAAGTAAATCAAAAAAGAAAATGTTAAGGAAAAATGAGGCTATGGTATAACTTTAACTGCAATATGTTCCGGTTACTAGTATACCCCACAGGGTGATACTAAAAAAAAGCAATACTTTTATTATACCCGGTATAATATTAATATTAACTTCTTATCAAAGAAACCGAGAATATGAGATTCTTGATCTCTCCATTGCTCTCTGTGCTACTTGGATCTTGTTTATTACCTTCCTGGTAAGGGTCAGTGTTTCTACTCCATATGCTAGAACCAGAAGTACGCACTGGTCAAAGACCCTTCTCTTCAGGCACATGGGAATATTTGATTTAAAGACTTCCATAAGCTGCCCATGTCAGTCCTATTCCTCTGTTTAATTCTGTGGTCTGGTTGTCTCTTCCCAATTTAATCTCCTGGCCCAGATATATATAGGTATACACTTGTTCTGTTGTACGTTGAAATCTTTTTGGTCAATACAAGGTTGGTCATGTATTGTGTTTTAGAGAAGTTAATTTTAAGGCCAACTTGTGCACAAGAACTTTGAAGGTCTTGAAGAAGCTGACATACATGATCCACCCAGTATGCAATAAGGACTATGTCGTCTGCAAACCTCAGTTTGTTCAGATACTCCCCATTTATGTTGATTCCAATATTTCCCCAACTGTTGTTCTTCAAGGCGCTCTGCAGCAAAGTGGTGAAGAGTTTGGGAGAGATGGTGTCTCCTTGTCTAATACCTTTCTCCAAGGGGAATTTATTTGTATCGCCATAGTACATTCTGACTGCAGCTGTTGCGAAGAAGGGTTGTGTATCTATGATCAATGCTGCACTCTGTAAGTACTCTCTATGGAGGTATGCTGGACTGAGTCAAATGCTTTCTCAAAGTCTACAAATATCAGTATCACGGGCTTGTTGTATTCTGTATTTTTCTTTATCAAGGACTTTATTACTTGTAGGTGATCGTTCGTTCCAAAGCCATTTCGAAATCCGGCTTGCTCCAGTGGTTGGTTGAAATCTAGTTTAGGTCCCAGTCTATTAGTGATTATTCTCATGAAGGGATAATAAGCTGATAGGTCTGTAGTTTTTTATTTCTATTTCTTCAATTTCTTGATTAACCTGATGAATTGGCTTAGAAATTAATCTTCTATCAATAATACCCAGAATAAAAATCTATAAAAATAGATTCTCTTCTGAACCTACTATTAAATACTTCATTGTTCAAGCTATAGTTTCTGTAGCACTTTTATTCTCTATTATTATTTTTACTAATAATAAAAATTTCAGTTTTAGATTAACTACTATTCCTTCATTCTTACTGTCCCATACAATTCTCTGTTCGCTACAACACGACTTTCCTCTACTTCAGAATCAATAAATATTTTATCTAGTATAAACGCAATTTAAAAAACTGCTGTCCCATGCATGCTTCTGTCCGCTACAACCCGACTTTCCCCTACTTTAAAATTATTAAATGTGATTTATTTTTAAAATTTTTTACAAAATACTATTTTTTAATACAATAATTTTACATTCAAAAACTGCCAAAACTGATTAGTTTTAAAATAATAAATTTCTTATTTGCCAGTTTTAAATATTTAATTGTGTATCTATCTACTCTACCTAATACCTAGTGTATATCGAAACTAGTCACCAAATTATTGAACAGACCCCATACACGAATGTGTTTAGAACTGCATTATAATTCAGGCGGATTCCTAAAGAAGAAATGCGAACGAATGTGACAAAAATAATTCATGGTTTTAATCGTGTCATATAATTAATTAATATCATTTAAACTATTAGACCAATCAAAGGTAGAGGGGCTGAAATGATTAAATTTAGTATATGTAAAATCATGTACGCATAAAATTGGGGACGCGAAACTATTTATGGGCCACTTATCTATTCTAATATCATTTGTGTAAATATTTTGCAAGGCTTTTAAGCTCTCCTTCATCAAGACAAAAGATGCACCAGAATTCTTGGCATGTTAGCACAATATTTACCAGGATTTAGCATTTCTGAACAATCATAGTAATTATACTTTTCAGGTCCAGATGGTATATTCTTGGAGCAGGAATGGTTAATGTATGGTGTTATTCAATTGACATGCCGATATTTCAAATAGTGTCCTTATTGACATGTAGCCTAACGTACATAGAGCTTGAGCTAGGGAGAATGATTACTATTGTTTAATTTATCTCTCGAAAGTAATAATTGATTTACATTATTTTTTTATCAATCTCTACAATAACATTTCATTAACATTTGACATGAGCTGAAGGGTGGATTTAATTTTTGGGACCCTTATGACAAATTTTTGAACATTTTACTCCTGATAAAAGTTGGTGCAAGTTTCCAAAAAAAGAAATATTTTTAAGGTTAAAGTTCTCAGTAACTATAGCTGATATAAAATAGCCATAGACTTTTTGATTTTTATTGAAGCTCTTAAATTCTACTTCATCAACAATATTGTTTTCACAACAACACAGAGTGATTCACAATACCAAAACACAATTTACACCATTGCCAGGATATGATAACCATCTGATGATGCTAACTGTTGCGGTATTGTGGGAAAATTGTGTTATAGTGTATCTTACCGAAAGTTCCAAGCCCTCTTTAATCTTGGTTGTTCTTCCTGTGAAATGTGGAAGATTTATCATTCTGCAATTACTGCCTAATAACGCATCTTGACTGGCTTGCTTTTATTTTTAAGATTTTAATTGGCGGCTGATGTAAATCATGGAACTAGTTCTGTATTTGGTGCTTCAGGATTACCGCACAAGGTTTTCCTGAGATTTTTCTCTCAGAACGTCTGAGTAGCTAAATATATGAGATACAAATCCTATATATTTTTGGATTTTTTTTAGGATCAAATAATAACCATTTATGCTTAATGAACAACGTTTCCGGTGAGTTTAGTACATACATTTTGTAGATAGAGATTGATCTAACATTGATGGACAAAAGTATAATATATACAAATAATAATATCTCTAGATTTAATGTTAGGAACACTTCAAGTGTTGTGAACTTCAAATGTATCTTGAAGAAACATATCAACGATGTGTTTTATTTTTGTATTATTTTAAATGGTTCGAATGTTAACTAAGATTTTATTTTGGTGTATCAGGATTTCCTATCTGAATAAATAAAAAAAAATAATAATAAATGATCGTGATGTTTTTTAGTTGACGTTATACGTGTCATTTGTAATATTTTTGAGCGTTTCCACTAACTCCCTGTGTAATCTTGGCGGCAGTCTCTCCCGTTTTTTCGACAAGGCAGGGTCTTAAGGACTTTTTTGGTGCCATTTTCCCCCTTAGCTATAGGTATCTTGCTTTTGAATGGCATTTATGAGGAGGCTAGGCTTTCAGCATCTGATTTAAAGATTTATAGAGTCACTTCTGCTTCATTTAATAGTGAATACCGCAGTTTCCTGTCGTATTTGGTTATATTTTTCAATCGCGATTTTTTGAGGGTTTTTTGAAGGTAACGAAAATTTTATATCGATAAATCGATTTTTTTAATTTTCTGGAAAATCGCATTTTCTGATCCGATACTTATACTTTCGAACCTGCTGAATTCGAAAATGATCATCGTTTTCTATAGAAATCGTTATATTTCAAAATATGATTTTTTTAAGAAAAATTAGTACTGTTTTTTACAATTTTTAGCTCAAATTTCAGAGCCTATAGAAAATATAAAATACGCTCTAAGAACGTGATAATTTCGAGATTTATAGAGTCATTTCTGCTCTATTGAATAGTGAAAACCGTAGTTTCCTGTCGTATTTACTTATATTTTTAAATCGCGATTTTTTTAGGGTCTGCAGTTTTGAACTTTTTCTCGCGAAATTTTTGCGAAAAACTGGAAATGCAGATCGACTAGAGAAGAACTGATATTTTTTTCGCCATCTACGCTAGCAAGTTAAAAAGTAAACACATTTTCATCGATTTTAAAATTTTTCGATTTTTTTATATCCTTTGTTGCCGAGTTGAACATATAATTTTTTCTCTGATTGTTTATAATGATATATGTATATTGTATATTTGCAAATTATTACAATTCCCACAATCTTTTTATTTTTCCTGTAGTGATAAATAAAAACAAAATTTGATAGAAATCGCAATTGTTGGAACGGTTGGTTGCTATGGAAATGTATATGTCCATAATAATTATAGTTTGACAACTTATGTCAAATGTTTTATTATTCCCATGGAGACTAATCATTTTGCTGCCTAGACATCAAAGTCCTTACTTTGCTGCCTAGGCAGGAAAAGTAATACTTTGCTGCATTTTCATCGATTTCAATATCTCCAATTTTTGAAGGAAGGAATTTTATATCGAAAATTTTATACCTGTTGTTTTAAGCCAATCAGATGCCTCGATTTTTACAAGTTGCTATGACGACAACCTGAATTTTTCGAAATTTTTTTCGGTCACGTGGCCTAGCTGCAAAATTAATGTGATAATTTCCCTGTCTTGACAGCTGTCACGTGCAAATGCCAGAATAACAGGAGAGTTAAGTTAAGACCTGTGGATTTTCTTCACTAAATGTCTATGCTTCATGAAATAAAAGTAATACTTCGATATGATTTTGTTCTTCTCAACACTGGATTTATGGGTGAAATACGAAATAATTTCACGAAGAATATCGCCGTTGATTGAAGAGCGAACGATATCGCTCATGCCTTTGAATAGATCTTGTTGTTCGGGACTTAAGCCAGAATTGTTCACCAAATACGTTAAATATTTTATATTTTTATGTTAAATTTGAATATGCTCAGATTTCAGATTCCGTACAAAAGGAAGATAGTTGCGACCAAAGATTTATTATTAAATCCTTGGTTGCGACTCTAATTCTAATATGGCGAATAACGTAAAACGTCATTCCATCAAAGCGCTGCAGTCACAGCGAACTTCACAGATTTTGTGTTACCGCGTAAAATTGTCATTGATTTTGCATGGGTCATTAGTAAGTAAAGTAAAAGTGTTATCATAGCAACATAGATACAATACAAACAAATATCAAAATAAGCGTCAACAACTCAAGAGTTATTAAACTAAAATTTGTATTTTTCACTCAATGTGTGATTGCAAATTGGTTATTATTTAAGCGAACTTACTCAATAACTGCTTATCAATACGGAATTAAAACGCAATCGAAGACGCAATTTTAAAAATATAATTATTGTTGACAGTGTCCACTGACAGCTTTATGTTACATTACTATAGCAACAACCTGAGCCTATTCACCGACACCGCACCGGTCTAAGCCGCCTTGCGAACCCACTTATCTTTAATAATAATTATTATTACTATTAAAAAGAGACTTTTTGCATTAATTTGTCGACATTTGAAGAAAAAACAGCATATTTTATTTGGAGGAAAAGTTACTTTTCATGGCTTGCTCTCTATTACCAGCCTCACCCCCTTCGGCTGTTAAACACGAGCGCGCCATGAAAAGTATTACTTTTCCTCCATATAAAATAATATACTATTATAGTATGAAGAAATTTATTTATTTAAGACTCTGATTCCTACTTTTTTTTACTAGGGCAAAGGGAAAGTAAAAAAAAAATTAAAACTATTTAAAATACAATATAGGTATAGGTAGGTTTATCAATAAAAGAGGTACCTACTTATAATACCTATCGTCCAATATAACACAGACCAACATTTTTTCCCC
>MU182254.1:162513-187224 GCA_016904865.1 Pissodes strobi
CACCATATGGCTGATTGACTGTTCGACGGCGTTACATCTATCACATGATGGATCTTCGGCTCTACCCCAGAGCGTGAGGGACTTGTTGCAAATTCCATGCCCAGTTCTTATTCGGTTGACGTTGCACCACTCCCTCCGCTTAACAGTGAAGCCTGCTACTTTTGATGTTGGGTCTTCTATAAGATCGGAATTTCTGACCTCTTGCTCTCTCCACTGTGTGCGCCATAGTTCCTCCATTGAAAAATCGGTGAGCTGGTTAACCGTTCTCACTGGTGGCTGCCTTATTGACTTCAACCTCAGCTGTGGGTTGGCGAGTATTGTAGTGTCATCATGAATAGGGAGCATAGGATTATTAGCCATTTTTTCAGCTTGGGAAATCAGGGAAATAAGGGCAGAGGAACGTCTTAATTGAGGGGGAGCTATGTTGCTTAAAACTGGGAGCCAGGCTGTTGGGGTAGTTCTTTTGGTCCCAGCAATGACTCTCATTGACTGATTGAGCTGAGTGTCAACCAAGTTAGTAAGATGGCTGTTGATCCATACGGGGGCACAATATTCTGCGGCGGAGTAGACTAAAGCAAGTACACTGGTTCTTAAGATTTCAGCATTGGCTCCCCAAGAGGTATTGGCAAGTTTTTGGATAATATTTGAACGGGTTCTGACTTTAGCAGCGACGTTCTTCAGGTGTGGTCTGTATGTCAGGGTCCGATCGAGAGTGACTCCCAGATATTTTGGGTATGGGTTGTGTTTGAGTGGGATGCCTTCGAACTCGACATTAAGTTCTAAATTTGCCTGTCTCTTGTTAAGGTGAAAAGCTGAAACTTAATTTTTACTCGGATTTGGTTGGAGACCCCATGTTTTAAAATATTCATTCATCGCCTGAAGGTCATTACGAAGCACATTTTCTGCACCTGTGAGACACGAGTTCTGTGTTGCCAGTGCTATATTTCCGCGTATATAAATGTGTGGGATGTAGTGAAGGAAATGTCAGATGTATAGACATTAAACAACAGAGGGGACAAGACGGATCCTTGGGGGAGACCATTTTGTAGGCTGAAAAATTGACTTTTTTTCCCGTTCAGCATCACCTGGAATAGCCTGTCGCTCAGCAGTTCATTCATTAGTTGTAGAAATGCCTTGCATGGTACCAGGGTATATAGTTTAATAAGTAAGCCCTCTTTCCACACAGTGTCGTAAGCGCAAGTCGGATCAATGAAAGCCACTGCTGTCTTCTGTTTTTTCTGGAATCCGTTTTCAATAAATGTTGTCAAGGAGAGTACCTGATCATAGCAGCTCCTTCCAGGCATGAAACCAGCCTGTTCTATAGGTATGTTATCTTGTACCAATGGGCGAAGTCGGTTGTATAAAATTCTTTCAAGGATCTTATAACAGACACTCAGCAAAGCAATTGGTCTGTAGCTGCTGGGAAGGGCGGGATCTTTCCCCTGTTTAGCAATAGCTATAATTTTACATTTCTTGAACATGTTTGGGACTTTGCGCTTATACATTATGTCACTGTACAATTCCAGAAGCCAAGCACGAACTCTCAGACCAGTGTTCTTCATGAACTCTGGGAATATGTTATCAATCCCTGCTGCTTTTCGGCACTTTGTCTGTTGGAGTGCAGCATTTAGTTCTTCCGCAATTACCGGGCTCATGATCGGCAAGGGCTGTTGTTGACTATTGCGGATTTCATTAAGTTGGTAGCACATTTTTCTTTTATGCTCTTTAGTAATTGTAGGTTTTGACAGTTGTTTTATTCGCTTGCTTATGGAGTCTGGAGCTGGGATTTCCCTCTGTGTCATTGATGCTTTGAGCCCGCTGTCTAATCTTCTCAGCAAGTTCCAGGCAGTTCGGCTGCTGTGTGTGAAATTCAGGTTCTCTAACGTTTCTTTCAATCTAGATGTTCTGTTGTTGTTTAGCGATTCTAGAAGTTGTTCGCCTAAATCTGGGTCGCCTGTCTGTTCGAATTCATCATACAGTTTTTGGCATTCATTCTTCGTTCCAGCAAGGAACATACGATTTTGTAACACCACGTGGGATGTGTTTTTTGGCTGTACTAATCATCAAGGCCACGAACCTTTCGTAGTTTTCGACTTTTGGTTGGATGTGTCTTATATCGTCTTCTAGTTGTTGATTGAATCGATTCCATTATGCCCCTTGAAAATTCCATCTAGGGAGGGGTAGTGAGTTAGTTATAGGAATGGTTGTACCAAGCGTTGTGATTATAGGTCTATGTTGTGATTTTGGGAAATGGTCAAGAAGGTCTCTGCAAGCATTGCCATTATTGGTGAGATCAGAGGATATAAATTTTAGGTCAGGGTTATACCCCCCTGTTCCACCTTCCCGAATGGAAACTTGGTTTCTGCTTTGCATCATACAGGAGATTAAGGTTGTTTCTTTCCGCCCAGTCAACCACTCTTTCTCCATCCTCATTGTTGTTATTATAACCCCAAATGTGGTGATGGGAATTGAAGTCACCAGTGTAAATGGCTGGGTGTGGGAGAGTGGGGATCATGTCCATTGGCCATCTGACGGATGGGGGTTTATAGGTGTTACCTATGGTTACATTTTCAACTTTAATTGCTAAGAAAAATAGTTCTTGGTGAGCAATAGAGTGGACAATGGAAATGTTTTCTATGTTGCTTCTGGCATAAGTGGCTATTCCGTATAGTGGGTAGTTAATTGCCCCGATAAGGTTGTAGCCGGGAATTTTGCCTCTGTGGTATATCCGGTAGTCGTCTGCAGTGTGAGTTTTTTGGACTGTGACTACGTCGACGTTTTAGTCCATGAGAAGTTTCCCAATATAATTCACTCTTACTGCGGCTTATACCCTCTATGTTAATCTGGCATATTCGGATTGTAGGTCCGATTGTCAAGTGGCTCTTAGAAGAGCCGTGAGTCTGTTGCACTGTTGGCATCGCAATGTATTCGCCAGGAGATCAAATAGACAGTCTGGCGGTTCGTGATTGCTGCTCATTTAGCGTTACTCGGGAGGCACGTGTGACATTCTGTCACGAACGCGAACAGTTTTACCCCCCTATATACTATGTTTCCCTCTGTGTATGCAGTGTTTCCCTCTTTGTGTATTTGTTCTTATCATGTATTTTAGCAATGTGTAATGTTCATAGAAACAGAGCCGTACTTAAAGTAAATTTTTTGCGTGCATTAAGAACACTGTTTTATTTTAAATATACAGGAGTTACCTGTTCTAAATTGGTATCATAGGTAATTTATTTTAACTATTTGTAGTAATTTTAACTTTTTTTGATAACAGGATTATTACATTTTGAAAATAGTAACAAGAGTTTTTTATTTAAGATTAGAGTACAATAATGACCTAATGACATTTACTTTTTTAAACGTAGGTTTCCTAAAATTGCAGCACGTCATGAAGCGTGGGTGATATTCGTAAACAGGGCAAATTGGCAAATTTAAGTAAAAGTAAGCAAAGTAAAGAAACTAGTATAAGATATCAAAATATCAAAAATGTATTATTTAAAAGACAATAAATAAATAAGTTTTATAAATTTTCATTTGTTTTTTTTACAGTTGCCCACTTAAATTAGCCTGCATAACAGGTGTTAAAAATAGTACTTTTCACAGGAGTGGGACAGTTTGGTGTCATAAAGTCATACAAATGTGAAAAACGAATCTCAAACGTGTTCCACACAACTTTTTCTTTCTATAATTTAAACATATTTGTATCTTTAACAATGAAACAGTTGCTAATGGTAAACACTTACTTAGGATAACCGTGTTATTATGTATAACTTTTGTATTAGCTTGTTAACTAAGTAACGAAGGTTTTCAGGTCATCTCGATTTTTTGCGTTTGTGATATTTTAAATTGAAATAATTCAAAACTAAGAATAAAAAAATATAAAAAAATCTACTCAGTTCGCCTCTGATAAAGTAGCCATATTGTTCCTCCACTAGTCACGCCTACCGATACCGTCTTCAATCGTATTATTCAAACGGTGATAGCCTCTCCTTTTATTTTATCTCGATGCTGTGACCAGTAATCTTAATGAGCTGCTCTTCTTGCACTCCATTTTTAGCCAAACTTGATACTGCCGTGGCTCTTGCAGAATGATTTGTCATTTTAGTTTTCTTAATGTCAATTCCAATTTTGGAGGCAGATTCTTCTGTTTGGTTTAGTTAGTGTATTTTTGCCGATGGGACAATTTTTATACCATCCTTTCGAAAACTGTTCATTCCAATTCGGATTTGGAGTAACAAATAATCGATCTACTTGGAGATTGCCACGTGTTTCCATGTACTTTTGAAACAATCTTACTGGACACTCGTTCAGTTTGCTCTTATTTCTTATAAGCCACTTACTGTTCGCGAGTTTTTTGGACCCACCTTGAGCAGTGTTTGTAAAAACCGGATTATATTCAATTCTTCCTGTAACATTACCTTGATGGTCTGTTTCTTTTGAAAAATGCTCAATTTTGGCCATAATCCCTTCCCCACCTCTCCAAGCTAGTTCTCGTGAAAGAATTTTCGCTGCAAACCTACAGGCTCGTTATCATCCCACATTTGTATAATATTTTTGTACTCTTCGTTTGTAAGAGCACCTGCACTTGCTTTCCTTTTTGTTGGGTCTTTTTGTAGACTTCGCCGCTTTGCATCTCGCGCAGCTCTTGCTGCTGTAAATTCCACATCTGAAAATGGATTGAGCTTAAGCTGGAATTTGGCAAAACACATTTCTTGTAACTGTTTAGCAGTTGAATTCCACATAATCTGAAACAAGAAACTCTGCTGTTGTGACATTTAGGTAACCTAACCTGCCGATGTCCTAACCTATATACAATAAAAAGATTAAAATAAAGAATAATTCTCTACGATCACAACCTATTCCTTATAGTCCTCTGAGTTTTCCTCTTCATGTTAAATCTTCAATCTTCTAGCGAGCGAGCTCTACTATAGATGTTTGTTCTCCAATTTTGTATTTTCTTTCTTCACAAAAGGCCAAAAATTGTTTCCATATCGTTGACTTTGATTTCTTTGTATCGAACGGAATTAAGTTATCTACCTCAGCTTTTATTACTTCTTGACTGTCTTTTCCAAAACGCGACATTTTTTTTGTATTTAATCACAAATAAAATTTTACTAGATACGCTTTTGAAACTTGTCAATCAAAGCGTCAAAAAAAAATCATATCATAACCACCTTAATTTATTAAAGCACCAAACATCAAAGCAAAATAAACGCCTACTAAACCACGGTATAAATAAGTATATTTGTACTCTGACTAAACTGTCAAAAATTGTATGTTCTTTTTAAAATAATTTTTGATATAAAATTTTCGTACCGAATCTCCCGCGAGCTTGAATTAATCTCCGCAAATTTTCTCTCGGTTGCGAATTTTGTTATGAAAATTCGCACCTCGAAAAAATTTTCGAAAATTATTCAAGCTCGAGGGAGATTGTAAGTGATGTATAAGCATCGTACGTATCTATGGTAATTCCATTGTAAACTTACGATGATAGCGACAATTAATAAATAAATCCAAAGTAAAATCAAAATATATTATTAAAAATGTCTCGTTTTGGATTAAAAAAAATCGTATTTTTGCGTCTCTTTATTTTATTTTTTACAGTTACATGTAAGTTTTTGTATTAAAAAAATAATAAAAATTTATTTTTTTTACTACCGTGCGTAAAATACTCACTTTACGCACTCTCTAAGATTTGTAAAATAGACCTTTTTAATGTGCAGTGCGTAAAATAAGTTATTTTACGCACTAGTGCGTAAAGTAAATCTGACATATTTTTTGACATTTAGGGCAGTGCGTAAAACAATATATATTTTACGCACTAGTGCGTAAAATAATTTATTTTACGCACTATCAACGCCCCTATCAACGAAAGATACCGAAAGATGGTCAAAGCAATGAAAACACTGCCGGGTGCCGACGTACCCTCAGATCACAATCTACTGATGGGAGAGATAAGACTTAGACTTAAAAAGATCAAACAACGACAGCCATCTAAGAGAATGGACACAGAGTACCTACAAGCTAATAGTCAAACAATAGCAAATACTCTAGAAAGCAAATTTGAAACATCAGAAAACCCTCTAAGCATAGAAGATCACTGGCAACATTTTAAAACAGTAATCCAAACAACAACCTCAGGCAGACAGAGAACAGTTAAGAAGAAACAACATTGGATAAATAACGAGATCTTAAACTTGATGGACGAAAGGCGGAAGCATAAAAACCAGGATAAAGAAAAGTATAACTCCATCAATAAAGAAATAAGAAGAAAAATACGCGCAGCAAAGGAAACGTGGTTTGAAGAAAAATGCTCCGAAGTAGAACAACTGCAAAGAAGTCACGATACATTTAATCTGCACAAGAAAGTAAAAGAGATGGCAGGCATAGTAAACAAATGAACCAACAACCTTGTCGATAAGGATGGAAAGCTAATTGTGGACGAGATGGACAAGTTGAGCAGGTGGAAGGAGTATGTCGAAGATCTATTTGCAGACGAGCGAGACAAGATAGAAACAAAAACTTGTACAACTGGCTCGACGATAATATATGCAGAAATAGAAAAAGCTATAAGAACATCAAAAATTGGAAAAGCGACAGGCCCAGACGAAATCCCAACAGAGATGCTCAAACTCCTAGAACTTAAAGGCAAACAGTCACTTTTTTACCTCTTTAACAAAATATATGAGACGGGAGACATACCTTCGGAGTGGCTGACATCATCCTTTATAATGATCCCTAAAAAAACGAACGCGAACGAATGCAAGGATTATAGGACAATAAGTCTAATGAGCCATGTCTTGAAGATCTTTCTTAGAATAATAAATTCCAGAATATACAATAAGGTGGAAGAACATATTAGTGATACGCAATTTGGATTTCGGAACAACTTGGGAACCAGGGAGGCACTGTTTGGAATGCAGGTTTTAGTACAAATGTGCAGAGATGTTGGACAGCCGGTTTACATCTGTTTCATAGATTTTGAGAAAGCCTTTGATAAGGTGAGGCATGATAAGCTGATTAAGATTCTGCAACGAGTAGGTATAGATGATAAAGACCTGCGTATCATTACAAACTTGTACTGGCAACAACAAGCGAATATTAAGATAGGCCAAAACACCTCGGAAACTGTAAAAATAAGTCGCGGGATGTATTTTGTCACCCCTATTATTTAATCTGTACTCCGAACACATATTCCAAGATGCACTAGATGAGTTTGATGGAGGAATCAAAGTTAACGGCGTGAATTTCAATAATCTTAGGTATGCGGATGATACCGTACTAATAGCCAGCACACGCGAAGAATTACAAGAACTAATTGATAATGTTACAAGGCAATGCGACGAATACGGCCTGAAGCTTAATACGAAAAAACCAAGTATATGATAGTAAGCAAGGTGCCTGTAGGCGAACCGGCAATTACAGCATATGGTACACAACTTGAAAAAACAGAAAACATCACATACCTGGGTTCTAATATGAACAGCAACTGGGATATGAGCAAGGAAATTAGAATACGCATTGAGAAAGCCACTTTCTTTAAGTTGAAGAAGGTCCTATGCGGTAAAAATATTGGTCTGAAACTTAAAATAAACCTTGTAAGATGCTACATATTCTCAGTACTGTTGTACGGGGTCGAGAGCTGGACACTGACGGATACGTTGCTGCATAAACTTGAGGCCTTTGAGATGTGGGTGTATCGCAGAATACTACGCATAAGCTGGGTAGACAGAATAAGTAATGAAGAAGTCTTAAACCGCCTGACGAAGGAGAAAGAAATTATTAAAACAATAAAAGCCCGGAAACTAGAATACTTTGCCCATGTGATGCGACACCCAGGACGATACAACATATTACACCTAATAATACAAGGTAAAATAGCCGGAAGAAGAGCACCAGGCCGCAGAAGAACATCGTAGCTCCGGACTCTGAGGGACTGGTTCCATAAATCAACGACATATCTGTTCCGAGCAGCCAGTAACAAGATAATGGTAACTAATATGGTGGCCAACATGATGATGACCAACGTTCGTTAGCGGACAGGGTACAAGAAGAAGAAGAAGAAGTAGAAAGAATTTTGTATGCTACTCATGTGTAAAGTACCCTTTCTTTATTTATGGGATTGTCGCATTCGCCTACGGCTCATGCGACAATATTCCCATTCATAAAAAAGGACACTTTACACACTTGTTGCATAAATAACAATTTTAAAACCATGTCCTTATTCGGGAAATATTCGCTCGAATTACACTCGTGCATCAAAATAGACAGATAATTTTGCATTCGAGCACCACGTCTTAGAAAAACTACATTCGGTCATTTACATATTTTAGAATATATGAATCTTCATATATATGAATATATAATATGAAAATGAACTCATGCAGTTTTCAGACAACACGCTGTCATGCAACATTATCGGTAATTTTGATGCACTTGTGCAATTACTTCCGATAAATCGATTTTTTAAATTTTCCGGAAAAATCACGTTTTCTGATCCGATACTTATACTTTCGAACCTGCTGCATTCGAAAATGATCACCGTTTTCTATAGAAACCGTTAGATTTCGAAATATGAATTTTTTAAGAAATATTAGTACTGTTTTTTACAATTTTTAGCTCAACTTTGAGCGCCTATAGTAAATATAAAATACGCTCTAAGAACGTGATAATTTCAAGATTTATATAAAGTAATTTCTGCTCTTTTGAATAGTGAAACCACAGTTTCTTGTCGTATTTGGTTATATTTTTAAATCGCAATTTTTTGAGGGTCTACAGTTTTGAACTTTTCTCACGAAATTTTTGCGGAAAACTGTAAATGCAGATCGACTAGAGAAAAACTGATATTTTTTTCATCATCTACGCTAGCAAGTTAGTAAACACATTTTCATCGATTTTAAAATTTTTCTAATTTTTGAAGGAAGGAATTTTATATCGAAATTCGATTTTTTAAAATTTTCTGGAAAAATCACATTTTCTGATCCGATACTTATACCAAACTTTCGAACTTGCTAAATTCGAAAATGATCACCGTTTTCTATACAAACCGTTAGTTTTCGAATTATGAATAGCGTAAAGGTCTCCAGGGCCAGCGTGGCTCTCTAATGGTTTGAGTACAGCTTCTCCTTTTTAAAGGCGTTTTTAAACATGATCCTTTTATACGTTGTTTTTTAATACGTAGAAGATTTATGAACAGTTCGAAGCTGACCAATGGCTTTACTCATGTTGGTGTCGTGCGACTTGAGTAATTTCCTGGGGTATTTTCTTCAGATAGCTGGAGTATGTGCTGTTATTACACGCTTATCGTGGTAGATCGTGAGCTTGGTTTTAACATTGCTCTTATAAAGACAATGATTTTAATATAGCTCGAACGTGTAAGTAATATTGATGAAATGCTCCGTGCATAATACTCGTCATAGATTTCCGTAGAATTAATAGCTTTAGGTGGGCTTCAAATTACCATGCACCTAAGCTTTGACTCTGGGTAAAGAACCGTCGGCGTCGTTACTGGTGTTGAGGAAAAAATTAGATAATTTTTAATTGAAAGATTTTGAAAATATCTGCCCACCTACCAAGTTATGATAATTATCGCGGAAGCGCAATATAAATGTAGACATTTTCTTCCAATACTGTTCAAAATGGTTCTTTATTATTAGATTAGATTAACTAGATATTAATTAAAATCAATCCTAGCCTGTTATAATGCTTTTAGGATATTAATTATTATTATATCATTGCCGTAGTTTGATAAAAAAAAAATAGTCCAGTTGATGGCAACAAAAAATTATCAATATGATGAAGTCATGCCAGATTATAAAAAGCATGTTTCCATATTACTTATGTGGCTATGCTTAGATAACATGTAATACATTAAAATAAGGTTTCGTAGGTCATTAACCTAATGATTCTATCTGCGTTCATTAAAAAATGTGAAAGGAAAAGTAAAATCTGATCGATCACAGCAGAACGCAAATACTTTATCGACTTTTACTTAAAACGAGCCTCGTCTCGCAAGAGAAATAAAGTAAAATGCTACCTGAACTAATTTATAAACGTGGCGTAATCGCGCAGAATCGGCATCTTAGGCGCCAAGCAGAAACGCCGAAAGTAAAATGTAATTTTAGTTTATTCGAAAACGCGTTTCGAGATACCGCAAATATCTTACGAATGCGCGCATGTCACGATTAAAATCTAAATGGTGAAGTGTAAAGAAAAAGTTTTCAAGACGTTATTAACTAAGATATTTTCAAATTTATATATTATATAAAAAAGTTGAAATGGAGAGACCCCACGATTTGGATACGCTCATGGGGCATATGGGTTCGTATTATGTTTGTGTGTTTTTATTAATTTTAAAGTTCAACACTACTTACGACAATAGAAAATAATAATTAAATACGATGTTTATTCATTGTTTCCAAATTTACGCTAAACCCAAGGTTTCGCTAGTTCAGTAACTGTATTATATTATTTATTATTGCCTTGTATACTAATTTATTTATAGGGAAAATAGTTCATACTACTTTCACGTATCAATTTATAATAGAATTAGAATGCACGTAAAATCACTAGATTGTGGATGAGATGAGGTTCCACCGGGAAACATACCAATTGAGGCAAAGCATAAATTCCTTAGGGTAAAATATAAAAATCTAGTCCAATTTACCTTAGTTTAAAAGTTGATAATTTCCAAAATACAGGGTGTCAAAATCATAATTTTTGAAAACATTTTGAAGTGAAAATTTCTTTGGCTGCATGAGAGTGATTTTTCAAGGCCGCGTCACGATACGCTTTGAAATTTTCGTCTCGCAAGAGAAATAAAGTATATGTCTCTCTCTCTCTCTCGCTCTCTTATGGAATCGGTAAACAAGAAAAATGTCAAAATTTAAACCTATTTTAATACCAAATCTAAAATGTCACCAAAAACTAAAACTACGCCAAATAAATTAAAAGAATTGAGAAGCAGCAAACGAAAAAACCGAAAAATATATCCAGATTTCTATTACTCACTTGGCAACGTAGCTACAAGTTCAAAGGCTTGAGAACTACTTTTACCCCCTGCACTGCAACCAGTTTAACAAAAATAAGCACCTGCATCTGCGCATCTTCATTATTCAAAATCAGTGTTTAGTTTTACGAAGATTAAATTTAGATTGCACTTCTTACAGAATTTCTTCCTATTTTCTTGTACTAAAAACAACATTTTCATACCAAAACACGCTTTTTTATATGTTTTGTCTATTTTCTTATGCACAAATTAATAATGTTCAACAAAGTCGAAAATGATAATTAATTGCCGACTAACTGATTGATTATCAATTTGACAGAACGCTGCTCCATCTTTTTTTTTGTTTTCTCAAAGCCTACTTGATATTTAAGTGTTCGTTATACGATCGTTGGACTTGGACTTCACCAGGGTGCGTTCAGTAAAAGGTTACAGATGTTTAGGGTAATAAATATCTAGAGACCGGGTATTATATCTATGATCTATATTATACAAAAACAACTCTTTATTCTTAAAGTAAAACATCAAACATTCATATACATACAACGCATACACAGTCATAATTCCCAATTGTTTAAACACTCCTCTACAGCTTTCCAAATATTTCATTTTTGTAATAATTCTAATAACCCGCTTTTGAATTACAAATATACCTTGGATTTTTTTGGAGTACACATTTCTTACATTTCTCTCACAAAGTGCGTTCATAAACATTGCGCTGAATGGGAAGTGAATGAGAGTGATTTTTCAAGGCCACGTCACGGCATGCGGTGAAATTTTCGTCTCGCTCTCTTTCTCTCTTATGGAATAGGTAAAGACGTATTCACTTCTATCACGTGTACTGTGTTACACACGACTTTTTTTGGAAATATATGTTCCAAATTTGGTGCTTGGGTTTTTCGGATCTGATCACAGTTTCGCTATACATTGCAGAGAGCGCCGCCAACAGCACTTCCCCTACATCTCAAGCTTCATTCATAACACACTTTTAGTTAAAAAATCTTATTCCTTGGCATCTTTTGTCTAAGAAAGATACACCTAGTAGGTGTCGCTTGGAGCAGCCGTTTCTGAGATAATTCTTTTTAAATATTTTATTGCTCACTGAAATCGACTTTGTCCAGGAAATTTGGGCCGTATTTAAGGGCCAACAGGCCAAGAATAACGCGATAAAAATGATAAGAATAAACTGGCAAAAAATAACAAGAGTAATACAGGCAAGTCAATAAAGAACCAAATATTATAAATTGTTTCATAAAACTCTAAGTAAATGTACGGAGAAAGTTGAACTGCGCCCTTTCCACCATCTCTGCATTTAACAGTAAAATGTTCAGTAAATTTGTATTCGTGCGCACAAGTCTTCTTGGAAGAGTTCCTCATAAAAAATAATCCATAACGCTCCTTCATTTTCCTCCATATTGATGTTGAGGCCAAATTTGGCGTTATGTTTTCCAACGTCACTAAGAAAGAGCTGCAGATCGTCCATGGTATCTGTTATTAAAGCCGTGTTGTCTGCAAATCTTTTGTTATTTATCCACAATCCATTGACATTGCCGCTCTTCTAGCGCTTATTGGAAGATGTGTTCGCAGTACAGGTAAGAATCAGAGGAAAAAGAACGCACTGAACGCAGCCCAGTCTCACCCTTCTATAGTTTCTTTGTACCTCTGTGATCGTTGGGCCTACTTTTACTTCAGCCATTTGTTCCCAATAATAAAGGTTCCCTATGCCTCTACTCTATGCACCTGATACATTTCTGGTCTACATATAGTTTTTCAAATATTTGAATGGGTTTTGGTGCTGAACTCTGTTACATGTTTTGTTGTTATTTTTATCATAACAATTCTGGACCAGTACATGTGCCTTTTCCCTTTTCCAAAGCAGACCTATGCCTGCCCAAGAGCTTCTGTAATGGATGATTTTAAGGAATATTTTTATTGTGTGACTTATGTGGTCATCATATTTTTGAGCGTTATTCTTTTTTGGAATAGGGATGAAAAGGTATTTGAGCCAGTTTATCAGGAGAATAATAAGATCTAAATATTGCTCTTGAAGCCCCAACCCCGTTGATATTAAACCTGGGCCTACAGCTTTTCGTTTTTTTTATATGTTTATCACTCGTACGGTTTCTTCTTTTGTAATAAACGGGCAAGACAAGTGCATCTACCGATCTTCATTCTTCAGCCCAGGTATTTCATCATTAAAATGATTTCCTATATATTTCTTCCAGAGCCTTATGCATGTTCCCGTCATCCAATTTTTTGTGTCTAAATTAAAACTACCATGTGCCCTTTGCAGCTTCTCATTGTTGTTTCAACCAGTTATTCTTGACTCTTCGCATTTTTGATCTTATATTTTTTAGAGGTTCTTCTACTTCTTCCAGTCTTTGTTTTTGTGGATTCTTTTTTTACATTTCATGTGTAGGAAATCTAATTGTGCTTGTTTGTAGGCCAACAACAACGAGATAACAATGCAGGTAAGAATGAACTGGCAAAAACAATAGGAATAAAACACACAAGTCAATAACGAACCAAAAATTATAAATTGCTCCATAACTCTAAGTAAATGTACGGAGAAAGTTGAACTGCGCCCTTTCCATCATCTCTGCATTTAACAGCAAAATGTTCAGTAAATTTGTATTCGTGCCCACAAGTCTTCTGCGAAGAGTTCCCCATAAAAAATAAGCCATAATTCTCCTTAATTTTCTTCCATATTGATGTTGAGGCTCATTTTGTCGTTATGTTTTCCAACGTCATGGTATCTGTTATTAAAGCCGTGTCGTCCGTATGTCTTATGTTATTAATCCACACTCCATTGACCCTGCCGCCTATGCTACGCTCTTCTAGCGCTTCTTGGAAGATGTGTCCGGAGTACAGGTTAAAAATCAGAGGAGAAAGAACGCACTGAACGCAGCCCTGCCTCACGCCTCTATAGTTTCTTTGTACCTCTGTGATCGGTAGGCCTACTTTTACTTCAGCCGTTTGTTCCCAATAAAGGTTCCCTATGCCTCTATTCTATGCACCTGATACCTTTCTGGTATACATATAGCTTTTCAAATATTTGAATGGGCAAGACAAGTGCATCTACCGATCTTCATTCTTCAGCCCAGGTCTTTCATCATTAAAATGATTTCCTATATATTTCTTCCAGAGCCTTATGCATGTTCCTTGTGTCTAAATTAGAACTGCTCGTGTGCCCTTTGCAATGACCTCTGTTGTAATAGAGTTCATTGGCCCTTTGCAGCTGTTCAAGTTCTTCTCACTGTTGTTTCAACCAGTTATTCTTGGCTGTTCGCATTTTTGATCTTATATTTTTAGAGGTCCTTTAATTTCTTCCAGTCTTTCTTTTGTGGATTCTTTTTTAACATGTCATATGTAGGTGACAATTGTGCTTGTTTGTAGGCCAACAAGAAAGCGATAACAATGCAGGTAAGAATGAATTGGCAAAAACAATAGGCACCAACCCCGTTGATATTAAATCTGGGCCTACAGCTTTTCTGTTTTTTTTTCTATGTGTTCATTGCTCGCAGGATCTCTTCTTTTATAATAAACGTGCAAGCCAGCGTGCAAGACAAGTCCCCCTACCGATCTTCATTCTTTATCCCAGGTCTTTCATCATTTAAAAAATTTGCTATATATTTCTTCCACCTTGTTCGTGATGGATTTCCTTCTACATGTTCCAGTCATCCAATACTTTGCCACTATTCAAGTTCTTCTCATTGTTGTTTCAACCAGTTATTCTTGGCTGTTTACCTTTTTGATCTTACATATTTTTTAGAGGTTCTTTTACTTCTTCCACTCTTTGTATTTGTGGTTTCTTTTTTAACATCTCATCTGTTGGTTGTGTGTGTTTGTAACCTATCTATATTTCGACCACATCGATAACGATATTCACCATTTCTTTCCATACGTTATTTAAATTTCCCCTTGTTCCAATTGTGGGGTAAGCTTTTGATATTTTGGAATTAATTTTAGTGGTCACTTTGTTTTAAACCTTTTGCAGCTTTTTGTAGTCAATTTTTTGCCGTACTGTTATTTGTGATTTTAATAGTAACTTAGCACCAACCCTGTTGGCATTAAATCTGAGCCTAACGCTTTTCTATTTTTTGATATGTTTATCACTCGTAGGATTTCTTCTTTTATAATAAACGGGCAAGACAAGTGCATCTGCCGATCTTCATCCTTCATCCCAGGTCTTTCATCATTAAAATGATTTACTGTATGTTTCTGCCAGAGCCATTTCACCTTGTTCGGAATGGATTTTCTTCTACATGTTCCAGGCATCTAAATTTTTGTGTCTAAATTAAAACTACTGTGTGCCCTTTGCCGCTGTTCAAGTTCTTCTCATTGTTGTTTCAGCCAGTTATTCTTGGCTGTTCGCATTTTTGGTCTTATTTTTTAGAGGTTCTTTTACTTCTTCCAGTCTTTGTTTTTGTGGTTTCTTTTTTAACATCTCATCTGTAGGTAATCCAATTGTCCTTGTTTGTATCCCATCTCTTTTTCGACCACATTGATAATGATGTTCTCCATTTCTTTCCATACGTTATTTAAATTTCCCCTTGTTTCAAAGTTCTCAGCTTTTGATATTTTGGAATTAATTTTAGTGATCACTTTGTTTTAAACGTTTTGCAACTTTTTGTGGTCAGTTAAGTGATTTTAATGGTAACTTTCACTACCAGTAGAGCATGGTTCGATGGAATATTAGTTATGTGCCAAAATTTGGCTATTTTTATTATCGAAAGAATAGAATACAAGTTTTAATTTATGTAAATTTCTATTCAAAACTGATTTTTTTGATTTTGAAAACAAAAGTATTCCTTAAAGGTGATTAATAGGTCGACGCCTATTTTAATTAAACAAGAAAACGTATTTTAAATTTAGAATCAAATGTAAATAGGACGAGCGAAAGGTTATTTTTGCATTGTAAACACGGAACAAAAAAGCATGAACAATGAACAGTATACTTATTGGTTGGAACCCGGGAAATGCACATTGCACACTGTCTTTAAACTCGGTCATGTACAGGGTGTCCCAAATTCGAGCCTCATCATTGGGATCTCTGAAACTAGCAAAGATACGAGGTCGTTTAAATGGAGGCAAAGTTGCGCAATTTGATGCTGATCAAAATGCCTCCTTAAAAGTTAAAAAATTCCGAATACTTCCGAAGAAAAAACCGAATATTCGCGATTTCATATTTATTTTTTTATGACTATATTTGAATAGATATAACAAAATAAAATTCACATTATCATCGCTACTTTTTCTGTTCTATAAGATGGTGGTTATCAGATTTTCAAATCGACGTTTCGTCTTTGAGCTCCCATAATCAACTTTGTTTTTTTAAATACGGCCCTGGATTTTTTATTACGGACTTTAAGAGCTTTTAATGTCCCAAAACCAATGATGTATCGCACTTATTCGAAAAAATCATTTTAATGATTTCCTGGCAAAATCTTACCAAAAATAAGTGTTCGGTCTCTCTCTAACACATGAGTTCTTATGGAAAATTCCATTAAAATGCATTTTTCGAAAAAGTGCGATGCATCATTGGCTTTTGGACTTTAAATGCTCTTAAAATCCGTAATAAAAAATCCAGGGCCGTATTTAAAAAAACAAAGTTGATGATGGCAGCTCAAAGACGAAACGTCGGTTTGAAAATCTGATAACACCATCTTGTAGAACAGAAAAAGTAGCGATGAGAATGTGAAATTTATTTTGTTATATCTATTCAAATAGAGTCATAAAAAAATTAAAATGAAATCGCGAATATTCGGTTTTTTCTAAATATCTTCGGAAGTATTCGGAATTTTTGAACTTTTAAGGTGGCATTTTGATCAGCATCAAATTGCGCAACTTTGCCTCCATTGAACCGACCTCGTATCTCTTCTAGTTTCCGAGATCCCAATGATGAGGCTCGAATTTGGGACACCCTGTACATAAATATTCTACTCAAAAACAACGAGTAGGTAATAATACCATTATGGCATGAGCTTTTAATGACAGGTATTAAGAGACGAGAATGGGAATTACGATCCGAGTCGTAGGCGAGTGTCCTAATGAATTCAAATGTCTTAAGTCATTAAATGTGAATAGCATACACTTTTTTTCTACTAGTCATAATAATCAAAAATAAGTTCTTTAGCCTTCAAAATTTAATACGTAAATAGTAAACTATGAAATGTCAAAATTGACAAATTTTAAATGTCATAGTCATGGCATTCTTTGATATTGACTGTGTGATGTTGAATTTCGATTGGTTATAAACTCGTATATTAATGAAAAGTCTGTAAGGTAATGAATCTCATTATAGTACAGGTAATAAATGCCTAATAAATCAATTAAATAAAGCATAGCAGTTGAAAAAAATATATATAATCGTCCTTTACAATAAAAATTAAGCAGATATGGTGTTTGATATGTGGTCTATTCGATGCAAAATGTTTAGTTCTCCGCACCAATATCAAACCAGGTAAAATTGAATAATAGCTAAAAAATATGAAATTCTGGTAACACTTTTATGCAAGTAGTATATTTAGGACAAAGTATTATTTGTATATTTATTGGTTATTATCTATTTTTCATATCGAAATACCCGGCTAAAACTCGATATCGCATTAGGCAATTAATCAAATACTCTGCTTAACATGCCCTAAGTAAATAAAGACTGTTTGAACTATACAGATAAGAGAGAATCACAAATAGCTACATTTTATTATTATAATCGTCTATAAAATGAAAACATCATTGAGTTAGGTTACGAACATGTTTTATATGTAGTCCAAATGATATTTTGTAATTTTGACCACCCCAACTACGGCTTACTTGTCCCTTAAAAAAAGCCCTCAGAGCTGTATTTATGGACTTGTGAGAAAAAAATCGATTTTATGTAATTCTAGAAATTTTTAACTAATTTTGGGGCATCAACCCCTTCAATCTACAAGCGCTCAGAGCAATAATTTGCGACTTATGAAAAAAAAACGATTTTAGTAAATCCTAGAAAATTTTAACTAATTTTAGTGCATCAACCCCTTCAACCACACTAAGTACTGCTTACATGCACAGTCAAAGTTCGCTCAGAGCAGTATTGGCAGATATTTTTCACAAAAATCGATTTTACATACGGCAAATGGGACGGAAATGCGCATGCGGATTGGGACGGAAATGTGTAAACGGCTGTGGCATCATAACCATGCGCAGTGATTTTATGAGGGCTGCTCAAATATTTGTGCATGTCGATATAGGATATGTTTACACATCAGTGTCTCGCTCGAGTACTAACAGACTCGCTCATTTTTTATTTAACTATGCCTTATGTTTGGTCACTAAATTTCCTTTGGAACAACTTTGCTTAATACTCTCTTGACGTATTTCCGAAAATTAAGGTACTTTATTCTTGGCCGTTCCCAATATTTTCGCAAATCTTGAGCACCCTGTATACAAATTAAGGAAAATAATACGATTTACTGGTGTTTCAGACTAAGCAGGAGTTTTTATGAAGAATACCTTTTTTTCATAAACCCGCAAATAAAAAAGGTTTTCCTCTTCCGAACTCAATCCATGGACACACTGTATATAGTTATATATGCCTAATATATTATTTTGGTTCATAATTACTTATTTTTAGTATATAAGTTAGTATTTGTTGATTGTAATAATTAATTAAAAATTATAGAATATAGGTAGGTCAATGCCAAGAATCGATTCTTGGGACAATGCCATAAAGCACACGGGTTTTACTAAATCACCATCGGCCAAATGTATTATAATATGTTTCTTTGTTTGTCAAAAAAAACCCTAGGTTGTAGGTATGTATGATTTTGTGTAATAATGATTTAATTTTTGCATTTCTAAACATCAAAATATAAGCGAAACATGGTTACAATAGTATGTTTTATTTTTACCGTGCCCTACCTACTTCTCATTTATTATTCAATAATTTAATAAGTACTAAAACGATTTAATATGGACATTTTTAATGTAAATAACAAGAGCGTATCTCACAAAGCCAAATCCATATTTGCCAAATATGGTACTTTAGATATTCATAATCCACAAAAACATTGCAAGTTTCGAAGTTTCCCATCTTTTCCATGCGTTTACATAGTAAACGCGCCAATAAAGGACTGCAGCTTACGTCACAGCCAGTGAGAGTTTTCACGTTGCATTGGCGGGCAGATTTAGTCGATTAATCAATCCTATTAGAGTTTACGATTCTTGATGGCAACCCCCAGTTAACTCTGATAGTACGGGAAAATTAGACTGAATATTTGAAAAATATATAAAAAATGTCTTTTACATGTTTCACCAAAATTTTGATGTGGAAGTGACAAGGAACATCTCCTTGACACGCTTGAGAAATTGCAACCCCCAGCTAACTGTGATAGTCCGGGAAAATTAGACTGAATATTTGAAAATATATATAAAAAATGTGCTTTTATATGTTTCACTGAAATTTTGAAGTGGACGTGACAACAGAGTATACTGTTATACTCTGGTGACAAGAAACATCTCCTTGACACGCTTGAGAAATTGCAGCCCTCAGCTAACTTTGATAGTCCTGGAAAATTAGACTGAATATTTGAAAAATATATAAAAAATTTGCTTTTATATGTTTCACTAAAATTTTGATGTGGAAGTTACAAGGAACATCTCATTGATACGCATGTGTAATGGCAAGCCCCAGTTAACTCTGATAGTACGGGAAAATTAGATTGAATATTTGAAAAATATTCCTTTTCGATACCCTACATTTTTGTTCTCTAATTATTATTTACTAATTCAATATTCATTTGGACGACTGTAAAAATGTAAATCTGGGGTCAGAAATGAATCTGAATCTGAAGCTAACTTCACTGACATCTTCAGCCACACTAAGTACGGCTTACATGCACCGTCAAAATTCGGTCAGAGCAGTATTGGCAGATCTTTCACAAACACCGATTTTACCTAATTCTAGACATTTTTAACTATTTTAGTGCCCCTTCAACCGCACCAGCTACGGCGCAATTGGCACTTCCCAACCCGCTCAGAGCAGTATTTATCAACTTATGAAAGCTTGCAATGTTTGACAGTAATCTCTAAAATATTTTTCTTATGCAAATTTTACCATAATAATGTATTTGAGTACTACATCTCATTATATTATCTTGACTAAATTGTTTAGCTTGTCATGCATCAGTATCCACATAAAACAAATAGGTACCGATTATATTTGCTTTGTATTGTCTCCTACTAAAATACCCATATAAACATACCGGTTTATATTATGCATTCATAAATTATTCAATATCATTGAAGTACAGTATTCTTACCGTTACACAAATACACGTGATTTGATTTTACAGGCAAATAACATCGGTATTGCTCAAATACATTATCTCAATATTCCGCACAGTCGTCTAATGCAAATAGGCACAAATCAAACAATTTAAATATAAATTGGAGATCTGAAATATTTTTATATACAAAGATTAGCAGAACAATGGCTTTTTGAGCAAGAGTTCTTTGAATGTGAAAGCACTGGCACTGAACTAAATGAAATATATTCAAAAGCCTTTCGATCTGAAAATATAACTAAAATACTTGAATTGAACCCCGAAGTATTTCAAGCATGTTAAATGTATTTCTTTATTATATCAAATAATAAATTTGATAATAATTATAAATATAAATCACACACTGATGGGTATGGAAATACAATGCAACGAGAAAGTAAAAAAGTGGACATGAGAGATGCTCTCTCTAAAAAATGTATCAATATTAGAGCGTTTTCCCACAATTCATATATATTTTGAAAAACATATGTTCTACTTTAAGCGCTTTCAGCACACTTTTTCCTGGGTAGTGAATGAGACTGGGCCGACATGCGTGACGCGTCATGCTCGTATAATTCCAAAACCTTTTGCCCGCCGAGCAATTCTATTTCATAATTCTGCTAAACTTCTCGCCTTCGGCTCGGCTCGTAATTCTCATACTGCCGTCTTACTAGCTATCATGCAACGTCGGTCAATATCAAAGATTACCATAATCATAACATTTATAATGTACCAATTTTGATAGTTCGTAGAAAAAATGTTACTCACATTTAATAGCTATTAAGACACTCGCCTACAGCTCGGGTCGTAATTTTAATACTCGCGTCTTAACAATGCTCATTGCCTAATATACTATCATAATTTGTTTTTGACTAGTATATTAATGTACATGACCGACTTAAAAGTAAGTGTGCATTTCCAGGGTTCCAAATATAATTAATGTTTAGATCCGTGTTTACCGCGCAAAAATAACCGAGATGCACTTTCGCTCATCCTAATTATACTGGATTCTAAATTTAAAGCACGTTTTCTTGTTTAATTAACATACCTGTGCGCCCACATATTATTTACCTTTAAGAAATATTTATTTATATATAGAAACTTACCTAAATTAAAAGTTTATTCTAATTCTTCCGCCAATAAAAATAGCCAAATTTTGACCAAACAAAAATGTATATGCAATGCAGTGCATGACAGCATTCCAGTGAACGAATAATTTAAGAAGAGACAAAAGGGATGTCTCTTCAACTCTTATTCGCTAACAACATATACATTAACAGAAAGGAATTCTACCTTTTTTGAAAATTGAAAATACGAGCAAATATCAAAATAACATTTTAACTGACTACGGAAAAAATTATTAATATTAATATTAACTCAAAAAAATTTACTGTGTTGTTGTCACCGATCTCCATTGTATCGGTTCGAAAATGGCGACATATTTGATTGTTAATTAAAGCTAAATCACATCTAGGTACTACTCGACTGTTAGATCAATTTTATCTATTGCTCTCTCATTTAAATTCCATTTACCATTTAAATCTTAAATTAATTTATTCTTCATTTTAACCTCCTTCGCCATTCCGTCAAGAAAATTTCGAAATAAGGGTTTGTCTAGCTATTAATTAAATTTCAAAAGAAAGGCACTCCCAGCAGATGTATAGTAAAATATAAACTGCTGGCCATTTGCTTTCGAGCAAGGAAAATTTCGCCTAAATTTAAAACTAAATATTTTCTTAACCAGACATGATATGGACCTACGGTTTTTAATGATTAATAGGCTTATCCCGTAGGAAAAACTTACCAGTGTTGGATTTTTTTTAAACTTTCAAAAAATATTATATACAGGGTGTGAAAGAAGACGGTGATTTTTGCTCCAATTTCAATAGCATGTAACTTTCACAATAATTTTTTTAAATTTTGTCTTTGTATGTCAATTGAATCACTGGTTCATAGCAAAGAAAGTAGTTTGTCAAATTTTTGATATCTGTTATATTTTAAGAGATATTGATTTTTTTGTAAAACCTTGATTTTTTCAACTTTTTGGTAGCTAGATCCCACTGTGCGTTATATGGTGCAAATTTTATAAGTGATTATCATCATACCTTACGAAAAGCTTTTTTATGATTATTAAAAAAATTGTACCTAAATGTTGTGATGTGCAGTGGCGTACTTATAATCACTTATACTATGGTTTATTAGCATCTCACAATTTTTCCCGATTGTTTTGTATTGGGAAAGTACTCGCCTCTAGATTTAGCAAGTTTTATCTTTATTTTTTATTTTTTAATATTGCACTGTATCTACATGTATATTTTACAGTGTGTCTAAAATTTAAAAAAAAAATTATAATTTTTTTATATAATTTTTGGAAAAATTTTATTTATTAATTTCTAATACAGTACTATTCCTAAACTTAAACTGGTTTAGAAATCCTTAAAATTAATAATGTGTTTGTTTTTGCGAGCGAGTACTTTCCAATACAAAACAATCGTGAAAAATTGTGAGATACTCATAAACCATAGACATATAGTGATTATGAGTACGCCACTGTACATCACAACATTTAGGTACAATTTTTTTACTGAACATAAACAAGCTTCTCGTAAGGTATATTAATCACTTACAAAGTTTGCACGATACAGGGCACAGTGTGGTCTAAACTACCAAAAAGTTGAAAAAAAAACCAGGTTTTACAAAAAAATCTGTATCTCTTAAAATATAGCAGATATCAAAAATTTAGCAGACTACTTTCTTTGCTATGGACCAGTGATTCAATTGATGTACAGTGACAAAATTAAAAAAAATTATTATGAAAGTTACATGGTATTGAAATTGGAGCAAAAATCATCGCCTTCTTTGACACCCTGTATATAAAAAATGTTGATAGATTAAAAAAAATTCAACATTGGAAATTTTCTCTTAAGGGACAAATCTATTAACCATTAAAAACCAGAGATCGATATCATTTCTGGTTAAGAACATATTTAGTTTTAAATTTAAGCGAAATTTTTGTTGCTCGAAAGCAAATGGCCAGCAGTTTAGTTATACCATAAAGTAAATAATAAAATATATAGTCACTAATATCAATTCAAAACTTATCAACAAACGTATGAATATTATATAGCAATAATCAGATAATGAAATTTTAATCGGTTTCGCTAAATGATGATTGAACTGAAATTACACTAAAAATAAAAAAATAAACAGTTTTCCTTCAAAAAATATTGTCACGGCTAGCAACCATCCGAATGTTTTTGTGCTACCCCTTGTCGTGTCTACGTATGAGTCATCGCAAGCCGTGAAGATTCAAGAACTAGGGAATTCTCTCGATGCCCTGGTCGAGAATCATATAGAGTTACCTCGCTTCTTCCGGAGTATTAGTGATAGACTTTAGATTGTATATAAATAGCAGGCAGAAAGCGTGTTGAGTTAGTTAATCATTGAGTGGTGAACTGTAAAGATCTAATAGTTGTAAGGTTATAAGAGTAGTTTAGTGTCTTTAATTGTATAGAGTGATAAATAATAAAGAGAGTATTAGTCAAAAATAGTAAAAGTTATGATTTCGTTCAGAACCCACGAAAACGTAACATTTGGTGTTAGAAGTGGGATTGTGAAGAGACGGGACTTGGGAAGTGTTCTTCGAGGAGATAAGAGAGTACAAATACGTCGAGGCCGTTTTGACTGGTGGATTATTCGTGAACATTTTATAACATTCTATGGTCAATACAAGGCAACAAACGGCAGAAATGGAACAAATAAACGATTTTATGGAAAATCTAAATGCTGAGAGACGAGCGGATCGGGAAGAGGATGAACGTAAAAGGCAAGCAGAACAGGACAGGCTTCATAAAATTTTACAAGACCAGGAAGAAAGAAAGAAAGAAAGAAAAAATATTTATTGCATATACCATAAACATACATATGTGTACATACAAAAGGTGTCATTCGCAGGGAGCGTTCTTCCATGACACCTGAATATAAAAACAGCATATACACTACCCACAATAATACAATATGTATACAATTAACAACACTATCAATGACTATACATAAATAAAAGCAAAATCAGTCGAACACAAAAAGACAGTACAATATACAGGATAAAAAAAAGATAGAACAAACAATTCAAAACCGTTAGTAAGTCAATCAACCTTAAATTATACACACAATTAAGGCTATATCAAAGTTGTGAATTAAAACCATTACTCAGTGAGCATTCTCTGATATAGAATTTTGAAATATTCGGCCTTCAACAAGGATCGGCTAGAGCCAGTTAATAAAAGGAAAATATCAGAATTCAAAAAACTTATTGCTTTGTATGCAAAACAGTTTTTAAATTTTTCTGTTTTGTGGGTGGGGATGTGATATCTAATGACATTCCTGAGATTAAGATTA
>MU182254.1:187624-218185 GCA_016904865.1 Pissodes strobi
ACAATTAAGGCTATATCAAAGTTATGAATTAAAACCATTACTCAGTGAGCATTCTCTGATATAGAATTTTGAAATATTCGGCCTTCAACAAGGATCGGCTAGAGCCAGTTAATAAAAGGAAAATATCAGAATTCAAATAACTTATTGCTTTGTATGCAAAACAGTTTTTAAATTTTTCTGTTCTGTGGGTGGGGATGTGATATCTAATGACATTCCTGAGATTAAGATTATGGAGGTCACCCCGGGGTACCAGATACTGAACCAGATAGCAGGGAGAACCTGTGCTCACTATGCCATGCATAAAAAGAGCAAAGTGAAGATCAACGCGCAAATCGAACTTCAGATGACTGTTATTGACATATGTTGGAGTAATATGATCATACTTGCCACCCCCATAGACGTAACGCATACACGAATTTTGGGCCAATTGAATTTTCTTCTGGTATTCTGAGTTTAGAAAATAATAATATACAACATCACAATAATCCAACTGAGAGAAAACCAAAGATTCAACCAACATCATTTTGACATGCTGTGGCAGTAAATATTTAAATGGATATAAACTTTTCATTTTTAAATATACTAACGAAAGCTTTTTTAAAACATGTGCCTCAAAATTCAGTGAGCTATCGAATATAATGCCCAAGTTTCTTGCCTGCTTGACAGCAGGAAGAACAATATTATTAATGTGCAGGTTGACAAAATTAAATAAATTAAATCTTTCCCTGGTATAATCTGAACCAATACTCAAATAAGCACTTTTTTTTGCATTCAACAACAAGCCATGTTTTCTAGACCAGTCAGAAATCCTCTCCAAGTCAATATTAATACGGTTGAGAGCAACACTGGAGTCTTCAGGTTTAAAGGATGACAGAAGCTGAGTATCGTCAGCATAGAGATGAACAGAGCAATAGCCAACCTGAGAAGGGAGGTCAAAGGTGTATAATAAAAATAAAAGTGGGCCAAGAATACTTCCCTGTGGCACACCAGCAACAATGTCAAAAGGATCGGCCCTAGCTCCATCCACCTCAACAATCTGCCTTCTCTCCGACAGATACCCACAAAACCAACCACCTGCTTCAGGGGAGAAGCCACAATAATGCAACTTGGCAATCAGCAGAAGATAAAAAGCAAGCGGATCGGGAAGAAGATGGACGTAAACAAGCAGAACAGGACCGGCTTCAGAAAGAATTTCAAGATCAAGAAGATAAAAGGGAAGCGGTAAGGAAAACAGGATGAACGTAGAAGGCCAGTGAATCGGGAAGAGCAGGAACGTAAAAAGCAAATAGAACAGGACCTGCTTCAGAAAATTTTTCAAGATCAAGAAGATAAAAGGCAAGCGGAACGGGAACAGGATGAACGTAGAAGGCAAGCAGAACAGGACCGGCTTCAGAAAATTTTACAAGATCAAGAAAATAAAAGGCAAATAGAACAGGACCGGCTTCAAAAAATTTAACAAGACCAAGAAGATAAAAGGCAAATAGAGCAGGACCTACTTCAGAAATGGATGCTGGATGTAATTGTAGGCGAACAAGGAAAATTACAGAAAATTTTGGACGGGCAAAATGAGAAATTTGAAAAAGAAGTAAACAATATACAAAAAGAAGTTGTAACTGTACAAAAAGAAGTAGGAGACGTACAGAAAGAAATGAAGAATCTACAAGCAGAAGTTACCAGACTAAAAAATCAAGGACCCACCGAGAGGGTATTCGCCACAGGACAGCATATCAAACCTCCAACGTATGGCGTTCAAACATCCTGGAAATGATGTACAGAAGACAATTTGAAGCCGCTGCTGTTGTCAACGGTTGGAATAACGAAGAAATGGCTACGTTACTAGTGGTAGCGCTTCGTGGATCTGCCCTGGAACTATTACAGACCACTCCCATCAGCCATCAGGGGAAATATGACATACTTGTAGCTGCACTGGAGAGACGATTTGGAGGCCAACATAGAAGGCAACTGTATCAGGCACAGGTAAAGTCTTGACATCAGAAACCTGGTGAAAACCTGCAAGCATTTGAGGCAGACGTTACACGTCTCATTCAATTGGCATACCCGGGAGCAGCAGAGGGATTTCAACAGGAACTTGCTGCTCAATATTTCGTGGATGGTATCAGAGATCCAGAAACTCAGAAGATGTTACGTCTAGCTAAATTTGATAACAGCCGTGAAGTTTTGGGTAGAGCCCTAGAAATCGAGGCGACCTGTAACATCTCTAAGCCAACAATCAGGGACGTATCAATCCAGGGAAAAACAGTTATGAACTAACTGCGATGGGCGGTATTTTAAAAAAATTAACCGAAGTTCCTCAGGCCAGGGGGAGATTCCGGGAGCCACTAGAAGTTAGGCCATGTAACCAAATGCTATAAATCAGATGAATGAATAGACTGAACATTTCAAAAGGGACTGTCGAGTACAAAGATTCCGGGAGCTACTAGAAGATAGGCCACGTAACCGAAATGTTTCAAATCAGTGCTATATATGCGGCAGGACTGGGCATTTCAAGAGACTGTCGAGTACAACTACGGTCTACATCTCCATCCAGAGACGCAGCAGTTCAAAGTCAAGTCATCATCATCATCATCAGCCATTTCTCGTCTACTACTGGACATAGGCCTCCTCCAGATGTTTCCACTGTTTTCTATCTTGCGCGGTGCTAATCCAGTTTCCCGCCACACGTTTAACGTCGTCCGTCCATCTGGTGGGTGGTCTTCCTCTGCTTCTCTTGTCTTCTCTGGGTCTCTATTCCAGGATTCGCTTTGTCCATCGGTTGTCTTTAGTGCGAGTGTCCAGCCCATCTCCACTTGGATTTTGTGATAAGTTCGATAATATCGGCAACTTTTGTTCTGTTTCTTATTGTTATGTTCGGTATTCTGTCTCTTTTAGTGATTCCCAGCATTGATCTTTCCATCTTTGCGCTACTTGAAGTTTATTTATTGATTTCTTCGTTAGGGTCAGAGTTTCCGCCCCGTATGTCATTACTGGGAGCACGCATTGGTTGAACACTTTCCGTTTCAGACATATAGGCAAATTCCCTTTAAGGGTGTTTCTCAGTTTGCCAAAAGCTGCCCACTCCAGCCCTATGCGTCGAGTGACTTCACTTGTCTGGTTGTCTCTGCAGATTTGTATTTCGTGACCGAGATATTTATATTTGTGCGTTTGCTCTACTTCGTCTATCACCAGGTTTCCTCTGGCCACTAGCTTTATCATAAACTGTGTTTTGTGGTAGTTGATATACAGTCCTACTTTTGCTGCCGCTTGCTTTAGGTCGTCCAGCATTTCTTGTGCGTCTCCTAGATTGTCGGTTGTTATAACTATGTCGTCAGCGAAACGAAGGTGATGTAGGTGTTCGCCGTCTATATTTATGCCCTTATCCCGCCAGTTCAGTTATTTGAATGTATGTTCCAGCACCGCAGTGAAGGGTTTGAAGGATATAGTATCACCTTGTCTTATTCCTCTTCCTATATTCTATATTTTTTAGTTAGTGCCTGAAGTTTTACGCTTTCCGTCGCATTCTTGTATATATTTTGTAGAAATTCCGTGTATCTGTAGTCTACTCGGCATTCGCTGAGTGCGTTTAGTATAGATGGTAATTCGACAGTGTCGAAGGCTTTTTTGTCGAAAACCAGCTTGCTCCCGGGGCTGGTATGCTTCAAGTTTGTTTTCTCGACGCTTTGTGATTATTTTAGTGAAGAGTTTGTATATATGGGAGACTAGGCTTATTGGTCTATAATTCTCTAAGTTAGTTATATCGCCTTTCTTGTGGATAAGTATTGTAACCGCATTATTCCATCTCTGGGGGACCGTGCCTTTTTCGAGACATAAGTTTAGCAAGGCAGTAATTTTTTTAATGATTTGGTCTCCCCCACTTTTCACCGCTTCAATCACTATCTGGTCTTCGCCAGGGGATTTGCCTCCTTTCATTTCTTTGAGCGAATTTCTCACCTCTTCTGTTGTGATCTCTGGAGTATCTTCAGAGCCTACATTTATTATTCTTGGATTCTTCCCCCCTGTTTGTCCTGCCTGCCAAAAGTCAAGTCAGGAAGGGTTAAAACAATATAACTTTAAGGCTAAGCACAGGGAAGGAAGATGGCATAATAATACAGATGCTTTATCCAGAAGGTCATGCGAGGATAAATATAAACATTGCCAAAGAATAGACCATCGAGAAGGAATCACTCCCATTAGGCAAATCAGGCAAATCAAGTTGAAAGTTGATCAGCAGTGGACCACAGAGCAACTAAAAAAAGAGCGGCTTGAGGATAGTGAAATAGCACTACTGCTAAAAGCTAAAGAAGAACGTCAACCAAGACCAAGCTGGAGAGATATTTCAACTAGGGATTTACTTTTAAATCTCTGTGGGCTCAGTGGGACTCCCTGGTAGTTGAAAATGGACTCATTAAACGAGCCTAGGAAAGCGCCGATACTTTTCCATCGGCGGTGAAGACGCAGTTAATGGTGCCAAGCCAAGGAAGAGGGTATCGGAAGTCCTGGAAGAAGTACATAATTGAAAGTTTGGTCACAAACAATTTGCGTAGCTATATTGTTTGTGGTTTGGTATTCATCTCGGAGTTAACAGAATGATTGACAAGGTCCGCGACAGCTGTTGGGTAAACTACTGAAATCTGTGAAATCACGGTGCCGGCAGTGTTCAACCTGTGCTTCAAGTCAAGAACCCCAGACAAGGCAAGTGGGAAGATAAAACAGAATGATGTGAGACTACCGTTTGAACGTCTCGCCAGTGACCGAATAAAGGCTCGATATGATCTCCAAGCTAACTCTATGGGATTTCAGATGAATGATAAAGTCTGGTTATATAATCCACAACGAAAGAAAGGAAGATCTCCCAAGCTAACGCCAGTATGGGAAGGGCCCTATACAGTCATCAAAAGAATTAATGACGTAGTGTATAGAATTCAACGTAGCTCCAGAAGCAAACTGAAAGTTGCCCACCTCGACAGGCTCAAAGCATATCACGGACATGAAGTAGCTGATGCTGATCGGGACGATCAGGTTTAAGAGGGAGGCAATATCACGGCTAGCAACCTTCCGAATGTTTTTGTGCTACCCTATAGAACTAGCCTTGTCGCGTCTACGTATGAGTCCTCGCCGGCCGCGAAGATTTAAGAACTGTGGAATTATCTCGATGCCCTGGTCGAGAATCATATAGAGTGGCCTCGCTTCTTCCGGAGTATTCGTGATAGACTTTAGATTGTATATAAATAGCAGGCAGAAAGCGTGTTGAGTATTGAACTGTAAATATCTAATAGTTGTAAAGTTATAAGAGTAGTTTAGTGTATTTGATTGTATAGAGTGATGATAAAGTTTTCAATTCACGCTTTAATTTACCATACTGCGGTTCTACGTTCCTTTGGCGATCCAAAAGGACAATTCATTGATTCATACGAAATATATTTAGAAAATAATTCAATTATTTATAACCCAAACTAGCGGAAACTAACCACTAAAATAACTGAATCAATCAAGACGCAAGAAGTCTAAACACGGTGTTTTTAAAATGTTGCGCGTGTTATTCCTGTTATCATTTTATAATAAAAGACTATTATCAAAAAAAATTTGTTTGCTATTATTTATACCAGTACATTTTTACCATCGTTAGCTCGTTATTCTGTAAATTTTGTTGCTGCTGGCCTGTTTGTCCTTAAACACGCTCCAAATTTCTTGGGCCAGTCGAATGAATTTCGCTTTAGTTCGTTCTGGTTCTAATTTCAAAGTCAATCAATTATAATATTGCATGTTAATGTTACTAACTTCTAAATACGTTAAAGTTATTAAAATTTAAATTTGTTTTAGGTGACTTTGGCAAATACCAGGCATGGCAGTTTACGTTACATATTCTATCCGCGGTAACTGCGGGCCTCAATATGCTGTCTTTGGTGACTGTAGCGGCGATACCGGATCATCGGTAGGTAGTTGTTATGTGCCGTGTTTGAGCCATCAGATATCTTTTTTTCCTGACTTTTTGGCACTGCTATTAGTCAACTTGCCCACCATCAGTATTGTGGTGTAAAGTCGGAATTATACCCATTTGCAATGACGTCATTTTTGTTTATATTTGTTTGGTATATTCCAAACGGCGCGCGGCGCCGGCGGCGGTGACAACAAACTTTTGAAAAACAAAATGGTGTCCGATGATTATTAATTTTTTATATACTTGGTTATGTGAACTATCGCTCACTGTCAATTAAAAACATTGGTTTGTCAACTTGTTGTCGAAAGTTATTTCGAAAAGTTTTACATAATGCCGAGAAAAGGATAAAATAGCTATAATTACAAGATCAATCGACTTACCTGTAAGGAAGATCGATCGGAATTATCCGAGCATCTCCGCCATCCCTCATTACACTTTGTAGTATACAACTTTTTCCCAATCGGTACAATTTTTAAAGAAGTTATCTAAAAACATGGTGATTCAGCCGACCCTGGCTAGCCGCTCGAGCTCATGCATCGCCTTGATGCGTCATTACAATTTTGGTTCGTGAGATTTCTGATTACATTGCATTTGGGGTGATAGGGAGAAGGTAAAGACTGGGTGGGTTTGTAATGAGGGATGGCGGAGATGCTCGGATAATTCCGATCGATCTTCCTTACAGGTAAGTCGATTGATCTTGTAATTATCCTTCGCATCTCCGCCATCCCTCATTACACTTTGTAGATGTTTAAAGTATTTGCGATGTAATCTACATTAACTGAAAACTGCGAGTTTTCTGTAGTCCTAGATTTGTAAGGCCCTTTTTATAAACTAAAATTCAAATTTATAACCATTAGATTTAATAACACACATCATGAAGGTACATATATCATGTTTAACACTTAACTGATATTAACCTTTAACTTATTTTTAATACTATACCAATATTCTTATGTAATATGATAACAAGTTGGTAAGTAAGTTATAATTGTAGCTTAATATTTATATGATTCCTTAGAGTTTATGGTTCAATAAACAAGATGCCAATCCAGTGGGATTACCCACGCCAAGTTTTTTATAGAACTTCGAGAATACTTTTGATTTTTCTGTCGAGCCAGCTGTCTTCTGAATGGTTTGTAGTGTAACTCCCATTCTTTGAGCTGCTGAAGTTGCCCCGTGTCGCGTGCTGTGTGCCCCAAAGATTTCCGTGTTTATACTGCTGGCTTTTAGTATTAACTTGACCCATCTGCTAATGGTTTGACTGTTGTCTGGGTGATAGGGCTTTTTGTGAGTGAGTATTACATTTTGTTTGGTTTTGCTACTTGTGGTATCGATTGCATCTGCAAATGCAACGATCTATTAGCATATTTACAGTATCTGTGAATGCCGTAATTTCTGTTTTTGAACAGAAAAAATAGGTATGTTCACTAGCTGCAACTGCAATTGCAGACAGTGGAGGGTACGATCGATTGTATCTGCTAATACAACGAACTATTCACCTTTTATTGACTGGTAGCACCCTTTTTCCTTTTATGCGTTCTATGTAAGTCTCTAATAGTGTGACTATACATAGTTCAGGTTGATTAATAAAATAAGGTAATATCACTAGGTTGAAGCCTGTTTAAGCCACTTGCTTTTATTTTATCCGGGAATCTGATTTCAATTATGTATTCATATTTAAAAATATTGTCTATTTTTACTTCCGGGTTGTCCGTGATTTGTGTGCCGTTATTAGTATTAAGAGTGTTACTAGCTTTAAAGTTAGATTTGTAGATTTAAGAATTCGTGAGGGTACATGCTCTTTAAGCGCTGTAGAACTGGGTAGGAATCCCAAGTAATTGAGTATTTTGATTTTGGGGGTCTTATGTTAAATGTTCCATTGAGAAAACTTTTTATAACCGCTTCGTCTTTTGTTTGAGTAGGATGACTCCGAAGACAATTGAATATTTAGGAGCTCAAGAATAAGTTTACGGTTTTATTATATATTTGTTGGCGCTTAGAAAAACAGAAATTCCCCTATTTATTGTAAGTATTTCCGTATTGTTTGAGGGCGCTATCTGTCAATGAAGAAATAATCACCTTCATTAGGTACGCTTTGTTATAGAATAGCTCTCCTGACAATGAGCAAGTTTCATAATTATTTTTTTTTTTTTTGTTTTTTTTTTTTTTTTTTATTACTGCTGATTTCGATAGCCCATGAAAAATAAGTAAACATATGTTTTTTCTTTTTTCCCTAAGCCGAAAAATGAGGCAGATACAACGCCTTGAGATGTGCTTATGACGTTATAATACACATGAATTGTTACGTCACACCATGCATGGTATATCTATATATATATATATAAAAAACAAAAAACTGGTATAGCTCTTGTAATATTCATCTTCAGCGGATATAAAAAAATACGTATCGATTTTTATTTTTTTTATTTTTTACGGTTCTATAGTTTGCAATAAAAAATAATCAGTTTAGTTTCTCAGGAAACTTCGTAATTTCCCTACAGCCAGAGAAATTTTCTTCCACAATGGTTGTTTCTCTCCGCAAGGAGATGTGAGTAAGTATTTTTCAGGGTAAAGATAATAGACTGTTCTGCCAGTAGGTCCCTTTTCTCTTGTATAAAACCCAAAAGTGAGCATGGTTGAGGGGGAATAACTACGCTTTTTTTTTATATAAAACCTAAATCTTGTAATGTTTATGTAATTTTATTTATACTTTTAAGCAATTCTCTTTTGAATTACCAATAACTAGCCAATTGTCTAAGTCGAGTACAGTTTTTATACCCTTTAATTTTACATATCTTACAACTGGTTTCAGTTTTGTGAAAAGATATGGAGCTGTACATAAACCAAATGAAACACAATTAAATTGGTATAGTACGTTGCAAAAAACGAATCTTAACAACTTTTTTTGACTACTGTGCATAGGGATAAGGAAGCATGCATCTTTAAGAGATCAGTTTTCCCCAAGAATGCGTATTTTGAAATTACATTTTTTGCCGTCCTATGTAGTCTTCTACTTTGCTAACCGGAGTGGTGTCCTATTGAAAGGGATTTTATAATCCTGTACCCACTCTATTATTGAACTGTTTACCTTTTTTCTCTGCTAATTTTGAACGGATAATTCTAGTTCAGACGGTTGGCTAATTAAATTATTGAAAGGGAGGTCTAAGGCACTAATCCCACGGACTATAGTTGTTTCTGTAATTGATACAGTAGTTGTCTTGGCAGGATTTAGTACTCTCTTCGAGATTTAATTTTGATGGTCTGAGGACATTGCAGTTGGCAGCTGGTGGATACTTCTCTATCATACTGTTTTTTTTTTTTTTAATCTTTAGTCCTTTTAATAAGTAATTGTCCCGTTTAAACTATCTGAGTATGTAGTTCTGGCCTCGCAGGTGTGATTTCGTCGTTTTTTTTTTTTTTCTTTTTATCCTACACCTACACAGCTAGGTGGTCGTTACTTTGTTCAGGACCATCTGGTGCTTCTGATGTTGGTAAGTCTTGATAGTCTTGATTTGGCTAAGTTATTTCCTCAGCTAGCGTGAGAGGATCTTCTAATGCATTTGCAAATGCAAAAGAGTTTCCTTGGTTTTGCTACTTATGATATCGATTGCATCTGCAAATGCAACGATCTGTTAGCCTATTCACAGCATCTGCAAATGCTGCAATTTCTGTTTTTGAACAGAAAAATAGGTTCATGAATATGTTCACTATCTGCAACTGCAATTGCAGACAGTGGGTACGATCGATTGTATCTGCTAATACAACGAACTATTCACCTTTTTGCTTGCTGCTTAACCCTGGTTATGCTTTCGACTGCATCTGCAAATGCAACGATTTTTTAGCATATTTACAGTATCTGCAAATACTGTAATTTCTGTTTTGAATAGAAACCAAGAGTGTAATAATTCGCTACCTCCAATGCAATGATTTTATGTAAGAGGGTTGCAATAGTATGGTGGTTATTTGTTTTTGTATCTGCAAATACATAGCACTATACCGTTTTATTTTTGTCAGTACATATATCCTTTACATCGGCAAATGTAGGGATATAGTGTGCCTCTAACTACTTTTACATAATATACTTACTGGGGTGGAGGCTGTTGCGGGCCCTTCACATCTGCAAATGTGAAGGCCAATTTTAGTTAAAGTTATTCGCATCTGCAAATGCGAATTTGTAAATAGGTATTGATATTAGTTATTAACATCTCCTGCAAGCAATGTTTACTCCAATTTTTTCCCTCACCGGACGGCTCATGTCAACACGAATTGTTTAAAAATAATGCGTTCCGGTATTACATTGCTTCGACAAAGCCGAACGATAACATTCCGCCTTTTTCCCTTAATTTTGGGTTAGTTTTGGTTAGCACTTTTAGTTCTTGTTCATTGAGCCTCCGTTGCGAGCAAAGCCAACGGAGGGCCATGCAAGTTATAATAATACCCAACTTGGGATTTAGTCGCTCGTAAATTATGCGTCAGCTTGCCTTTGTGGCTAGTTTTTAGAGGTTAATTTCGTGAGAAAAGGACACTCTTCGACTTACTCAAAATTTAAATTTTTTATTTTATTTTTATTTTTTTGAAAAGTATTTGTTAATACAGTAATAGCAATAATTACAATATACATAGTCCTTATTCCTCTAGACAGTGTTTTTGAACACTGGTATTGAGGATAATTGCATTTTAGTAATAATAACAGTATGATTTCCTATAAACTCTCTAGTATTGTGGCTATGAATATCCTTTGAAAATATTATGATAATATTTTAATTTTGAGTTTTATTTATTATCCTGTAAATAAGTTTATTCTGTTCAAATTTTAATACCTTATGTAATTGCCATACTCTTAAATTTTCATATAGATCTGCAGTATGAGTCAGTGGATCATAATTAAATATAACTTTGTTTTTTGTTTTGCAATATTTGCATCGAATCGAATTGTAGTTTATAGTCCCACATGTGCCCCATACGGGGATCAAATATCGAAAAACGAATGATACGAAGGCATTATAACCATTTGTTTCTATTTTTATATTCCTTTATATGGTATAAACGTTCTATTCTATGTAAAACATTAATAAATGTGCAAGCCGACCGGTATATATTTCCTCCTTTTGATTGTGTTATGTAAACACTTTTTGTGATTGAATAGTATATTTCTTTGGTAGGATGTACGATTAGACGAGATTACTAGAGAACGGTTCGAATAGCTCGTATCGTTAACTGTTGCTAGTTAACTTGAATGTTAGAATGTACAACTTTTTAAAAAACAATTTTTTATTCGACGGAGATCGTTATTACAATTTGGTAGTTATAATAAGAATGTTTTAATAATGCATTTGACATATATTTATAACATTTCTGTGAGAAGTATAAATGTGCTGAAGCTGCGGTTCTCATGGGAATATCCGTGTTCTAGCGTTCACATAACTCCTCCACCTTTAGAGGGAGCCTACGGGGTAGTGGTTAGTTCGGGAAACCGACGTTCGTCTGGACTTCTTGGACAGCTACGTCACGGGTAGTTGGTGGTCGATTTCTTCTGAGACCTCTTCTGAGTCGTATGATAACAAAAATGACGATTATAACTGTAATCAATAAATATATTATTATTGATCAAAAGCTAAATGACACATAAGGTCCATAGATATCCTTTGTAGATACAGAGTCTAATTCTTGATTTTGGGAATCTAGGGCGCTTTTAAGATGTTTTAATTCGTCTAGGTTTACATTCTTGATTTTTAATGGTTTAAAATTTGTTACACTTTCTCCAAGGTGATAATTTGAAGCTTTAAATTGTAGTTTTGGTAGTTCTACGATTTTGTACATTTTTTGGGAATTTTGGTAAGTTTTTATTTGTACACTACCGATTTGAACTTCACAGTTTGTGTTTATTTCAATTAAGAAAGTTCCATTGAATAGTTTATTTTCGCGATCGTTACCACATTTTTGTTTTGCAATAACAACATTAGGAGAGATAACAATCCACTTATTACTTTCTACTTTTTGAATTTTCATATCGGTGATATGAACAGGTAAAAGTTCACAATTAGAAGAGCCCTTGGAGAAGCTTAATAATTGTACTTCGCAGGGTGCGTCTTCCTTGTTTAATTGGACTGGACTTGTTTCTTGACAAATGTATTCTTCTGGACTGACTTGGAGGCATCCTTCGTCGAATAGCATGTAGTTTTGTTCGTTTAGGGTAAGGTATTTTGATTGGGGTGAGATAAGGAAAAATGAATTATTTTGAATAACAGGGAGAGCATATAAGTGATAGTAATCATAACTTATGTAAAATATCCTAAGATTAGTTAAAATATTTAATAAACATAATTCTATGAACATCCTGTATTACTTAAAATGCTTCCCAACCGTCCGTGATATCTACCTTATAACCTTGAAATCTGATACTCTAACATAAACCAATAATATGATCCAGAGATTGGGAGAGACCTAAAACAAGAACTAAGGCAGTGCAGTCAGGCCAGTGAGTGCTGGCACTTTGGCTGATTAAGACCCATGTATATAGAGTGGTCATAGTTTACCTATGTGTGGTTGTTTTGTGTGAAATCATGTCGACATGTGAATAATAGTTTATATTGTTATTAAAGTCCATGGCAGGAGTTTTGATGGTATACCAGAGTTTATTGCCGTTGGGCAAGGTATTACCAGGTTATGGTCGATTGTGTAGCAATGACCGGGATGCCCTTTCGCGCGGATGCCTTCGAGTTGGTACTAGTGAGTTAGAAGGGCCCTCACCTGTCACCTCGATTGGCACACTTGGGTTCTAAGATCTCGATATATGTTATCTTAGTTTCCGGGTGTTGAGATGCTTACTGTTTAGCGGCAGTGGAGCGTCTGGGGTAGCCCAAACTATTTCAGGTGACACTAGCTAGTCGTCGAAGAAAGAAGGTATATATCTGACATTATATAATAATATAGTATTGTGTAAATTGATGGTTATTGGATGAAGCAAGGGGACAGAGGTTCCCCGGTGAGTACACCTTATTTTTATCATTGTCAATCAGTACAGTAATTGTTTAATATTTTTGTTTCATGGTCACCTCAATCTCTGGCTATATACCGGGTGGAGCTCGCTGAATGAATTGCATTGTCAATACTCACGTAAGTGTGATCTTATAAAACACTAATTTTACACTTACATTCTCTACTATCGGAATTTCCAATAGAAATACTATTCTATTTTCTTTTGAGTAGCTTTTAATATTTATTGTTTTTTCGAATAATAAAATATTTTCTAGTTTTGGCTCGAATGGGAGTTTTTTGTTAGATAGATGTTTACTTATTAATTCTACTTCCTCTACTAATTCCTTTGGTTCTATCATTGAGTTATGGAACGTATTCAGTTTAGAGAAAGTTATGGCAACTTCTATTCTTTCTAAGATGTCATAAATTTCCTGATAAGCTGAAGTTATCTGTAAAATTGCAATCTGAATATTGAAATATTGATTGTATTTTAAATCTCTGATTTCTATTGTTCTAAGAGTTTGCTCGATTAATAATATTCTGCTTTGGAGCTTAATTTGGTTATTCGTGAATATTTGCATTGATTTGTTAAAAGTATTGATTGATTTATCTAGTAATGTTATTTGATCTTTGACTAATGTTTTTATTTTCATTTGATTATTAGAAAGTCGTTCTATCGCGTTTTCATATTTTAAGGCGTCGTTTTGATCCAGATTACCGGTTATGGATTTTATTATAGATCCTAGACCGTCAATTAGTCCTCTTCTAGAAAGTTTCGTTTTTAGTACTGGGTTTAATTGGTATATTTGTTGTCTTATTTTATTTTCTAAAGATAATATTAAATGACAAAAGTTTGCAAATTCTGATTTATAGCCAGTTTTGGTAGTGTTACTGGAAAATGATTTTTGTAATGTCATAAAATATCCATTAAGGGAAAGGAATTCGTCAATTATATTTGATAAATCGAATATTTGTATAAATGACCAATGATCTATTTTATTTTGTGCGTTACCTAATTTGAGTGTTAGTAGTCCCGGATTATTGTGGTTAAGGTCGTGGAACTTAGGGTAGGTCATTGCTGTGGTGTATCCGCATATGAGGTACCTGCAACAAGTTTAGGTTTCCTTAATTCTTTTATATGAATAGTTTCTTTCTTTGATTTATTTTTGTTAGTGATTTCTACTCTATTATTTTCAAGAATTTGGGTTATTTTGAAAGGTCCTAGAAACTTGTTACATTTTTTATTTCTATTTTTGGGGTTTTGTTTAAAAACAGTTTGACCTAATTTAAATTCTTCGTTGGTGTCTCCCTTTGTATTGTTGCGGGATAACACTTTTTCTTTATGAGTTTCTATAATATTGTTTACTTTTTCATAGACATGCTTAAGCTTTTCCTTATGCTTTTCGGCATAGTCTGAGTAGAACATCTCGGGGATGAATAATTCATGTGGGTCTCTTAAGTTCGTATGCCCAAACGTAAGTTCAAAGGGCGTAAATTTGGTTGTGGAATGAATGGTGTTATTATAAGCGATTACGGCGTATTCCATTATATTGTCTTTGTCATTTGGGTGTGTTTCTAATAATATGCGTAAATGTTCGATAATGCTCGAATGGAATCTTTCAACAATACCATTCGACTCGTGGTGATATGGGGTTGTAAAGTGAATTTTAATTTTGTGTAAGGCTAAAATTTCCTTTACTGTTTCATTATTGAACTCAGAACCATTATCTAAAATAAATCTATCAGGGATGCCAAAGCTTGTGAAATATTTTATTAAGGCTTTGCTTATGTGAATATCTGTTTTTCCCTCTATACGATAGACTTGCGCAAATTTTGTAAATGCATCAACTAAGGTTAGATAATTATGGTTATCAAATGTGAAAGTGTCTATATGTACAATTGCAAAAGGCTTAGATGCCGTTTCGGTTAGTATTAGGGGTGTATACGGTTTTTGTCTAGCGTATTTCGTACGATTACAAGTTTCACAAGAATTTATGTAATTTGAGACAGTTTCTTTGAGTCCTATCCAGTAATAGTTTCTTTTTAGATATTCGATTGTTTCTGTTATACCCCTATGGTTTGATTTTCCCTCATGATGATTTTTTATAAGCATAATTTGTTCTTCGTGGTCTTTGATTGTATTATTTAGCTTTGTACATTTGAGAAGTTTGGGACCACGTTCTGAGAATTTTTCAAGATATACTTTATTAAAGGTAATATATAGTTTGTCAGTGTGAAAATACATACAATATGTTTTTCCTGAGGTTGTATATTCACGTAAAAATTCAAAAACTAAATTTTCATTGTTTTCTGAAATTTTTAAAGTAATTATTTTGTGATGTTGATAGTTTTCTTGTTCTACTTTTGATTTTTGGTGAGGCCATGGAAAGACTAAAATTTGGTTAACTTTGTTATTAATCATTTCGTCTAAGATTTTTATTCCATTATTTGTAGTTTCGTTAAAAGTCGAGTGTTGAGTGTCACAATATGATTGATCTCTTTCTTTTAGTGTAATATCGGATATTATTTTAAGTTTTTCAGAATTTTGGCTAGTAGAGGGTATGTTATTAGTATTTGAATATTCGTTAGTATCTAATACAGTTTCTGCCATATGTCTTAAGGTTTCTAGAGCAACGTTGTCAATGTCTCCAGGGTTAACGATAAGGGATTCATTTTCCAGTATGTTAATTTGTACGCGTGATAAGGCATCGGCATTAGTATTAGTTTTCCCGGCTTTATAAATTATATCATAGTCAAATTCTTCTAACTTAAGTCGCCATCTAATAAGCTTAGAATTTGGTTCTCGTAAGTTAAAAAGCCAGACTAGTGGGCGGTGGTCGGTGAAAATTGTAAATTTTCTTCCGAAAAGATACGGCCTAAAATACTTACAAGCCCAAACAATTGCCAATAATTCCTTTTCTATTGTACTGTAATTTTGCTCCGATTCATTTAAAGTTCGAGAGGCGAATGCTATTGGTCTGTCTGATCCTATAGGTCCTTGTGATAGTACAGCGCCAAGGGCGATATTCGACGCGTCCGTGGTTAATATGAACTTTTCAGAGAAATCTGGGTATTTTAAAATAGGAGAGTTCATTAATAAATCTTTACACGTATTAAAAGCTAGAATGTAATTGTCATCAATTTTTATGCTTGCGTTCTTTTTTAAACATAAGGTCAAGGGTTTGGTAATTTTCGCGAAGTCTTTTATAAATTTGCGGTAATAACCGATTAATCCGAGAAAGCTTTTAATCTCTTTTTGTGTTTTTGGGATTGGAAAGTGTTTTATTGCATAAAGTTTGTCCGGATTGGGTTTAACTCCTTCAGGGGTTATAACGTGACCCAAATATGCGACTTCCTTTCGTAAGAATTCACACTTGTCCAACTGCATTTTTAAATTAGCTTTTCTAAGACGTTCGAATATAGTTTTTAAGTGTGTTAAATGTTCTTGTAGAGATGTTGAAAATATAACAATATCGTCAAGGTATACTGCGCATATTTCATTTTGTAAGCCACGCAATACATTATCCATAACGCGTTGGAATGTAGAAGGCGCGTTTTTAAGCCCAAATGGCATTCTTTTATATTCATAATGACCGTTTTCGGTCGAAAAGGCAGTTTTTTGTACATCATCGGGATGCATTTCTATTTGATGAAACCCGTTTGTAAGATCTAGTGTACTAAAATATTGACTTTTACCTAGTTTGTCTAACATATCATTAATATTTGGTAATGGATATTTATCATTAATTGTTTTCTCGTTAAGTTTCCTATAATCGCAGACTAATCTCCATTTACGCTTGCCTGAGGCATCGATTTTTTTCGGCACTACCCAAATGGGTGATGACCAAGGTGAACAAGAATTTTGGATAATTCCTTGATCAAGCATTTTTTGAATTTGAGTTTTTACTTCTTTTCTATGAATTTCTGGATACCTGTATGTTTTCGTAAAAATTGGAGTTTCGTCTGTGAGTTTGATTTTATGTCTAACTTCATTAGCAAAAGTTAATGGAATTTTATCAGAATAGAATATATCGCGATATTCAAGACAAAGTTTTCTAATTGCGTTTTTCTCTTCAATATTACAGTGATCTAGTCGAATGTTTTTTAAATTTGACTTTAGAATATTATCTAGATTTGTATTAATGACTTCTTCAGTTTCCATTTTTTCTATAAAGTTTACTTCAGAGATGTTTAAAGGTTCGATATCATAGGGTGTATGTAGTTTTATTTCTACTTCACGTTCGTCAGAATTAGTAACGGTGGTAAAAGCGCAAAAGTTTTTTACGTTTACTACAGCGCGAGGTGACTCTACGTTCTTAGCAAAAATTAAATGATCGATTAGACCTATCCCGTCTTTTATGTTTACTGGGATTTTACAAACTTTTTCCGTTCTAGGTGGAACAATTATAATATGGTTATTTAATTTTAAATCATTTTTAAATTCGGTATATTCTTCAGGATCATATATAATTTTTATTATGGCGTTTGGCGTACTTAATATTTTTCTATCAATATTAATTCAGGCTTTTATTTGCTTTAAAAAGTCTGTACCGATTAATCCGTCGTAATTTTCACTGAATTTAAAAAGGTAAAATTTATGTGTTTCATTTACATTAAACATTTTAAAAATTGGTAACAAAACTGCTTCATTGTGATATGAAATATTATGGGCGGTTTGAATGTTAAAGTCTTCATTAAAAATGTTATTTTTAAAATATTTATATGCTAATTCTGGACTGATAATACTACGAGAGCTACCAGTGTCTAGGAGAAAATTTGCTTTTAATTCGGGAATATATACATATGGTAAATTGGCTTTATTTAAATCAAGCGATATTAAGTTGCTGAATCTTGCATTGAGTCCGTGCGAAAATTTACGTTTCCGTTATCAAGTTCGTTCCCGGAATCTACTACAGTTGACGATCCCTCGATGCAAGTAATCTGATCGTTTTCACATATGGTTTGGTTAAGGTTATTATTTTCAGCATTATAATAATAATTTAAATCGTCTTCTGGAAAATCGTAATTATTTGTCTCATAATACGAACTAAATTGATTTTGATCATTTTGTATAAATTCGGGGTATTGATTTTCATCTTCGATTTTAGTGTGTGTGTTAAAATTGTGATGTATTCTAGCTTGGCTAGGGGAAGTGGTAGACATATTTTCCGGTTTTTGTGGTAAATGTCTAAATTGAGAATTGGCCTGAAAATTAGGTCTCATTTGATTGAAGTAAGGTTGGTTTTGCATGAAAGGCATTGGTCTTTGATTAAATTGACCTGAGAATGTCGGTCTAACAAAGTTATTTGGAAAGTTAGGGTTTCCGAATTTTGGTCTGGGTGCATTAATTGGATTTTGAAAATTTGAATATCCAACTTGTGGTTGTGGGATGCGAGACTGTAATTGGAAATTTGTATTTCCGAAGTTCGGCCTGTTATTGAATGTTGGAAAAGGTTTAAAAGAGTTTGATTGGTAGTTAGTTTTATGGTTAGACTGTCCTGTGTTTAATGGTGTTATTCTTTGATTGGTTTTAAAAGATTGTGTGTTTAAGTTACTTAATCTATTTTGACTATACATAAAGTTTTCTTCCTCGATAACTAGCGACATTGCTTTCTCTAAAGAGTCAGGATTTCTTAAGCGAATATTATTTTGTAATTGACCACTAAGGCCTTTGATAAAAGTTTTTAAAGCTAAATTATCGTAACTTTGCATATATATCATTTTTTCATTTGTAGAAAAATCATCACTTTGATTAAAAGTTTAGAAATAATTAGACTACGTGCGTCTTGCACACGCATGCCAAAATTGTATGGTGTTTCGGTTTTATGAGGATAAAGAGAAATCATATCTTGTACCAGACAATCGATATTTCTTTGGTCACCAAAACAAAGTTTTAAAGCGTCTTTAATTAAATCCCAAGTTGTTAATTCAATCCTAGAACCAATAAGTGTTAATGCTCTACCGGTTAACTTGCCAATAATTGCTCTTAAAAGAAAAGTATTTAAATTTGCATCTTGTGTGTTAAAAGCCGTTCTAAGGTTTTCCACACTTTCGATAAAAATACCTAGGGTGTTTGGATCACCGCTGTATTGTGGTACGATATCAATGTAAAGTTTAAGCAATTGGTAATTTACAGCCATATTTGTATTATTAAATCTAGCTGGTTGAATTATTTGAGTATGAGGTGTATCAACTATTTCTGGTGTTTGCTCTGGAAACTGCGTTTCCGCAATATTTTGTGGATTATTAATATTATGTGGTACTAAATTATTTACAAATTGTTCTATCAGGTCATCTACGTCTGACATTAAAGTTATTCCTTAAATTTTATAGAGATAGTAATAAATTGGATTCCTTTGATAGAAGATATGATTACAGTTAAAAATACTATACACTTATAAATAAAATTGGAAATGCATGGAACATGGAAAATTGAACAAAATCATGCAACTTACAGTAATATTCCTATCTTCATCCTATCCTAGGGTCTTAGTCTGTAGTTGAGTCCAACTCGGCGATTTTTGTCCTTGTTGTCCTCGATGGGGTGAGTTCAGTTCGGCGATTTTTGTCCTAGCTGTCCTCGATGGGGTGAGTCCAATTCGGCGATTTTTGTCCTTGTTGTTCTCGAGTTGTCCAGGGGTTGGCGATGCTTGTCCTCGTCCTGGTCCGTCTTCAAAATCGTTGTTTTTCTTCTGTTGCACACGAAAGAGGTTGTTGTTCGAATAAAGTCTTAAAAGACACCGATTCTCGTCACGATTTTTGTTGATTTGAACCGTTTCGATACAATCCTACCGACTGCGCCAGTTAACTTGAATGTTAGAATGTACAACTTTTTAAAAAACAATTTTTTATTCGACGGAGATCGTTATTACAATTTGGTAGTTATAATAAGAATGTTTTAATAATGCATTTGACATATATTTATAACATTTCTGTGAGAAGTATAAATGTGCTGAAGCTGCGGTTCTCATGGGAATATCCGTGTTCTAGCGTTCACATAACTTGCTTATTACTTATATTCATTTCGATATACGACAAATAAATGTAACAATGTCTTGTCATGCCCTCGTATATAAATAACAGTTTGTTAGTATAATTCAAATCGTAGTGAGCACATTTAATTTTTGTTTACTGCTTCATTCGCATTTTTGACTGTAACCTGTTCGCACTCTATTTTATTCTAATAAGTATAGTTAGTTTTAGAAGTTTGAGATTATTTTCCATTTCAATTTTATTAAGTAAAAAAATAAGGGTTACAAGTGTCATATTTATTCATAATACTCAGTTTAGTATTATACACATTTAGTTTGCTTTTATAGAAGAGATTCTGTTTTTATATATTTAAGATAACCAGGTATTTATGTATATTTGAAATTTTGGCATATAATCTTATATGGACGCACCCCCTGATTCGCTTCTCCCGATGCATATTGCCCCCTTTTTTCGCCTCCTTTGCGAGCAAGACGTATCACTAACACTTCACTATACTAGAAATACGATTTCTAGGCATTTTTCTTCTTAAAACCAAAAGAAAGAACCGATTTACGGATTCTTGCTTGTCACCGACCGGTACAAAATTGTAGTAATGACGCATCAAGGCGATGCATGAGCTCGAGCGGCTAGCCAGGGTCGGCTGAATCACCATGTTTTTAGATAACTTCTTTAAAAACTGTACCGATTGGGAAAAAGTTGTATACTACAAAGTGTAATGAGGGATGGCGGAGATGCGAAGGATAATGAACAATCTCAGCTGATAATTTCAAATATATTGGCATTTTTTTAACTGGAAAAGGAACAAGCCCGAAACGGTATCGCATCAATCAAATTGAGAATGTGATACAGCGAGCCGCAGATGCAACAAAATTGAGCCCAACAACGATCGCAAATATAAAGAAGAATGGGATAAAATCAGACCAGGATTACGCTTCCAGTATGTCTTCCAAGCAAGAGACCGCAAAAACCAAAATTATAAAATATTTGAAAAATATAATTCGGGACACAATTTATTCTATGTACGCCAGAAAAGAATATGTAACATTCGCACCAAAAGTTCAGGGAAAAAATCGAATATTTTGAGTTTTCCATCGACTCCTTAAGAAGATGGATCAAAAGTATAGGCTTCAAGTGGAAAAAATCAAATAATAGAAAATATTTGATGGACTTGCCAGATATTGTTCATAAAAGAATCAATTTGCTAAGGCAGTATATCAAAGATAGAAATTTAGGTCCGGAAGGTTTTACTCTAGTTTTCATTGAAGATACGTGGATCTTTAGCAAGGGATCATTTCATGGTAGCTGGCAAGATGACACCAAGCACACGGATTCAAGAAAAAACAGTAAAGGTAAAATTATGTTATCTTTTTAATTTTTTTTTTAAATAAAAACTGGTGCCTTGTAAATCTTCATAATCCCCTCTGTTTCATATTTTTATCAGCTTATAAAAGTACAAAAAAAAATTTAAAAGTAGGTCTAATCTGACAGTTTGGAAGCTATGGCCCTTCAAAGTCCCCTCGTGGATCTCTCAAAAAATCCCAGTGAAGCAATATATAGCCTAGGAATGCAAAATATTAATTTGACGTAGGTATTTATTACAGATTATGAAGCTCATTCCACAGTGAATTTCTGGGAGATTTTTATAAAGCTCCGTACCTCCCAAACAATCAAAATTTTTGATTTTTTTTTGTTAAAAAAATTCATAAGTAGGGCAATATGAGGGAATTTAACCCTATGTACTATATGCATGGAACAGGACTTATTAATTATATTAATATTTTTGATGTTTAAGAGAAATTGAGATCTTTTATATTTACGGTTATCGTTATATTGTGGTCCATGACGGAACCGAAGATGGCGTCATCAAGGGGTCGAATTTAATATTCAAAAGTGGATTAAAGACGGGGGATTATCATGACAATATTGACAATATGAACAGGAAAAACTTCGAAAACTGGTTTAAAACTCAGCTGGTTCCGAATCTTCCCCCAAAGTCACTAATCGTGGACAATGCAAGTTACCATTCTGGTTTACTAGAAGAAATCCCGAGAAAATCTTGGACAAAGCAGAAAGTAATAGAATGGTTGAAGAAAAAAAATATTGACTTTCCAGAAAAGGCTATGAATGATCAAATATAGAGTATTGCATGCAGAAACTGCCTTGATGAATATGTTAAACCTTTAGGACCAAAATCATTTCACAGCAATTGCTCTATTAATCTAAAACCAAATGAATGTCCTTACTTTGACTTCAAGAATGCTGATTGCTGATTATGATTTAATTAATAATTACCTCCTAGGCTTTAATTGGCAGTCTGTTATAGAGGATAATATAGCGAACTCAGTTCGGAATTTGTCCCGGTAAAGCTTTTTAGACCATCCATTAACTTTCCACAGTGGTTTTCTAAGGAACTTAAAAATTTAATTTTTCAAAAGAGCATTGCACACAAAACATATAAAAAAACTAATGATGAGGTGGACTACAACCACTACAGCCACCCGCGGAGGCAATGTCAACAACTGTCCAAGCATTGCTTTGAGCTCTTTACAAGTAGAGCTGAGACTTCTGTAAATAGTGATTCTAAGAACTTGGAATTTTGTTCGCTCTAAATCCGGCTCTGGTATAGTGCCTCAGGTTATGCATCTTGAAGATGCTACGGCTGACCGGGGCAATGATATAGCAAACTTGTTTGCAGAATTCTTTTCCTCTGTGTATAATCCACAGAGGAATACCGGATCAGGTGAGGCAGTAAGTACACCTGACAGCCTTGCTGCAATCAGTGTTAGTGCTGGTGAAGTCGAAAAAGCATTACATTCCCTTGACCTGAATAAGGGCAAAGGCCCTGATAGCAGCCGGAACAGAAATTTAAGGTTCTGCTCCCATACTCTCTACCAGAGTCTGGCTCTTTTCCCGAGGTCTGGAAGGTTTCATACGTTGCCCCCATTCATAAGGGGGGGTGCGAGAGGCAATGCTTTGATTAATCATAATAATTTTTATTAAGTTTAATAAATAAATACTGCAAGATTATTTTCATTTGTTGAGATTGAAAGTGTAGAGACGAATGTAAAAAATATAATATACTGCTAAATCATCATTTGTTAATTTCTGAACGTGTAAAAATATAACAGACTATTAATTTCTGAACGCGATAGTAAATTTTCTAGCCTAATATTGATTGACAAAAATATCTACACCCGAGAATAACAACCGCAGAGAAGCGACAACGTAAATCCCTCCCAAAAATTTGGAGTGGGAGGTAAACCGGTCAACTGTCATCTCCACGTGCTTGTCAGTTTAGTTTAGTCCGAGATTTGTTTAGTACAGTCGTCGACGACAAAATTTTTGCGTGAACGCCAGTTTCCTTTGGTTTGTTTGTGTGTTAATTATTATTGAAGTGACTTCTTTAGCGAGGGTAAAGTCAAAAAAAACGAAACGCTGTTCAAAGTGAAAGGCCCCTGTAATTAAGCATGTTCCAGTATAGCTAGAGGGCTGAAATTTTCAGGACATGTAGCCGTGGTAAAATGAAGATCCTGGACAAAAACTGGCCCCCGAACGGCAAGAAAAAAATTCTTTATGAAAAAAAGGAAAGAAGAAAAAAAATAATTAAAAAAACGTAAAAGATTGTTGGGAAAGTTAATAAAAGTATTATAAAACTAAATAAGAAAAAAAATCATTAAAAAAAGGAAAATCTGTTCGGACAGTCTATAAAAGTATTATAAAAGGAATGAGAAAAATACTAATAAGAAAAAAAAGGGACACGCAGTTTTCGGCGAAAAGAGTAAAAAAAAACAAAATAAATAAAAAAGGGTCGAAACCGGGGGCAGAAGTGGAGAAAAAAAGCTTAAAAGAAGATAAAAACGCAATTCCTTTCCTGGCCGAACGGGGGGTACGGAGTCAAATTTTCGATCCTCATTTTATCCCGGCTACATGGTCTGAAAATTTCAGCCTTCTAGCTATGCTGGAACATGCTTAATTAAAGGGGCGTTTCACTTTGATAAGCGTTACATTTTTTCTGACTACCGTTGCAAAAGAAGTTTCACATCAATCAAAGAGAAAGTCGTGAAATAGTACAGTACACGTGATAGAAGCGGATACTTCTTTATTAAGTCTCAACTTATTTTACTTATTTGAGCCAGTTCCGATACGTTATAATCAATTTTAATAGATTTGGTTAGTCCTCTAATCAACTTTTGGTTACTTTCACTTAGTCTTAACTTACTTTACGTAGTTGAACGGGTTCCGATACTGCGATACGTTATAATCAATTTTAATAGGTTTGGTTAGTTTGGGTTAGTCGTCCAATCAACTTTTGGTTAGTTTCAGTTATTCTCAACTTATTTTAGTCATTTGAAGCGGTTTCAATACGTAATAATAAATTTTAATCGGTTTGGTTAGTTTGGGTTAGTCGTCCAATCAACTTTCGGTTAGTTTCACATAGTCTCAACTTATTTTAGTCATTTGAACCGGTGCCGATACGTTATAATCAATTTTGATAGATTTGGTTAGTTTGGGTTAGTCGTCGATTCAACTTTCGCTTAGTTTCACTTAGTCTCACCTTATTTTAATCATTTGATTATACGTTATAATGAATTTTAAGATTTGGTTAGTTTGGGTTAGTCGTCCAATCAACTTTCGGTTAGATTCACTTAGTCTCGACTTATTTTAGTCATTTGGACCGGTTCCGATGCGTTATAATCAATTTTAATAGGTTTGGTTAGTTGTCCAATCAACTTTTGGTTAGTTTCACTTATTCTCAACTTATTTTAGTCATTTGAAGCGGTTTCAATACGTTATAATCAATTTTGATAGATTTGGTTAGTTTGGGTTAGTCGTCCAATCAACCATACGAAAATTTCGTAACGCGAGACGAAAACATATACCATGCCGTGATACGGCCTTGGAAAATCACTCTCATAAACCAAAGAAATATTCACTTCAAAAAGGTTAGAACGCGATAAATCAGTAAACTCTCAGTTAAACCGTTAAATCCTAAAAGATAACTACTATTCATAATACATTTCTAATAAAGTAAATAATAATAATAATAAATAATAAACATGTAATTAATTACATGTTTTATCGGTATATAACATTTCTTTCCCTTCATTACATTTCTCTCAGTGTATTAAACGGGTCATCTGTCGCATATGACAAATTGAACTTGGCTCTCCAACTTCAAAAGTGCCGACGGCTTTTGTCGCTTCTCTGCGGTTGCTATTCTCGGTCTACACCATACGTTTTTCTCACATGGATGACGCAACTACAAATGGGTATAATTCCGACTTTACATCTATATTTATCATCAATCATCAAATAGCCGTTCGCGTCCACTGCTAGACATAGGCTTTCCGTAGTGTTGCATCCTGTTTCCCCGGAATCTCTTGATGTGATCGGTCCATCTTCTATAAGCTTCCTGCCTAGATGTCCACTCCGAAATACGCTTTGACTATCTTCCATCCGTTGCTCGTCCAATCAACCATACATGGCCAGAGCCAGGAAGGTCTTCACTTGTCTTCAGGTGTCTACTCTTTTCAGAAAAATAGTAGACATACAACTCCTTCAGGGGCACTGGCATTTGCACCTGTTGCGGATCGTAGAAAGTCCGGAATGTAGGTGGTGCTTATGGAGGACGAAGGATCGACCACTTATGTTCTTACTAACTGTTCAGCGTTGGCTAGGGAAAGAAAGATGAGGTGCACTTCAGAAACCGCGTGCTGAACCTGGAGGGCATAAGGAAGATCCAGACAAGGAAGCTGTGTGCCTTCGTTAGGTAGTTGAATTAGTAAATTCATTCAAATTCAAGAGTACGGAATTTTACTGGACTTAAAAATTTATTAAGTTAAATTTTGTAAAAAAAAAAACTATTTGATTTTATTTTATTTTATAGGTGTGCAATCTCAGATGAAAGTGGAACGCATTACTTCAAAAATGAATCTCTATTCGCTGAATACATTCCACGACTACCGAATGGCAACTTTGATAATTGTAATTTATTCAATTCTACTACGAATGAGACCTACAAATGTAGTTCTTGGGTATACGATGATACATATTACAAGTCATCGAGAGCTATCGAATGGGATTTTGTATGTGACCGAAGGTGAGCATTTTGTTTATCTGAATTAAACAAATATTGAACCTAAAACTGATTGTTTCAGATGGATGGGTGCCGTAGCGCAATCTATGTACATGTTTGGAGTATTTACTGGAGCAGTGACGCTTGGAAACATGGCCGATAAGTATGGCCGAAAGCCGATATTTTGCTGGTCGGCACTTTTGCAGCTGATACTCGGCGTGGGAGTAGCCTTTTCGCCTAATTATTATTCCTTCATTTTAATACGATATCTCTACGGGATATTCGGTTCTGCGGGCAGTTACATTCCAGGATTTGTATTGACCATGGAACTGGTAGGGCCTAGCAAGAGGTCGATGTGTGGCATTTCTTTCCAAGCAGCATTTGCATTTGGCATCATGTTGGTAGGTGGTTATACTATATTAGAACAAAAGGGTCGTTAGTATTCAGAATTTCCTTATTGCTATGGGGAGTATTATTATTATCTGCCATAGAGTCACACATACTTACGTGTTTAAGCTTTTTTTCTCATTTTGATTTAAAATGGCGCAATCCTAAAAAATTAAGTAAAATGTTGTCAGCAGCAGTTTTGCTTTGGAAATACAGTACAATCATTGTGCATTAAATTATAGTTCAGAGTAGCACTACAATTTGATCGAGTTCTCAGCTACGCTAGCTCTCATACACCAATGAAGGTGATACAATCTATACTTGATTACAAACATTTATTAAAAATTCATCCATTGTGTAAGGACAGATCTCCCAAATAGTGTTTTTCATATGCTGCTTACACTTAATAAGAGGCCAAACCCTTATACTTACTGGTAAAGAGTTATATAGTTTAATAGAGATAATAATATAGCTCTTTTGTGTTAAGCTAAGTGCATGTTGGGGTTGTAATAGGTTATCTCCATGTCTGGTGTTGTACTCGTGTCTACTATTTACTGTTGGGAATTTAGCTTCCCGAGATCTTATAAAGGCCAGACACTGATAAATGTAAAGATGAGGCATTGTGAGTATTAATTAGAGGTCTTCAACTCTTTTCCCCCATAATTCTAAGTGCCGTCTTTTGCATTTTGACTACTCGCACCCGGTCAGTTGAGTTTCTCCAAAACGACAGGACATAAGACACTTTATATTGAAATAGACCCATGTATGCAGTTCTGGAAACCTCAAACGGGGCCATATTTGCAATTCTGCGGAGCGAACAGAGAGTAGATGACAGCTTATTTGTTAGTTGATTTATGCGGTTTTTCCAGTTCAATCTGTTATCCAGAAAAACTCCAAGAAACTTAACACTTTTATTATCCTCATGATCCTTCAGAGAAAATATGACCGTTTCTGTTTTGTCAAGGTTAAGACATAAATTGTTGTCTGCAAACCAGTTGTAAAGCTTCTGAAGTGTTGAGTGTGCCACTGTCTGGTGATCAAGAAGGGTGGTGTCGTCCGCATACTGTACGGACATAATCTCAGAAAAATGAGCTGGGAGTTCATTGACATACAAGATGAAGAGGAGAGGGCCCAGAATTGAGCCTTGTGGAACTCCTGCTTCAATCGGAATAGCTGAGGACAATCCACCCCCGCACTGAACAGCCTGCGTACGACCGGAGAGGTAAGAACTTATTAAATGAAAATGCCATAATGTGTCAGCAACCAGAGTATACCATTTTTGGATCCTTCAACGCTGGAAGGAGAGAGATCCTTCCGGAGGCAGACCACGGCGGTGAGGGTAGAAGTTGAAAACTATTGTAATTTTAATTTTAAATGGTACAAAGTCTTAGGAATAAAATTCCTGAAGTTGAGGTGATCCTTGGAGAGAATGATGTGCATTTTCTTTGCGTAGTAGTATTGGCTTAATAACGATGAGTTTTTAGTGTATCAGATACAGGGTTTCGAGGCTGCCTCTGGTGTTTGTCGGTCGGAGAAAGGTCATGGAGTAGTCGCAATTTATCTGAGGAGGGGTTTTGTGTATGAAAATCTTAACATTACTAAATTCTCGGAAAAGATCACATGCGGAATAACCGGGGTTTTTCTGGGGGGACTATTCAATTCAATTAATAACTGTCTGCAGATCTCCATCAGGTGATTTTGATGGTTTCCTGAGGATTCTCACTGATGCTTTTGACAATCTTAATTTATCATTAAATATTGTCATGACGTTCACTTTTATAACAATGATAGTAGAACAAAAGAGCTTTGTTTTTTTGCTTCAAACATATGACTTGTATGTTACAGGCGGTTTTCCTACTCGAATAAATGCAACTATTGCCAATGTGTTTCCTAACATCTTAGCTGAGGGATCCTTACCAAGCCCACTTCCATTTAATCACCTCTCTGGCCATGATGGTGTATTGTTTTCTTTTTCTCTTGATCCTGGATTTAAGACCGGGCAGACTAAAACAAGAGTTAACTATGGACCTGTGACTCGGGAGGGTCTGTTTTCCTTATATAATGCCATAGAGAATGCGGATTGGATCTTTATAGATGATGCGGACATCAATCTTGAGCTTAGGTTTCAGATTTTCATTGATACTATTACTGATGCTGCTAAGAGATGCTTTCCGCTAAAGTCTAGAATGATGTGCAAGCATGATCGGCGGGTACAGTTGAATTGGTTTGGTGAGGAGCTCAGGTGGATGTGTGAGATACTCCACACTCTCTACTCCATTAATCGGAGGCCATCGTCCAGCCTAGTGTTGTAAAAAAGGCGGCGATGTTGACCGAGGAGGCTGTTCTGAGAAAAGCCACGGTTGGCCATCGTTCTCCCAAAATGGATTCCCTTGGTTCCGAAACAGCGTCGCAATCGCAGAGCAGATGCTCTATTGTTTCCTCCTCCTGTTCACAGCCTCTCCATAGAGGTGTCTCGCATAATCTCATTGTGTGGAGATGTTTCCTTAGCTGGCAGTGTCCAGTCAGAATCCCCATGAGTTGTAGGGTCTTCCTCGACATATCCAGGTAAGCGTTTGCTACAGACTCATTAGGGTAGCTTAGTAGCTCCCTGGCCAGTCGACAGTTAGTTGTTTCGTCCCATCTTGCCCTAAAGTCTTCATGGGTGAACTTTTTTATCATATGTATCGTCGTCGCGATAGGCAGGTTTGAAGGGCCGGCTCCCATAATATTTGAACCGGCTGCCTTTCGAGCCAATTTATCTGCTAATTTGTTACCTTCGCACTCTGCATGTCCTTCAACCCGGCACACAGAAATTCTGTTTTTGCGGGCGGCATCCTCCAGTGAATTATGGCATAGTACTGACCTGGCTGTAAGTTTCTAACTGTTCAATCTCTTTTGCGGCTATGGATGTTGCAGCAAGTTCAGACTGAACTATACTTGCGTGTCCCTCCATAGACCATTTAAGTTCAATTCGCAAGCTTCGGGAGTAAATTCCACAGCCTGCTCCTTCCTGAGTTTTTGAGCCATTCACGAAAATGTTAACCGCATCTTCGGTTATAGACTCCAATTGGTTTTATTTGTACATCATATAGTAAGACAAACTTGGGAGGTATGTTATCTGCACTGGCCTTAAGTAGTGGCAGTCTTCCAACTGCCTCTTCCCACAGGTGGCGTCTAGTCTCTCCACATTCTATGCTCCCGTGCAGCGCCGTAACTACCATGGCGCCAGTTGGCGCGGCCGCGCCAGGGCCCGGTCCTTTTACTTTATGTAAACCTGGGGCATAAAACCCGAGAATACGCTACTTTCAGTACTTTTTTTTACCAGGACCTGAGCCCGAAACCCAAAAAAATAAATCGATCGGGCCTCCTTACGCTATGGTTTAGTCCCGCGAGAATACGAGGTTTACTATTTTTTAAATAATTTTTATTTTTAATCTCATAAGAAAAAAGTAATTTTAATAAATGCAATCCGTTTAGATTATCTTTGTGACACAGTAAAAATTTAAAAGAATTATGAAAAAAAATTATGGCATAGTGTTTGATTAACAAGCATTTAGAAACATATATGTTAGGGTTTATTTAGGCAAAAAATAAGTTTAAGCCCATCACGGTAAAAAAGGCCCAAAAGTTGCCTCTAAAATATTGGCAAGGCCTTAGCCCGTATGTGTGCGCGTGGTGTGTGAATTTGGCTCTTTAGAATTTTGGGGAAGTCCCGGCACAAACTCTAGTAAGGGTATAATCGCGAAGCAGGGACTTGCAGTGCCAATCTATTGTTCTCGGGGCTTAGTGCATTTGTTGTAATTATCTCATTTACAGTATATTCTTAGTCGTTATTTACGTTTTTTTGATGATGAAATATATAGTGAAGCAGAGAGGTTAAGAATTAAATATCAAAATGATATTGGTGAGGCATTTGCTCAAGAGCTTATATCTTTTCGCCAATGTTTTTCTGAAGAATTTAAATTAAATAATATATCTACAGTAAAAGAATTACTTGAATTTATATTAATAAAAAATTCATCGTCTAGTTCCAGTTTCCCCGAAGTGATCACTGCTTGTTCAATTTTTTTAACAATACCTGTAACTGTTGCCTCTGCGGAACGCTCATTCTCTACTAGTAGAGTGCTACTTATAACTTATTTTGACTTCTGTGGGCACCTCGGGGTTACAAGCTGAAATTTTCACAGAATGA
>MU182254.1:218585-230770 GCA_016904865.1 Pissodes strobi
GTGCCCACAGAAATCATTTATAGAAGGCTTTTACTGCGTTGGGCACTCTACTATACGTTAAAACTAATAAAAAATTATTTAAGAAATGCAATTGGCCAAGAAAGGCTTTCCGCACTTTCAATTCTATCAATTGAAACAGCACGTTCATTAGATTTAGAAAAGATAATTGACGTATTTGCAACAAAAAAGTCAAGAAAACTCAATTTTTAAATTATTTTGTTGCTCATGTAAACCTAAGGTCTGAATTTTAAATGTGTTATTTTTATTAGTACAAATTTAGTTTTGTTTTCCTGTTAATTTTTATTTTTGTTTGTTTGTATACATTTTTATTTTTGTTTTTCTGTATAAGTAAATATATATTTTGATTTTGTTTATTGTATATAGCTTTTTTATTTTAAACCCATAGTATATTCTGCATTATAGAGGGAGAGTGAGTTGGGTTGTAGAGGGAGAGGGGCCCAGATTCGAGTGTGGCGCCAGGGCCCGATGTCATGTTGTTGTTGTTACGGCACTCCCGTTATAGTTAGGTAGGCAGTTCTCTGTACCTGACTGACCTTAAGCATTGCCGTTTTTTGTTGACTTTTGGGCCACCAAACTACGGCTCCATAGGCAATCATAGGTCTTATGATGGCAGTAGATCCACAATACGACCCTGGGTTTCATCCCCCAGATTTTACCCACGGTCCTGTGGCACTGTTCATAAGAGATGTATGCCTTCTTTAGTCTTCGTTCTAAATGAAGAGTCCAGGTTAATTTAGCTTCGAAGGTGGTATTTTACCTCAGATGCAAAATTTAGTTGTGTGTTTAGGAGGGTCGGAGGCCGTAGTGGCTCCGTCCTCATTTTTCTGGTGAAGAGCACCATCTCCGTCTTCCTGGGGTTTACATCACTCTTCGACTAAGCGAAGGGCACTCTCCATTCGATTACACAGAAGTCCTTCGAAGTTTCCATTGAGCAGTAATGTAAGATCGTCTGAATATGCATTAGTGTAGAATCCATCTGTTGAGGCCATGCAAGAGGCTGTCGAGAACAAGGTTCCATAGCAGTGGCTGCCCTGCGGGCAGCATCTGGCAATGATGCCTCTCGCTACAGTGTCTACCACCTTTATTTGCCCGCGTCTCTTTGAGAGCATGTTGAAAATCCAGCCACTGACAGCACGAGGGACGCCCCTGTTTGTTAAGGCAGCATTGATTTTTCCAAAGGTAGTTTTATCAAACGCACCCTCAATATCAATAAATACACCTAAGGTGGACTCATTATTGTCCAGCGATCTCTCGATCCGGCTCACTGCTGAATGCAAGGCCGTGTCGGTCGATCTTCCCATAGTGTACGCATGTTGGTTGGTTGGGATGCAGCGGTTGACCAATACGCAGTCTCTCAAATATCGCTCACACAGCCTCTCCAGTTTTTAGCACAACGGATGTTATGCTGATTGGTCGGTAGGCTTTGGGGACAGTGTAATCCATCCTTCCTGCTTTTGGTATGAACACCACTCTTACTTCTCTCCATGCCTTCGGGATGTAGCGCAGCGCTAGGCATGCCCAGAACACCTTTACAACGTGCGGCAGCAACTCGTCCAAGCCCCACTGTAGTAAAGCTGGACGGATGCCGTCAGTACCTGGCGATTTGAAGGGTGAGAAGCTTAGTATTGCCCATCGTATTTTGTCTTCACTGACTATTTGGTTGGCACCTTGCCAGTCCAAATCAGTAGGTTGAAAGTTTGTCTCGTCTGGCCAGTTCCTGTCGTCTGTTACCGACGAACCAGAGAAATGGGTCTGCATAAGCAGTTCAAGACTCTCTTGTAGGTTAGCGATCTTAGGGCCGTCCTCCCTTGTTAGTAGACCTAGGTCACGATCTTTGTCTTTTGCAAGGACTTTGTAGAGCCGTGCAGTCTGTGAGTGATCCTCGATCTCCTCACAGTAGGCCCTCCAGGCCTCTCTCTGTTTTTTTCTTACTAGTTTTTTAAACTCCCGCAGATTGGTGCTGTATTGCTTCCAGTCGGCTTGAGTTATGGTTCTCTTTGCTCTGTTAAAAGATTTTCTCGCTGTCCTCTTGAGTTCTCCCAGCTCTTTGTTCCACCATTTTATGGCTTGCTGTTGTTGTGATGCCTCAAGAGGGCAAGATTTTTCAAAACCTTTAGTTATGGCGGTCTGTAGGCCTAGCATACGAGTTTCCAGGCCGTCATTGTCTTTAGGCGTAATCCCCTCAACTTCCCGTAGGTTCTCCCGAAGCGGACAAGGAAATGAACCCGATCCGTCCTTCGGGGATCCCTAAAAAGCTTCCTGGGAGCCTTCATTGAGCCAAGCTCAAATGTTAACCAGAGATGATCTGACATGGTGACCTTGTCAGACATGCCAGTTTATGATTGATTGAGATATGCCCGCCGAGGCAAGTGTTATATCAATTATGGTTTGACTCCTGAAGTTAATAAAGATTGGTGCAGTACCACTGTTGAAAATGTTGAGGTTGCTACCTGTAATGTAATCATAAAGTGATTTACCTCTAGCATTGTTGTCTTCGTTGCCCCGGGTCACATGGTGTGCGTTAGCGTCACAGCCCAAAATGACCTCCCATTTTTGGTTCTGGCAGTGTGCTATCAGGTCCTTCATTTCCAGAGTTAGTTTTTGCTTATAATCTTTTTTCAATTGATTAACTAATTCAGAAATATCAATATTTTCATTCTGTCTTTTAAAAGTAATTAAAAAGTTCAAGTTATCTTTATACATTTTAAGCTCATTATTAAACCAATTTTTATTTTTATTTCTATCATGGATGGTCTTAGTCCTCTTTGGAAAACAGGTCTCAACAATTGAGAGAAGTCTTTCCAAGAATACATTAAATGAAGTGTCAACATCTCCGGGGTCCAAACAACAACATTTTGTAAAGTACCAAGACAAAGGGCTATAGTTTTATCACAAAGAGGTATTATTATTTATAGTTTCCTCTTACAAAAATTATAAGTAGTTGATGAAGCCATGTGATCTGACATATAGGCGTCGCATAAGGCATAGAAACAGTCATCTGGCCTATTTGTAATACAGTTATCTAAGTAGCTGTTCTTGCAAGATTTTGATATTCGAGTTGGCTCGCTTACCAGAAATTTCACATTGTATGAATTTATTAGTTGGGTGAACTCAATCGAACTCTGGTCTTCTGATAAAATGTCTATGTTGTAGTCCCCATATAGAAAAATGGGTTTATTTATATTTAAAACTATATCAGGAGTTTTCAAAAAAAATATCCAACTGTGACCACCTGGAGATCTGTACTCACACAAAATGACAACATTCAGGTTTTAAATCTGGATTGCAGTTACTTCGTAGTATTTTTCAACTGGAATAGTGTCTATGGCATGTATCTTCTTAGTATTGTATTTACTTTTCGAGCACACCACCTGCGGTTGATTGTGTCTGACAAAAGCAGTTTACAACACCATAATTGGGTAATCCATAGCTGTCAATGGCTGACTCCATTAGCCAGTGTTCACAAAGACAAATGAAATCATAGTCTTCGTTTTCAACATTTATTTGTAGTTTTGATAATTATCTTGAATATAAAGATAACCCAATGTCTGTTTTAGGTAGCTGCTTGGGGATCGATTATTAAGGATCGCCTGTTGCTGCAAGTCATATATGGAAGCCACGCTTTACTTTTAATTGGACATTACTGGTTAATGGACGAGTCTCCCAGATGGCTATGGGCTAATGGCAGAACGAAGGAAGCCGTGGACATTATAGAAAAGGCACTAAAAATGAACAATAGTCCTATAAATATAGACACTTCCGAATTTTTGAACAAAGCACCACGGTCTCAGAGCCAACCTCAATCTGAAGAAGCCGGTATGCTGGATCTCTTTAGAACGCCAAGATTAAGGACAATGACACTGAACGTGTGCCTAGCCTGGTTTGCCAATTCATTAGTATATTATGGACTTTCGCTCAACACTGGTAGCTTGAAAGGCAATCCGTATCTGATCCTTTTCATCATGGGATTGGTCGAGATTCCCAGTTACGTGATCACTGTATATATCATGGATAAACTAGGTCGTAGATCAATTACTTCCTTTAATATGATTTTAGGAGGACTATGCTGTATCACTGCAGCAAACTTAACCATGGGAAGTTCTGCTTCAACCTGGTTCGTGCTCATAGGCAAATTTCTTATAGCAAGTTCGTTTGCCGTCATATATAACTACTCGGCCGAATTATTCCCTACAGTTATTCGAAATTCAGCTATGGGACTTGGTTCGATGTGCGCGAGAACATCAGGAGCGTTAACGCCGCTCATAATCTTATTTGATTCATTTAATCCAAAATTGCCTTCGACTATTTTTGCTGTGATAGCATTAGTTTCTGGTTTTCTGACTTTATTCTTGCCAGAAACTTTAAATAAGGCGATGCCCCAGAGTATAGCAGATGGTGAAAATTTCGGTGTTGGAGACACCTGTTTTACCACATGTTTCGGCCATAAATCAAAGGAAGAAGCAACAGTGCCTGCGTACGAACTTGAACCACTTAAGAAATAAATTAGTCTTAGATGCAGCTTGTACGGGCATCTAGAAATTATACGGAACGGCAGCGGTAACATCAAACTCGCCGTCAGGAAGAATGTAAGTTCCTAGGATATTTAATTAATTATAACGACTGAAGTGCTTAAAATGATAACTATACTCTTTGTTATAAATTCGTCACAACTAGAGGCATTAGGAAATTCAAATCAAGCTCATCAAACGCAATGCCAGTGATCAAAGTGATTTAACAAAATCAGACTGACTCACAGACTCTGACTTTCCAGTGTTCCATTTTCACTTTATTCTGGTGGTCAAAAACTATGTAAGCCATATGGTGCATAGTTTTTTTTTTGTTATCGGAAAAATCGACATGTTTAGATAAGTTAAATATATCGTAATTGGTAAGCCAGTTGTATTTTTTAGTAATCCATGCATATGTACTTTTTATTTGAAATTTTAATTATATAAGTAATTCATCATAATATAAACAACACATAATTTGCTTAGTTTTAACAAAATATTACTTATGAGTAGCGCTGGGTGATTATTAAAAGTAATAATGGATTTTTGATTATTTGTAATAATCGATTATTTTCGATTAATCAAAATAATCTATTAATCGAAATAATCGACTTAACGAAATAATCGATTAACGTATATAACCTAGATATCAATAATCGAGAGAATTATTAACACAAATACCTTGCCGATTAATATTGATTAATTCGAAGTACCGGACAAAAAAATACCTATATCTGATAAAGTGCGAACAAAATGGTTTGTACATTCATATCTTAGTGTTTAATAATCTATTAGATCACTTGACTACGCGTTTCCAAGCGATTCTAACAGTGGCGGCTGGTGACAATAAGAACTGGTGAATCAAATTTAATTACCTCCTCCCCCCCACTCTATACACCTTCCGCCATCTCGTAGATAAAATTTTTAACAAAATTGTTCGTGCCAAAAGTATACATGTTGTCATGTACGCTTCCATTTGATCAGTGTTGAGGTTCAGATCGAAACAAGCGGCTAATTTAACTATTTCGGTACATTTTCAAAGGGTATTCTAAGTTTATTAGCTATTATTCAGAAGTAATTTATAGTGCAGCAGAAGGTCCTAGTATTCTACAATGTAAGTAGCACTCGGAATATTTGTATTTTTTAAGTTTTCAGTTACAGCGAATTTCCTTGGTTTAAGGTTATATTGCGGTACAATGAAACATGACTGTTTCCCTGTGGACCAGTGTGCCCCATGTAATGTTTCACTGTGCCTCATGCTTCATCACACTTATTTATTTATTGCAGATGGCACGAATCGTACAAGAAAAACTACTATCGGTTTAACTTCACCAGAGGTAATGACAACTGCTATAAATCTACATAACAGTGGCTTAAGTCTAAGAGAAGTTTCCGAAAGAACAGGTGTTCCATATGTCACCTTTTTCCGCTATTCAAGAAAACGGAAAGAAAATCCCCTTGCAAACCTTACACCTAGATACAACTCCAGACTGATTTTTAACAAAGATCAAGAAAACGATTTGGTCCAATATCTTCTGACCTTGTCAAGAATGGGTTATGATTTGACAGTGATAGAATGTAGAAAATTGTGGTACGAAATGGCTCTACGAAATGGAATCAATGTTCCGGGTAACTGTTCAAAAAACAAGGAGGCTGGTTTAGAATGGTTTAGAGGTTTTAAGAAACGTCACTCTATTCTAAGTATTCGCTCCTCTGAGGGACACAATATATCAACGTTTTTTCAACAAATTAGAAACAGTTTATTCACGGTGTGAAAACTATCTGATGGTTCTAGAAACTACAATTTGGACGAAACATAAATTACACTGTCCAAAATCCAAAAAAAAATTATTGCAGAAAAAGGAATTAAACAAGTCAATAAGTGTACGAGCGGCGAACGAGGACAAAACGTTACTACCTGCTGCATAATTAATGCTCTAAGAACAGCTCTCCCGCCAGTGATAGTTTTTCCAGGGACACGTTTTAAAACTCATATGATTAATGGTGCTCCTCATGGTACGCTAGGTCTTGCTACTAGTTCCGAAATATTTCCCAAAGTTATCGACCATTTTGTTTAATTTACATTATCAAGTAAAGATAATCCAACGCTCTTAATAATGGACAACCATGAGAGCCACATTTCATTAGCTACTGTAGACAAAGCACGAGAGCATGGTGTTACCATATTAACTCTACCCCCCCACTGTAGCCACAAGCTACAACCTTTAGATGTGAGTGTTTTCGCTTCTTTTAAAGCTCATTACAATTCTTCAGTAGATAGTTGGCTTCTTCATCATCCGGGGATGCCAATGACCAAATTGCTGAGTGTGTTGGAACCGCTTACGATCGCTCAATGACTCCGAGCAATATAAAATCCGGATTTAGGAGAAGTGGAATTTTTCCGTTGGACAGGAATGTGTTCAGTAAAAGCGACTTTTTCAGTAGTGCTGTGACGGATGGACCTATGGTAGATGAACTAGACGCTTCAACGTCTAAAGACGGCGAGCCTACAGTAAACGCGTATGATGAAGTCCAAGAAAATCAAGAACCTAAAGAAAATAAGTTTCTTTCACCTGAACAGTTTAGAGGGTCCCCAAGGCTTCTGAAAGAAAAGGCAAATTTATTAGAAGAAAAGGAAAAAGTATGATAGCTACAGACACACCCGAAAAATGTTTAATAGAAGAGAAGGAACGACACAGAAAGGTTCCAATAAAAGCTGCTGAAAACTTGTTGAATCATCAGATTCAATTCAGAAACTGAAGAGTGGATTCCAGAAGTCGATCCAAATGGCTTTGAAGATCTGGTGCGGGACCCAATTATTGGAGATTTTGTGTTAGTCGAATTTAAAATCAAGGAAAAAGCTGAGAAAAAGATTTATTACATCGGACAAGTCTTAAAAATTAAAGACGAGAATGGTGACATAGAAGTTAACTTCTATAGAAAACATGCAAAGATAAACAATACATTAGTTTTGCCAATACTGCCTGATATCTCGAGCGTCGCTGAGAGTGCGATTAAAATGGTAATGCCCAAGCCAAAAGAGCACGGAAAATCGAAACGTCAGGTTGCTTTGCTTTCCTTTGAAATAAACTTCAACATATTGAAATACGCTAAAGGAGTAAAAGTTATTACTTTTTTATTAACTACGCTCTATTAGTTTTTAAGTTCAATTTGAATATGAGTTGTCAAATGTTAGGTATAACAAATTTTGTTCATATATTTTGAATATTTTGTTATTTTCCTCGTGTTTTGATTGTTTGAGTCTGGATTAAATTTTTATTAAATTTCCTAGTTTCTTTTTTTTCAGTTTAGCAAGTATGATATGGTTTCTTCATGATGTTAAATGTTGTTTCATAGTACCCCAGCAATGTTCCACAGTGAAACAAAAAAATGGACCTAAAAAAATGTTTTTGTAAGTTTTAGTACCTACTTCTATTTTTAATGTTATATATTAAAGTTTAATCTGTAATGGTCCCAAATTCTAGGTAAAAATTGAGTTTTCTGGCCAATTGTGTTTTCTGTATATATATAAACATAAAAAAACGTTTCACTGTGGAACACTCTCCCCTACCTAGTACCAAATTTTATTTTACATAATTTTACCCACAGAACAGATTTTAAAAGGAAAAAAACACACCGGATCATAAACGGGAAAATGTAAAGTCATTTGTATTTAATTCTATTATCGAAAACCGAACCGAAAACCAACAACAAACAGAAATTTTAAAAGTAGCACACGCACCTATACGCAAATGCAACGTCGCAACCACTGCAAAACAAGAATTAAAAACACCCGATATCCCAATTCGGAAATTAATCTTGCTTTCGAGGTGGTGTCATTCCCATAAGCGCTTATCTATAATATGCAGACAATATGGCACGTTGCCATGGCAACCACCGTACGCAACTGCATCGTTATAAACCGCAACGCAAGTTGATTCAATCAACGCGAAAGGCGATTCGACATGAAATGAAAAACTTCGCGCGTTTTGACAATGTTGCCGCGTTTTGAGCAATGCACCGATATACAATAATTATTCTGATTTTAACTTCTATTCATAGCGACTGAACAACTCAACATGTTATAATTTTATGTTGATTTATTTATGATTTAAGTTAATAATATACTGTGTTTTAGTGATTGTAACTAAAAAATAGTATAAGTTGGAAAAATCTAAGCTGAATCATTGATTCACTTGGTGTATTAAGCGAGCCACCATTGTATTCTAAATTTTAACGACCAAGGTGCTACAGCTTTGCAAAGAGGGGTAACTATTAACGTCTAATAAACGGAGAAGAATTTAAAGAAGAATATTTTCTACAAACATTTAATATTTATAAAAGTCGTATATTCAATTTTTGTGTAGGTTTACAAATCTCATGTTCATTGTAAGAAAATTAAGTTGCTCTACAGGGCGGTATTTAAGTACGTGTTTCCAAAATTCAGGGTGTTCAAGTTTAAGAAAATAAATATAGTTTAAAAAAACGAAAAAAAACACGCTTTAATGATCAATCGAACTAAAAAACAAAAAATAATTATTAATACAGGCAGAAAATAATAATGAACGAAAAATATTAGTATTATTGTGAAAAAAGCGTGGGGCGCTTTGTGCTATATTTTATGTACAGGGTGGCTCGAATTCGTGTCTATGTATGGGGAACTCGAAAACCGTAAGAAATACAGTGTCGGTCAAATTAAGGCAAAATTGCGCATTTAGGTGCCTAAAAATATGCCGTTTAGAAAGTTATAAAATTCCGAGTATTTACGGAGATATCCGGAAAAACCGAAATTTTGAAAAATCGTTTTATTTTTTTCCTGGGCTTATTCAAAAACGGATTGCAAATCTAATTGCACTTTTGCATTGCCACTTTTTCCGCTCTATCCAATGATGATATCCAGTTTGAAATCCGACGTTTCGTCTTCAAGGGATCATCATCAACTTTCTTTTTTTAAATAGGAACTTTATTTTTTTTATCGTTTTTCAGATGGTATTGGCGTTATTATTATGAGTATGTTTTTTTTTTTTTTTTTTATTTTTTTTTTATTATTTTTATTTTATATATTTTGCTTTGGCGTGATTTTAAATAATTTAAGGTAGGTACTTTTGAAATTTTCATATGCTATAAAAATATTTTATTTTTTTTGTATTAAGTGGAAAATTGGAGCCCGTATTAAAAATAAAAAATAGTAAAATTATTTTTTTCTAGAATATGGCCATGAACTATTACTCAAACAAGTTGCTTAGTGCAAAGATAAGATATTTTTAACTTTTTCAAATTTTATTTATAAGCAAATTTCCAATAGGGGTTTTTCCATCAAAGTACCTATAGTACTATAGTATCACGTAGTATGATTATAAATTGTTGATGTTCTCTATTAAATAAATTTTTTAATTGGTTAAAAGTTGAGAATATTTTATCTTTTTAGTAAACAACTTGTTTGAGTAAAAGTTCATGGCCATATAATTCTTGTAAGAAATAATTTTACTATTGTTTATTTTTAATACGCTCCAACTTTCCACTTAATACAAAAAAACAAAATAAAATATAAAAATTTCAAAAGAACCTACCTTAAATTATTTAAAATTACGCCAAAGCAAAATATATATTTAAAAAAATAAAAATTAAAAAAAAAATAAATAAAAATAAAAACATAATCATATTAATAACGCCAATACCATCTGAAAACCGATAGAAAAAATTAAAGTTCGTATTTAAAAAAAGGAAGTTGATACCATCATTGGATAGAGCGGAAAAAGTGGCAACGCAAAAGTGCAATTCAATTTGAAATCCGCTTTTAAATAAGCCCAGGAAAAAAATAAAACGATTTTTCAAAATTTCGGTTTTTTCCGGATATCTCCGGAAATACTCGGAATTTTAAAACTTTCTAAACGGCATATTGTTAGGCACCTAAATGCGCAATTTTGCCTTAATTTGACCGACACTGTATCTCTTACGGTTTTCGAGTTCCCCATACATAGACACGAATTCGAGCCACCCTGTACATCGAGCACCCCACGCTTTTTTCACAATAATACTAATATTTTTCGTTCATTATTATTTTCTGCCTGTATTAATAATTATTTTTTGTTTTTTAGTTCGATTGATCATTAAGGCGTTTTTTTTTAGTTTTTTTAAACTATATTTATTTTCCACTTTTTAGTTCGATGTACTATGGAAGTATTTTTTTAAACTATATTATTTAACTAAAACAGAGTTTTATCCACAATACCGAAACAGAATATTTGCACTCGACGCGCGTTTCGCTAACCATGTTAGCATCATCAGGAGATGATTAAAACTAAAATTAAAATCTACCTAACTCCCTTTTATACTATTGTTTGCTTAATCAAGCGGGACTAAAAAGAACCAATCCTGGGATCCCACTAGTCACGCTTGATCAACCAATACAATGCACTATACGGAATAGGCCCTCTATCTCTATTTAAACTATTTTTACATTTAATAATTTCCATACTTTCATATGCGTCTAATAGTCTCCTATCAGTTATATTATGAATTAATTTTAAATTTTTAATTGTTATTCTATGATTATTATCAAAAGCATGCTCGGCAACACTTGATTTTTCTGTTCTACCATACTTTAAATGAGCTATATGTTCTCTGAATCTCGTTTGTATAGATCTTCTAGTTTGCCCAACATATTTTTGGTTACAATCCATACATCCAATTTCATATATTCCACTTCTTTCTAATATTTCAATTTTGTCCTGGTATACTAATTTTAAACCTACTTCCTTAAAAACTTTTTGGAGTCCTCTAGTATATTGAGGATTATACGGTATCGAAACATATTTTGTATTTTCATCCTGATTAACGAAAGAAGTGGAATCACGAATGGTCTTTCTAAACAAATGCCTATTAATTAGTTTATTTATTAAGTTAGCATTAAAACCATTAACTTTCGCTATATTCCTAATCGTTTTCTTTTCATTATTAAATCTTTCGCTGCTAAGAGGAAAGTTAACCAAACGGTGCACTAAAAAATGAAAGCTGGCCATTTTATGTTGGTCGCAGTGGAAGGAGTCATTAGGAATATATCGGTTAGTGGCAGTATTTTTTCTATAAATATCAAATTCTAGTGTGTTATTATCGTTCCTAATCACTAAAGTATCCAAAAATGGTAGCTGGCCATTGTTCTCGACTTCATAAGTAAATTTAATGGTGGGGAAACGGTTGTTTAGTTTTGTTACAAAATCTTCAACATTAGCGGTTTTTGTGTCGAAAATCGCAAAAATGTCATCCACATACCTGTACCATACCCTTGGAAAATATTCGAACTCCTGACTGATTTCATTTTCAAATTTACTCATAAAAAGGTATTATTATAAGTATTATTATATTATTTAATCCTGGCGATCCTCACCAGGATAATTAGATAAACTTATAAAATTATTGTATTGTCGTCGGTCCTTGATAAGCCTTCGTTGCACAGCTACGGCCAAAAAACGGTTTCTCCCCAAATTCCCCCCTTAAATTAGAGCCCCGCCGCCCCCCATGTGACCCAAGGTAGCCCCCCAGGTACCACACCTCCCATAAAAATTTGGACCCCCTACCCCCTCCCGTTCTCCCGGAATTAATTATTTTAGTTTTTTCTTCTCCCCCCTCTCCTGCCCGAACGGGGGGGGGGGGGGG
>MU182254.1:230870-321167 GCA_016904865.1 Pissodes strobi
CCCCCCTCTCCTGCCCGAACGGGGGGGGGGGGGTGCTACAAGCTCCAGTTTTGGCACAGAATCTTCATTTTACCCCGTCTACATCCCCTGAAAATTTCAGCCCTCTACCTCATCGGGAACATGCCGAACGGATCGCGAGCTGGCGTTCGTCAGTTACAAACAAACAAACAAACATAGTGTAGTGTATCAAGAAACAACTCGGTATTTCACAAATTAGATCTTTAAAACATCCCGACTAGCCCGAGGTCTAGACGAAGGTTATTTACATTACGCAGTCCACGTAGTGTGATTGTTTAGCTTGAATGAACGCGATACCTGACACGGTCGGCAAGGCTAAGGTTAAAACCTTGTTTAGTCAACCTCGTCAGTGCAATGTTTTGAAACACGACCGAGCCGTGAACCTATACTGGACCTAGACCAATATAGGATATATAGAGAGAGAATACAAGACTGAGGAACATTGTTACGTGTACGTAGATTATAAGAATATACATCATGTAGCTTTACCATCTGATGTATTATAGTAGGTTAATACAGAACTCTACAGTTACCTGGAGTATTTATTCGATAGTATAAAAGGAATTCTACAATACATACAGGTGAAGCTAATAAAAGCGTGTTAAAAAACGGTAGTGTACGCCACCGACTTCTTTCTAATTTTGGTATTTATTTCGTATTAAGAAACTAAAAATACAACTTTTTTGTCCCTTGAATTATTTTCGTATCTTGCTTACTTTTTAGGGAAAAAAATAAAAACCACTATTACATGTCCCTAGACTATATAACAAAAGTGATTTTTATTTGTTTCTCAAGAACTAAGTAAGATACACAGATAACGCAAGGGATAGGAAAGTTGTATTTTTAGTTGCTAAATTTGAAAAGAAATATAGGCTTTTAAAAAAAGTGAGTGGCTTATATTTTTTTATTAAAAATATCCAGAAGATTGACTTCCGGGAAGCCACTGGACTTAATAATAATTAATCTAATTGTGGCTAAATTAGCTCCTTGTTATAGTAAACACTACTGCCGAATTTTAATAAAATCGACCAAAAGAATATTAAGATTTTTACAAAGAAACGATTTTTTTTTAAAGTTTGACACCCTGTATCTTGGAAACAGTGCATTTCCGGACCTATGTTTATATAAACTTTTTGTCTTAAAATCGCTTGAAGAGTTACCTCCTGAAGTTTGGCTACGTACTTAAATAACACCCTGTATGTGATCCCCGGTAAGCGAGGATCACTTACGATCTGACCTGCTTTACTAAACACCCTGCTTTAGGAAACACTGGAGGCTTGTACTGTTAGAAACTCCCAAACTAACCCAATCTAACATAACCAAATACATAATTTAAAGATAAATACTATACTATACTGCTAACGTGCTATGTATTGGTGTTGTACCTAATTGTGCATCACCTGAAGCCAGACTGTCAGAAAATGGCGCGTCGAAATGAGGATCCCTTATTGGCTCAATTTGTAATGCGTATTATTAACATAGCCCAGAGATTCTAATTGAAGACCTCAGTGAAAAAACCAGGTAGTCCAGTTTCTATCAAAAATTGTTTTTGCGCATATTCCAAGTATTTAGATTATTGCGGATCGTTTGGTGCTAAAATCATGTAAATACAACGCATCTAATGTGAAGTAGCGTTCAATTTCACTTGCCTGATCAAGTATTGGTAGCAATATCTCGAATCGGCAGGCATCATAAACGATCGCCAGTATGGCTTCCGCAAGCACAGATCAACGGGAGACCGCCTGACTTAAAGTGTGGCAAGTATAACTGGAACAGCGGAAAGAATGCGGGCAAAAAATTGGCGATGTTGTCGAGTAGTTTTTTGAGAACTAATATTTATACCTATTATTTAGATAAACACATAATTTAATATACTCATTAACTCATTGAAAATAAAAAGTAATATCCAAACTGGAACTTTACTATTACTTCAACTTTAATTCAAAATCTATTTTACACATTATCAATTTAAATAAATTTGCGACATTTATATCTATTTGCCCGATACATCCGGCAACAAGTGCGTCAAGTTCCCCTCGTTCTCGTGACAAAGTGCATCAAGGCGATTGGCTGCAAGTAATTTTTCCTCTCTTTGCTTCTCAGACGTCGCTGTTCCAAAGAAGTTTGCCACACTTTACGTGACATACCAGTGGGACTAAGCCATCGAGAGCTACGGCGAATCTCGTGCGGTGGCTCTCGATATGATATATCCAAAGCATTTGATAGGGTGTGGTATGACGGATTGTTAAGCAAATTGACAGCATACGGACTACCACCAAATAATCATATTACAGCTTTGCAGACGACAGCACTCTAATATCCTCATTCCAATTTCTTAAGGGGTCGAAGCATCCGAGTTGGTATTGATGGACATCTCCCGGAGGAATTTAAAATCAATGCCGGAGTTCCTCAAGGGTGTATATTATCTCCCACACTGTTCCTGATCTATATCAACGATCTCTTAGACAGGACAAATAATCCTATTTACAGCTTTCCAGACGACAGCACTCTAATATCCTTATTCATGTCGCGGACTCCAATGACCGCTGCTCGTTCCCAGCACGAGCGAGAAAATCAGATTGCTGCCATCAGTGAAGATATGAACGCCATGGAATGGAATGGGGTGAAGAAAATAATGCCCAGTTTCACGCAGGAAAAACTCAAGCAGCTGTCTTCTCAAAAAAAGCAAACACCGCAGGTCCTGACTCATCAATGACAGGACAAACACTGACTCTGGCCTCATCCATAAGCTTGCTGGGCATCAACGTAGAAAACAACGTGTCTTGGCGTAATCACTTCATCAAAATCGCCAAGGCAACAGCACAGAAGCTAGGAGCACTCTATAGAGCAAAAAAGTTGTATACACCTCATCAGCTCTTACTGCTTTATAAGGCCCAGATAAGACCATCTCTGTAATACTGTTCCCACGTGTGGAGCTCGGCACCCATCCCACCCAGTCCATCTTGTGGATGACCCAGAGTTGACCAAAGACCTTGATAGCCTTGAACATCGAAGAAAAGTGGCGGACGTATCTCTTTACTATCGATACTATTACGGAAGGTGTTCGAACGAGCTGGCACTTATGATTCTGCCCAGAGTTGTGCCAAATAGAAACACCCGTCAGACACAAGCTGCTCATCAACATACGATTCAGATGCGAACACCTAGGACGTCGCTGTTGCGGGACTCCTTCCTTTGTCTGGAGGACTGCCTCGCTCTGGAATGGACTTCCGATTAACGCCTTTCCCGAAAACTACAGCGCTTCAAGTCCAACGTCCACCATCTTCGCCGCACACGCACCGCTCGTTGAGTGGTATAGGATTTTCCTTTTGTGTGTGTGCCGAGCATAAAAAAAATAAATCAGGCAAGTCCAGAAGATACCTACTTTTTGCACCGAATTCGTTTTGGATTGGTGGGGACTTGTCTGGTTCGCATGCAGAGCAGAACGTCGGAAATAAAGCCTCTTTGCAAGCAGAGAAACAACTACACATACGCAAGTCAGAATTAAAAGAACCACTGTTGAAGTGTTATGTTTTAACTATGAACAGAATTTGCCATTGCGTCATGTTCCCGCTGGCGACATCTTTTATAAAAGGCAGCTGTGGATGTAAAACTTTTGTGTACACTCTGCTAAGACTGGCACTTCTGTTTTTTATATGTATGACGAAGTTACTTCGAAAAAAGGCAGTAACGAAGTTATAAGCTTTTGCATCATTATTTGCATACTTATCTACCAGATAGGTAAGGCCTTTATATCTTTTTCCGATAACGCGTTTGCCCAAAATAAGAACCACACGATGGTAAAATATTTGTATACTTTTGCGAACATCAACCAGAAGGGCACTTTGAAGATCATATACCAGTATCCGGAGCCGGGTCATACTTTTTTACCGTGCGGCCGATCGTTTGCCTTGATTGAAAAGGCCAAAAGATGCAAATAACGGGTTCATATTCCTGATGGATGGAAGGAACTAGTACGTTCAACTTTAAAAAATTTTAAAGTTGTAAACGTCAATCAGGACATGATCATGGATTTTGCAACATTTTTTAAATCTACTTTTGTCAGCAAAGAAAAAGCTCAGCTGTCATGAAACAAGCTGAGAATCTTTCGAATCAAGAATATTTAAGAAATGCCGAAGACAAAACAAAGGCTACATGGAATTTAGTAAATAGTATTACCAGACCAAACACTAAGAGAAAGACAATATTCGAAAACTTTTCCACAAAATATGACAACAGAACCGAAATATTAAATAAAATTAATAACTATTTCATAAATGCGCGTTCAACCTTTGATTCTGACAAAAATAAAAATTATATTAAAAATAGAGTTGAAAACTTAATTTTTTTAAAGCCAGTCAAGCGCAGAAATCGTGAAAGTTCTAAAAAATCTTAAAAACAAAAAATCGGTAGGGGAAGATGAGGTGGCTGTATCTGTACTGAAAGAAGTGGCTGAGGAAATATCTGAACCTCTCTCTTATATTGTCAATATGTCGTTCTCGATGGGTATTTTACCACACGTGCTTAAAACTTCTCATATAAAGGATATACATAAAAAGGGAGAATTAGATGAAGAAAAGAATTATCGACCTATATCACTTTTGTCAAATATTGGTAAGGTTTTCGAGAAGGTTATGTGTGAGAGACTAATGTTCTTTTTTGAGAGACATTCAGTGATAAGTGACAAACAGAATGGCTTAGAAGGGGTAAATCCACATTGAGGGCAATTTATCAAGCACTAGATAAGGTTTTAAATTCATTAAATAATAAATATCTTACAACCATGATGTGTATGGACATGGACCTCTCTAAGGCCTTCGATTCGGTAAATCATGATTTACTGTGTAAAAAATTTGAAATGTATGGAGTGCGTGGTGTGGCGCTGGTTTGGATTAAATCATACTTAAAAGATCGTGTCCAGCAGGTGATAGAATGTGATGAAAGTGGTGGCCTGTGTAGGTCGGAAAAAATGAGTATCTCTCGAGGGGTTCCCCAGGGATCAATCTTGGGGCCCCTTCTGTATATTGCGTATACGAATGAGATCCCTGATGTTGCTCAGGAGTACACCGTGCTATATGCCGATGATACCTCTCTTATATTTAGAGCGAAGAGAATGAGGAGTTAATTTTAAATAAAGTACATAAGGCACTGGGTGCCCTGCTCGATAGGTATTTTTATAATAATAATAATAATAATAAATCGTCTTTTATTTACAATACATATACATTACATAGATATAAATCCACCAACAATATACACATATATAAAGTTTAAAGAACACAAATGGCGAAGTTTAGCCTTAGGCTACTCTTACACTTAACCATTCCCATTCTAAAGTAAAGAAAAATTAACAAGATGCCTGATATGAGAGTACCTAACTAAGAGTTTTGCAGATTAAGCAAATAAATTTTAAACTTGGATCTAACAGTCTGTACACTGATATTTTAAAAAAAGGGATCCAATGAATTATACAAAGATACTGCATTATAGGTGAAGCCTCTCTGAAATAGTGCTGTATGATGTTGTGGCATAGTGAGATGATTTCCATAACGTAGGTCACGGCTATGAGTGGCCTCTCGGGATACTAACTTTTCCCTCAAATATATAGGAATATTTGACTTTAATAACCTTATTAGGAATGTAACATAGTGATGTTTCACTATACCTGACATATTTAACCAATTTAATTGTTTAAACTTCGCTGTGACATGATCATACTTCCTCAAACCAAATATGAAGCGACAGCAGATATTCTGTATAACCAGCAGGCGATTTTTTGTCACCAAATCCAAACAATGGTAATACACAATATTGCAGTAACAAAAAGTTGGTAAAATCAGAGATTCACAGAGCTTTTTCCTAATTTTAAAATTCAAAATAAATCGGTTAGCATACAGAACTTTCATTTTTGCATAACTCTCTTGAACTAATTTTTTTATATGATCTTTGAACCTTAAATCAGTATCAATGACAAGCCCCAAGTTCTTTGCATTTCCAGAAAATCCCAAATCTGTGTTTCCCAACTTCAAGTGCAGCCTATCTTCCAACTGTTTTCATCGTTTCTCTGAGCAAAACAAAAGTACCACTGTTTTGTCAGGATGTATCTTCAAATTGTGCACCCTTGAATACTCAATTATGAGCTTAAGATCTTCGTTAAGAGATTCTTCGGCTTCTTCTGGTTCATTGGGGTCAAAGTAATGCAAGAGCTGTGTGTCATCAGCATAGGACTGTATATTTGAATTCCTGGTTACCTGGAAAATGTCAAAAGTGTATATCAGAAACAAAAGGGGGCCAATTATGGAGCCTTGTGGTACACCCGATATAACAGTCCTAGCAGAAGAAAACCTATTGCCAATTTGTACACACTGTTGCCTATCTGTCAGGTAACACCTGAAAAAGGACACAGAGGTAAGTTAATATTTGTGTGTGCACAGTTCTTTCAAGGAATTTGGATAGGACAGGCAACAAACTTATGGGACGGAGCTCACCCACAGCAGTCACTCTCGTGGTCTTTGGAACAGGGAGAATTATTGATCTTTTCCAGTCTTCTGGAAAATACCCACATTCAAGGCATGAATTAATTATATGTGTTAAATGTCCTAGGATTGCAGGAAGGCTAAGTTTGATCATAAAGAGTGTCAAACTGTCATGACCAGAGGCATTAGACTTAATGGCATAAATATTTTCTTGTATTGAAATAGAATCTATCATATGAAATTGAAAATTCAAATTATCTCTCAGTTTATCAGTGTAGAAGAAAGCTATTTTTTGGTCACAATTGTGCGATTTTTGAAAGACACTCAGAAAGTAGTTGTTTGCATCTTCAGGACTAATAAAGTCAAGTGGTACATTTTTTGTAGTTTTTGAACTTATATTTACATTCATTTGCCTAAGATTTCTCCAAAGCAATTTGCTATCTTGCTGCTGCTCCAAAAAACTCAAATACCCCTTTTTTCCCTCCGTATAGAGGCAAGAGCTTCCTTATAAGCTTGAAAATCAGCCAGTGATTTTGTCTTTCTATATTTTATGTGCGCTTTGTCGCGTTCTTTCAATATAGCTGCAAGTGCCGGTGTAGCCAAGGTGCTGGAGGTTCATTAACGCGTACGGTCTTAATTGGCACATGTTTGTCAAATAATTCTTGTAAATTTTGTATCAAAAATTGTACTTTCTCATCTATGCTTGGAATGTAATATATACTGTCCCAAGGTATTTTTTGAAAGATCTGCATTAAAAATATTTTCATTGAAAAACTTATAACTGCGAAATGATATCATTTTCTGAACACTTTAAGGTAATGGGATGTGTATGTTACAAAATGCCAACCTATGATCACTGATGCCAGTAGCAGAAATTGTACCAGCATCCGTGATAACATCTGCGTCACTAAAAAATATAGGATCTAACAATGTCGATACACTGCCAGTAACCCTAGTAGCCTCATTTATGGCCTGAGTAAAACCGAAAACATCAAATATGTCAGATATTGGATTAGTGATATTAAAAAAAATTAATATTTAAATCCCCCAGAACAGTTACATAGTCAGAGGTTGATATAACCTCCGGCAGAATATTGTCAAGTGCATTTGAACAAGCCACAATATTATTCATAGTCCGATATATCACTCCAGCAACAATAGAAACTTTGTTTATATAAATTTTCACCCACATGTTTTCAAAGCCATCTATATCTATAACACCATTAAGGCCTAAAATGTCGGCCCTTAGATATGATTTAATAAAAACTCCTACCCCACCACCTCTGCCTGTAGTTCTATCTTTCCGATAAAAATTGTAACCCGTTATGGAAATCATATTAGACGGGACATTGGTTGTTAGCCACGTTTCCGTTACCGCGATAATGTCATAATCATTCCCTATTACCAGATCTACAAACTCCTGAAATCCGGTAAAAATGGACCTTAAGTTTAAATGTGCAATTTTAAGTATGTCTGATTTACTCCTATTAATATTATTCATATCAAGAAAAATCTATACACAGTCAGATAAATATTCAACCTTCTTATTATTTAAGCTAATTAATCTGAGTAAGGAAGGACATTCTCGACTTAAGGCTTCATGACTAATATCTATGTTTTCATTCGATCTTTTATTTGATTTCATACAATTGATACATTTCTTTTCATTAGACCTACATTCTTTATAAGAGTGATTTTCCAGAACATTTTGAACATATTTTCTCTGATTTACAATCTTTAGCATAATGATTAAAACCCATACAATTAAAGCATCGTAGGACACTCACATGATTAAAAACACGACTCCTAGACCAACCAACCTTTACCCTTTCTTGGCTTAATAAAAGATTATGAGTATTAGGATCAACTTCAAGAATTAGATTTATATTTCTGAACTTATTTTCTGATTTTTTTAGAACATTCATATGAAAATTAACGCCTGTAAATAAATTATTCCATTTAATAATTAAATCTATTATTTTGCTATCAGAGTCTTCTATGCCTACACCCTCCTTGCTAATGTTAACTATTTTTAACTTTGGTTTTTTCAAAGACGGTACCTCGACGGTATATTTAGGTCCCAGCTGCTTTTCCAACTGCTCTCGAAGGCCCTCAGCCTGGCTTTTATCTGAACAACCTATCACCACACCACCCTTCTTTATTTGCCTGAACTTTGACACTTCAACTTTAGAAGGATCTACATTTTGTCTGATCTCCTTTTTTGTTAAGATGCCATCTTGTCCTTCAATAGGCTTTATAAGAACAACCGATTCGGCTAATCCTCTCCTCACCACTTCAGAAAAAGATCCCTTGTCCCCACTTTGCATATTTTGAAGCTTCTTTTCCAAAATTTCGATTTTATGTAATAATTCCTTATTATTGGTTTCCAGCTGGTTGATGAGCTTCTCTTTGGCATCAATATTATTTTGTTTTTCCTCAACAAGCGCCTGATACAAGCTAAACGAGTCACCCTTAGTACATTTTTCGCAATAGAACTTTAAGCGCCTTCCTGATTTAAGCTGTAACACCCAATACTCCGAAGCATTGACCAACACCGACACCTCATTTTTACACAATCGAGTTTTGCAACCGTCACAAGCAAAAATTTCAATCTGGGAGCTATCCTTCCTACAGACACCGCATTCCATAATCACTCCGTTCCTCCCGACAAGCCGGCAACACCGCAAGGAATCTTGTATTTGGTAGCCTTGATATTCATTGGTATGTATCGGCGATGTTTGTTTACATTTCTCACATGCGGGAACGAGAACGGAATTTATTTAATTCCGAAGCGATGTGTGCAGAAGATCACAAAATTTGTTCACTTATTTATGGGCTAGATCCCAGGTAATATAATACAACCACTTTTAATAAATATTTTCACCCTCAACAGCACAAAAAATACTGAATTTTCGGGAGCAAATACAATACAATAATCTCGCTTTATTGGCGACGTTGCCAGACAATGATTTGCTGTTGAATGTTTCGAAAACACAAACCCTTGTCTTCAGCAACAGAAGGGAAATTAATGTTGCACTCTCTTACATTGGTGAGGAGTTGAAAGCACTAGAGAGTATGCGTTTTTTGGGTGTGAATATTGATGCGAGATTAGATTGGAAGGCTCACATTGAAGATATGGCATCCAGATACTGTTTTGCCTTGCGTGTAATATCAGATCACATAAGTATGGAGGCTGCCATTGTTGCGTACCATGTATACATCCGGTCCAGGTTAAGATATGGAGTGATATTTTGGGGTAATTCACTGGACATACACAGAATTATGGTATTGCAAAAAAGGTGAAAGGGTAAGATGAAACAGCTAGGGAGTTGCAAACAGGTTTTTGCTGAAAAAAATATACTGACGGTAATTGGAATTTACATATTGGACTCTGTGACATTTGTGTGTGATAACAGAGATCTTTTCATTGAATGTGATGTAAAACATAATTATGATACTCGTCATAAAAGTAATTTGACAACTGAAAAGTACAATTTTACTTACCTGCAAAAAAATGTAAAATACAGTATTATAAAAATGTATAATTGTTTTCCGGACGAAATCAGAAATCTACCAAAAAATAAACTTAAATTTGTTTTAAAGAAATACCTAGTCAGTAAGGCCTTTGATAACATTAATGAATTTTTTAATGACCCAGATAAAGAGATGATATACTGCTAAAATTGTTATTTTTTTATTCCTGCTATTTAAAATATTTAAAATATGTATGTTTTTCTTTGAAATATTTCACCAAACACCTCTTGTGAGGAGTCAAATGTAATTTTGTTTAAAATTTAGATTGCTATCATTTTATCTATTTTATCTATTGTATACTGTATGCCCGTCATTAGTTGTTGTTTTTTTTTTGTTACACTTATAAGTGTTAAATTTTATATTAGTCTTAAACATTTTAAATTTGTTTTCTACACGAAATATTATGTTGACTTTTTTGACATTGTTCAGCACCCATTAGGGTTTTATTGTTTACTGTAAACACTTTGAACAAATAAATATATCTATATATCTATCTATATTGAAAAGAAAAATGTGGCATCGTGCTTTCCAAGGTCATATATGATACAACTCTATTATTTGCGCCTCAATGCAAAAAAAGGCTGCTAATGTTAAGCTTCTTTCAACAAAATACGTACCGGCCGCCGATCGATGGTATTATCAGATGATCTTCGGGGAACCCGAAAATATTGAAGTTCCACAAGACAAGAAGTAGTTGTTACAGGTGATGATTATTATGACTCCGATTCTCCATTTAACTGTAGATTTATTTATATTTCCTCTTTTTTAAGTGCTACTGGTTTTGTTCCCTTTGAGTAATAAAACTGTTTAAAACCATTTTTTGCATTATTTCATTATTATGTTCGGGGCAAAAACCAGGTAAGTCCAAATACGTAACACAAAAAAAAAATAAAAAATTTTCAATCATGTTTGTATGTTATTTCATATTAACCACGATTTTTATTAGCTTACCTACACCCTAAAATAAACTGGTTTTCTATTTCCTATTTCTAAACAAAATAATCAGTTTTTCTTGATTTCCCAAAACTTTCTGTAATGTGATTTACCTGGTTTCTGCACTGAGGTCTTCAATTACACTGTGTCATTAATTTGGAATTTTAAAAACTATATCTGCTGTAAAGTCGTCGGTAGGGGTAGGCAAAAAATTGATTAATCGATTAAACGTTTAATATTTTAGCAAATATGTAAACAATCGATTAATCTAAATAATCGATTAACCGAAATAATCGATTAATCGAAATAATCGATATTTTCTGAAATATTAATCGAATAATCGATTATTTTGCCCACCCCCTACTTATGAGATACATGCATTATTGAAAAAACCTTGGTCGCAGTTTCCACGATACCAATAAAAAAATCAATCGTTTATCAAACTGTTTTTATGTCGTCAGAGTTTCTCGGTGAGACCGTAAGGTTATCAGGCAGGCTTGCGACAATTATTCAGTTCAGTTTTTCCAAATATGATTATAATAATTAAACATAATAATTGTTAATTAGTGCAATGAAAGCATCAATGCTTTAAAATCGCCACTGACCGACATTTCAACGATGCACTGGCTTTAATTTGTCCTTCTACAAAGTAAACATCATATAAATATTGAATCGGGTTATGTGCTTCTATTATTATTATTAGAACTCCCAACAGCTTTCCGCTAATCCGGAAGTAACCAGATATATCAAAATATATATCTCCTTTAAATTGCATCTTGACTTCATGTCTACAAGCACTGCGAGATGAAAAGGATTCTATAAACAAGGCAAAAACCAAAGAGAATTGCGTTAACGAAGTGTATTTTACAAAACGAATTAATTTAAAGTTAGGAATTCAACATAAATAATGATACATTTTTAAACTTAAAACTGTTTTTGGAACAAAATATCTACATAATTTAAATAGCCTTAATATATAAGAGCAAAATGCAAACATGTCGAAAAAATCATCATTTATATTTTCTATTTAGCATTAACAGTTAAGAGCGCCCCTTTAGCATCTAAAATATAGATGGAAGCCAATGCATCTATCATAGGAAAAAGTGCAATTAAAATGAATAAACGATGTACGAAGCAATTATAAATCCAAACTGTTAATGTTTAATATCACTCGAGAAATATATAAAATATGGTAATCGGTGCATGTTTGCATTTTTATAATCAACTTTAGGTACCTATATTATTTACATACCACAGAACATATACATCCATTTAAATACGGTTAGGAAGCGAAGTTTGAAGAATTTTTGGTTTCGCACCTGTCTTGTTAGCAACACCTGTAATAAAACATATAATATAAGCACATTGAAATAAATCGATGAATGACGATGCAATAAAGATTAAACAGTAAATATTTGCCGTGTTTTCGCAAACAACCGATTCACATATTTGTACTACTTTCGGTTTTATCGGAATTATTTTTTGTTGAACAGAAAGGTTGGAAAAAATTTCTGCAAGACTCACCTAATGACGTGTGAACGACAATACTGGGCTGGCCAGGAGTCGGTGGGTGTAGTTCATGTGAACCACCAGGAGATAAAGTAGCCAGAGCTGCCAGTAGGTCATGGTTAATGAGGGGCTCTCCTTCTAGACGTGGCTCCCAATCTAATGGTGGAGACGCAGGAGGCGATATAAGGAACTGAAAATAATAAAACCCAGCTGGTAAATGAAAGTGTTGTCTACAGGCAGTTCGTTGCCAGTTATAAAAAATGCCATTTCCCTGGATAATATTACAAAATGCAGTCTTTACACCAACAAAGTTGTTATTATTTCAGAAACTTAATAAATGACTCGAGAATTCACGCCCTGGAAGAACGCATCAGGGCGTGAATTCTCTAGTCATTGGAACAACCCTCACGTGGGAACAGAAGATGTAACCATCGATTTTCAATGGGAATAATTGCATATTTAAAAAATAATATACATCCCTATTTCCTTGGATGACACCTTATCTTCCCACATGAGGGATGTTCCAATGACTGGAGAATTCACACCCTGGGAACACAGGTTTATTTATTTTAATTGGTCAAAGTCAAAATATGCTTTATTGTTGTGAACAAAATCATTGTTATAAACAAAGCCTACTTAAAAGTAATAATACCTAAAACAAACAAAATAAAAACCTATATTAATTATTACATAAACATGTCAACAGAAAAGACAAAGGGGACATACAGTCACCGTGACTATTCAAAAGAGAATGAAACGCATACAATCCATTCGACATAATCCTTTTTACATAATATTACAACATCGCTAAAATATATCGCTGTAAAATTCAGAGAGTGCATAATAGGCTCGGTCAACCAAGAACCCCCTCAAAAGATGTTTAAACACTCTCACCGTTGTTGCCCCTTTGATGTTTTGTGGAAGGTGGCTAAATATTTTAATACCTTCATAAAAAACTGATTTTTTTGTAAGAGTGGGTGTAGGGATGGGAAGATTCAGATTGTTCTTTTGACGTGTAATGTACCTAGGATGTTCCTTACTAAATTTGTGTCGATGTTGAAAAATGAGGCAGGCAATTTCTTCAATATAAATGCACGTTACTGTAAGGGTATTCTCTCTAGGGAACAGGGAGCGGCATGAATCCCGAAATTTGGCCCCACAGATGTAACGCAATGCACGTTTTTGGAGAACAAATAGCGTTTGCATTAAGTAATTGCTTGAATTGCCCCAAAAACTTATGGCATAGCGAAGGCGCGATTCTATCAGGGCATAGTATACAGCCCTGCCAACTCTTCGGCCAAGCTCCAGAACAGTCACCCTGACAGCAAAACAACCGGCCAAAATCTTGCTAGCAAGATTGGTAATGTGTTCCTCATATTTAAGGTCACTTTCTATTGATAAACTGAGAAACTTGCAACTAGGATAGTTCTCAACCAAGGTACCTCCAGTGCCAGTCATGGCCACACCCTCCATGGTACACCCAAAGCAGACCAGCTTGGTCTTCTGGAAATTCATCGACAACAGGTTGGCATCAAACCAACCCCTCACCCTGTGAAGGTCCCCTGACAGAATTGTGTGCAAAGATTTGTTATTTGTGCCGTGCCAGAGCAGCGTAGTGTCATCAGCGAAAATAGTAAATCTCCCCTGAATATCAAGATAGCAAGGTCGTTTACATAAAGCAGAAACAGGATTGGACCCAGGACCGAGCCCTGCGGAACTCCCAACGCAACCGATCCATACTTGGAGTGACTAGAACCCACAAACACCCTCTGACAACGGCTCCGCAAATAAGAGGAAAACCAGGACAAGGTCACGCCTCTGAAGCCATAAAAATGCAGCTTCCGAAGCAGAACCTCATGACTCAGGCAATCGAAAGCTTTCGATAAGTCACAAAAAACCGCAGCGGAAGCTCCACCCCCCATTTATTTGACAATAGAGCTGCTGAAGGAAATTATACATGGCATCATTCGTGCCCATACCCCGTTGGAAGCCAAACTGAGCCTTGCTAAGTATGTTGTTTGATGTTAAGAACGACATAACACGATATTTGATAAGCTTTTCAATTATCTTCGATAGGGTCGACGGAAGAGAGATAGGTATGGAAGTTTGAAGGGTTATTGGGACATCCATCCTTATATATTGGTGTGACCTTTGCGGACCTCAAGCATGACGAGAATGTACCTATGGTCCAGGACAGGAGCAATTTATTGCTTCTACCAAAGCAAACAAGGCAGTATCAGGCAAGTTTAAGAAAATTTTAGTGGAAATTCCATCATTCCAGATGAGCTTTTGTTCCTAATACTGTTTATTGATGTGTAAACATCTTACGCGGCGGTATGAGGGTAAATCTCGGGAAAATGGACGGAAGTGTGTGGACGGAAATGTGGGGACGGAATATGTAAACGCGATGTGACATTATAACCCGTGCGCATTGAGGAGCAAGCTAATCCAGGTCGGCCACGAATGCAACAACTCAAATGGCGCTTCTAAAAAGGTAGCCGCTAGGGCGGTATTAGATTTTCATTATATTATATTCGCAGTGTATTTGGATCCATAGCACAGCTTATTTTTAATGGACGATTGAATTTAAAATGAATTTTAGCTTCAAAATCCACGACAAATTCTTCCGAAGCCACGGCTATCGTTCTAAAAAAGTCCGAATTTTCGGAATGTTATACAATTTTGCCATTTAAAATCGTTTTTAAACGGATTTTAGACGATAAAAAAACTAAAAATATTATTATTTTAAATTAAACGAACTGTCAAAAGTATTATTCGGATGCCCAGACGTTTAAAACAATATCGAGTCATAGCCCTCTTCTAAAATTTGCAAAATTTGGATATTGACTTTCCCAATTCAAAGGATGTCGGCCCAAGATGACTAGGTAAATAAGCTGTGTCCATATGTTGATGTTATTCCTGGTGGCATTAGATTTTCGTGTCGAATTTGTGCAGTGGATTAATCCACTTCGAAGTTGCCAGTAAGTATTATTAAAGAATCCTAACATATTATAAATGCGAATATGTTTGTTTGTTTGTTTCTTACGCTTTCACGCATACACTGCTCCGATCATCATGAAATTTTGTACAGATATTTTCAAGAGAATCTATAGTAAAGAACATAGGACACCTTTAGCTTTTACCCGCGGCTTCGCTCGCGTTGATTTTTCCGGTTAGTTTTAATCCTATTTTTTATTTTCTTGAGGTTATATTTGTAAAAAGTTTTTGTCTTGATTTTGGGCATGCCTTGGGTTAGTTTTGGTTAGTTTTTGTTCGTTGCGCCCCTGTAGCGAGCGAAGCGAGCGGAGGTCTATGCGTGAAGTGTAATATCAGACATTCTAATGTAAACGTTACAAATGTAACGCACGTCAGGCGGTATCTGTGACGGGAATGTGTTTTGTAGGCTGTCTGTAACCGTCAGTGTAAAACGTGTTCTAACGCCAGGCAACCAATTCCAAATAAGAGGTTGCCTATATTCTGGCGTCACGCGGCCTAAGATGGCATTAGATTTTCATGTCGACGAGGTCGATATAGGATATGTTTACACATCAGTGTCTCGAGTACTAGCAGACTGGCTCAATATGTTATTGTTTTCAATTCCGTTAAGTCAGTGGGCAAATCAAAGGAGTTGGGAAAATTATTGGCTGGTAAGCAACTGATAGGGTCTATTGAGGGATTAATGTTTTGTTGGAGTTGTTGTGCAATATTACAGAAAAAATTATTTAATTCATCAGGAGAAATATCAGGGGCTGTAGATGTCTTAACGTTGTTTGCTGAACGTATACTGTTTACAATTGCCCAACATTTCCTTTACTTGTCAAAAGCATCTTTCATCCGGTTTGAGTAATAGGACTGTTTAGATAACCTAATTAATCGGCGATATACTGATCTATAGCTATTGAAATAGATGTGAAAAGCGGGACAGTTGGTATACCTTCAAATCGCATGAAGTGAGCGCAGGTTTTGGGATGACGTTCTTAGGCCTTTGGTAAACCAAGATTTTCTGCATCTTGCCCTAGGCTTAATTTTCACCACTGGAAAAGCTGTCTCAAATAGGTACCCAAGACCGCGATGGAATTTTAATATTGGATCCGACGAGTTGAGTATAGAACTTGGAAAGCAATTAGAAGACCAACAAAAATTCATAGATACATGCAATAATAAAATCTTTGTATCTAAGGGTACTCAATCTCAACTTTGGTTAAAAAATGTGCTACTCAAACTAATTTTTTTTGGGAAACTTCATCAGTGGTAATTCAAACAGAGAGCAATGAAAGTGTAGATGCTGATACCCAAACCGAAGAGTTTTGTGAGCAAAACCTGTGTAAGAGAATTGAGGACCTTGACCGTATGGTTACTGATCATCGCGCAATGATAGCTGAGCATCTATCCACAATAGATGATTTGAATGTTCGGCTGTCAGAGGTGCGAGGAAGCAGGGATGATATGTTGTCTGCTTTGAGGATGCTTCAGGCCGATAATAAGATCTATTCAGAAGACCTTGAACATGTTAGCAAAGGTGGGAATGTCCTATCTTTAGCAGAGGAATTAAATCAAGCCAGGCTTCAGCCGATTTCTGCCCGTCCAAGCATTTCATCATCAAAACCTCTTAAACGTAAAGTTCTTATATTGGGGGATCAAACTGTGTTGGGTCTTAATAAGTCAATGTCCAAGATTTGTGCTGACATGGAGGTGAACATTCAGTCATTTGTTAAACCGGGTGCCAAACAGTTGCAGGTACTGGAAGATATTGGTGCTTTAACTAATGATTTTAGTAGCAACGATTTTGTGATAGTGGGATGTGGTACCAATGATTTGGAAGATGGGAAATACCCTAAAATTAAGTTTATAAATAGTAAAATCAAGGAATGTCTTCAAACCAACGTTGTATTCTTGTCAAGTTTGAATGTATCAAATAATTTTAGGCAGGTAATTAAGTACAATAAAAAATTATGTGACTTCTTGAATTTTGTAAATAGGTTTACTGAGAACTGTGTTCTATTTGTGAATATTTCTAATGGTATAGGTAGGAAAATAGGAAATCATAATGTTTCTTGGTTGTTGCATAATATTATTCAAAAAGGTACCTCAATGCATAAACAGAATAAAAATTTAATTCATGTAAAAATTAATGAAAATCAGGAAGCATTGTCTATTGGGCCTGAGTTGAGCTCCAAAACTAATATTTCTCAAGATAGTGATCCTGTAGGTTTGCTCAATTTTAATAACATCATTGGTTTAACCATAGATGCTAATAAAGATAATAACTTGCTCCCTGTCCAAAGTAAAAATTTTCAAGTCACCAACAACGCCCAACAAATAACTTAGAAAATCTACAAGTCTATTATCAGAATTGTCGAGGTCTTAAAACCCAGTTGGCTGTATTAAAGCTAAATTTGTTAAACAATAGCTGTGATATAATTGCCCTTACAGAAACATGGCTTAATGACTCTGTTTATAATCAGGAGTTTAATATTGATAGAGTGGTGTTTAGAAAGGATCGGGATCAAAAGCTTACTGGTAAAAAGCAGGGTGGCGGTGTGTTGATAGCTTTAAACAGAAGATTGAAGGCTGAAATTTTTGATATATTTGATAAGGACCTGGAAGCGCTTTGTGTTAAAATTGGTCTAAACCATAAGGATTTTTTGTTTGTTATAGTTGTGTATTTTGTTCCTAACTGCAATTTTAGTATTTATCAAAGATTTTATCGATGTATTGAATCAATGCTTTTAGATTGTAAGTGCTTGATTGTGGGTGATTTTAATTTTCGTGAACTTGTACTGGATGTCCACAGTGTGCCTATTTGTGATTTTAAAAGTTTTTTAGCATTTACAGATTTTATTCAAATTAATACTATACATAATGTTTTTAATGTTTTATTAGATTTAGTTATTATAAGCCCCCATTTACAGGGCTCTATTGTAAATATTTGTGATGAGCCACTATTGCCTATTGATGTTCACCATCCTGTGCTGTCGGTTGGACTCAATCTTGATTCTGAATTGGAAGAGTGCAAACAAATTAGGAGTACAAAATTTAATTTTAAAAGAGCAAACTTTGAACAGATGTACTTGTTGTTCCAAGCCATTAATTGGGATGCGCTTTATAACTGTTGCGATGTTGACGCATCTGTAATGGAATTCTATAGAATTATTGATAATGTTTTTGTGCAGTGCGTTCCTCTTTCGACCCAAGTTGGTAGGGTATTTCCGGTCTGGTACAATGGTGAAATAGTTAAACTAATTAAAGCAAAGGAAAAGTTTTTAAGTAAATTTAAAAGAACAAAGATAACTTTTTGGCATAATAAGTATAAGGATCTTAGAAGTAAAGTTAAGGTAAAACTAAAAATCGCTTATGGTGAGTATTTAAGAAATATAGAGCATAGCCTAACATGTGATCCAAAGTTTTTCTGGTCCTTTATTCGAAATCAAAGGAATAATACCGATATTCCTGCACAAGTTTACTATGGTAGTCACATTGCAACTGGAGCCAGAAATATTGCAGACATGTTTGCTCTTTACTTTCGTTCTGTTTTTGTTACTGACATTCCTATGGAACAAAAAAAAATTCCATCCAAGAACTATTTCTGCAACTGGACTTTTGACGAAAATGAAATAAATGATGCTATTAAAAAATTAAAGGGCAATAAAGCTGTTGGTCCTGATGGATTACCAGGATATATAATTAAAGGCTGTAATGATAGTTTTTTAAAACCCCTTTGTTACATCTTTAATCTTAGTTTAAGGTCTTCAGTTTATCCCACAACCTGGCGTATAAGTAAGGTAATTCCCCTATTTAAGAAAGGTGCTAAAAACGAAGCAACAAACTACCGACCTGTTACAATTCTTAATGCTGTATCCAAGGTTTTTGAAATAGTTTTGTTTAATAGACTCTATGATCAGGTCAAGTATAATATTTCTGCACAGCAACATGGATTCTTACCAAAAAGGTCTACCATGACAAATCTTATTAACTTTTGTGAATTTGTTCATAATGCTTTGAATGAAAAAAAGCAAATTGATGTAATTTACACTGACATGGAAAAGGCCTTTGATAGGGTGAAGCATAGTTTTATTGTAAAGTCACTCTACCAAAATAATGTGCCTGATAATTTAATTAAGTTGATTGCTTCTTATCTGTCAAACAGGCACCAATATGTTGAGGTCAGAGGTGCCAGGTCTGATTTTTACACTAATAGCTCTGGAGTGCCTCAGGGATCTAATTTGGGACCTCTATTGTTTTTAGTGGCCATAAATGACATATGTTCTGTCAGGGGTAACTCTGAAGTATTACTCTTTGCAGACGATCTTAAAATATATATGGAAATAAGTTCTGAAGAAGACTGTGGTAGTTTACAGAGAAATTTTAATAATGTTATAGAATGGTGTGAAGAAAATGCATTTACCTTCAATAACAAAAAATGTTCTACTATGTCTATAACCCTTAATAAGAATGTTGTTAAATATGATTATAACATGCACGGTGTAATGCTTGGAGAATCCAATAGTGAGAAGGACCTCGGAGTTGTAATAGATTGCAATATAGCATTTACAGAACATATTACAAACATGGTTAATGAGGCACATAGAATAATGGGCTTCATTATTAGATCAACTAAGAGTTTTAATGTTGACTGTTGTTTAAAACTGTTTGATAGCTTGGTGCTACCAAGGTTGGAGTATGGAAGTCTAATATGGTCTCCCCAATATGAAGTTTGGAGCAAAACAATAGAACGAGTGCAACGTAAATTTCTCAAGTATATGTTTTTTAAAAAGTTTGGGTATTATCCAGTGCAGGGTTATGACTATCACTCGCTGTTGCGGCTATTTAATAGATTGTCTTTGGAAAACCGGCGTATCAAGATTGGCTTGGTATACTTGTATAAAGTTTTAACAAATAAAATTGATTCCCCAGAGATTCTTTCAATGCTTTCATTGTTTGTAAATGTTGGTAATACCAGACTGAGTAAAACATTCCATTTAAACTTTCCTAGAACGAATGTATATAAAAACTCACCTATTTACAAAATGTGCAATTATTATAATATCTATGCTGGTGACTTGGATCTTGTTATGTTGGATTTGAAAGGTTTTACAAGAATAATTGAGGATAAACTTTATGCTGTTCAGACTTAGGCCTTACTATTTTTGTTCGTAATGTAATAATTGTTAAGTGTAGTTTATACATGACTATAGCCGTATTAAATAGTTTTTTTTTGTATCCTGTTATTCCTGTTGTTTTACAAGTATTGTGACTTTAGCTGTAAAAATTTAATTTGTTTATATTTATATGAGAACTGTGTATTATTATTGTAGTGTCTGTAATTGGCCTCTTGGCTGTTGATGCTGATTATAAATAAATAAATAAATAAATAAATAAATAGTTCTTTTAATAGGTCTGGTAGTTATTTTATTATTTTTTCTAACCACATCATTTATTTCAACAGATTGTCAGGTTTCATCAATTGCTACCTGTATCTGATTCTTAGACACTTTACTTGTAGTGCTCAATTTTTGACGCAGTTGTGTTAGCTCGGAAGAAGCTCTTTCATTTTCACTCTCCAGCACCTCTATCGTAACAACCATGCTCCTGTTTAGTTCAGCCAGTTCTAGTAGCCTGTCATTTAGGCTTTTCTTCAATTCATTGCAGGCATGAAGCTGCTGTCTAAGCTCAATCTCCTTAGACCTCTAAGTTCAACAATCTCGATCTGTAGGTGCTCCTTTTCCTTTCGCTGCGAGTCAATTTGGGAGGTTAATTTGCTTTCGGCGTCGTAAACGACCTCGTCAAAGCAACGCTATTCCGCTTTAGTCTTTCGATGTATTTACTCTTGGCTTCACAGTCATCCTCCAGATCCTTAATGCGTAACTCTATCTCGCCCATTTTCTCTTCGGTTTCTATTTTTGTAATTTGACACTTCAAAGAACAAGAAATTTTATATCCTCCAAGCTTTACAATCTCGTTGGAACGATCCATGCCACTCGGATGAAATATACTTAGGCAGGTTATACAGCAGAAGTTGGAGAAGTCCTTATTCCTGCAACATTTAAATGAGCGCTGCATCTTAGAGAATAGAACTTATTACAAAAAAATAATAAAAAAGTCGTTGTAAAACTATACCATCAACCATAATAAAGAGAAAAACAAAATTTTACACACTCGTTAGGCGTTTTATGCGGAACAGGGGACGCAACCCGAGGATCAGGGCATTGAGAAATAAATTTTGTGATCAACTTTTTTAAAAAATTTCATTCTAAAATTTCAAAGATTAAAAAGATTCCTGGTTTTTTTCACTATATTGTTGATTGTTGACAGATTACAATTAAAAAAGCTTTTTGACAACTTTTGAAAACAGAGAGACTTGTCTTCGAAATGTAAATTCCTTTTTAAGCATTTTAACATAGTTATATTAAAAACAGAAGCTTATAGAAATTTATTTATGAGAGTCTGGATGGAAGTAGTAAGGTTGTGTGGTTGTGTTTTGACCTCTCAAAGACCTTCAACACCATTAATCAAAATATCTTATTTGAAAAATTAAACAAGTACGGCATCAGGGGTACTTGTGCCAATCTAATAAGGTCATATCTGAGGGACAGGTCTCAAACAGTTTGTATCACGAAAGATGGGAAAGACTTCTACTCAGGAACAGTTAAACTGAATCAGGGAGTACCACAGGGCTCCATTCTGGGGCCACTACTATTCATTGTCTATGTCAATGATCTGCAGGGGTTCAATGGGGGCTTGGTTTGCCAATATGCGGATGACAAGTCTCTTCTGTTGGCAAGTCATTCCTCCCCCTCCCTATCTGCTTCTAGCTTAAACGCAATGGCCACAATGTCCCAGCGTGTAATCAAAACTCCCTTAAATTAAATATTAATAAAACCAATCTTCTCGTTTTCAATAAGAATGTAAATAATCTTGAATCACTACTTGTTAGATTTGAAGGCAGATCCGTGCCCATCTCTGAATCGGTGCTCTTTCTTGGGGTGACCATAGATCAAAGCTTGGGTTGGGAGAACCACATCAACACCCTGGCTAGTGCCTGTGGATTGATTAGGAGGGTAAAAAATGTGGTATCTCTGGAAAGTCTACGTGTATACTACCTAGCTCATGTGCAATCGCGTATAAATTATGGGATTTCCTTTTGGGGCTCATCAAAGAATGCTTTCAAAATCTTTAGAGCACAGAAGAGGATCGTGCGCTGCATGCTGGGCAAGCACCCTACAGCATCGTGCCGGGATCTCTTCCTTGATCTGGATATAATGACAGTTCATTCACTTTATTTTCTCTCGTTGCTCATGCTGGTGAAGAGAAGTCCCGACCTCTTCATCAGAAACCGTGACCTGTATGCTGGGGACATGGAGATTGCTACTAGCGGCCGGGAGAGTCTCCCTATACCTCGTCACGAGTCATCCTTCTATGAGAAGGGTCCACACTACATGGTCTTTCGTGCCTACCATATCCTGCCACCAGAAATTAAAGATCTTACACCCATTAAAACCTTTAAGAGAGCGGTAACACAGTTTGTGAAGTCCAAACGCTATTATTCCTTTAGATTCACGGATTAAAATGATCATACTTTAGTCACGGCACATATAACAACCAGCAATATCACTTCTTCTTTTTTCGCATCTGCGCAAGTCCGCGCGCAAGATAATCCTTGGTAGGAAATCCGTCAAACTGCCGCCAGCGGCGTCGTGTTTTTACGCCTGGTTTATTTTATTGCTATTGGAGTTAAATCGAAACCATAGGCGTGTATTTGTCAAATATTTGACATTGTGAGAGACGAACGTTGATTATGACATTGTGTAATGCAAAAAGCGATGGTATTTAAGCAATAAGAACTTGTACAAACCAGAGATATTCTTCCAAGAAGAATTTCTTTAGATTTCCTGCTCATACAACAATATTTCATAACCCATTGATATTTGAAATGTTATATTACGGCTCTGTTAAAGGAAAATCATACTTATATATTTCAAATCCAGCCCTGACTTTTCCTACCCAACTGACATTAGCAAGGTCAAATTTAATTTTTCGCCTGACAGGTCGAGTAATATTGCTGGTTGTTATATTTGCCGTGCTTTAGTACTCGTTTTTGATGTATAATATCCCAATTTTAAATGAATCTTCTTCTACTATATGGATATCCTGTTATTGTTGTTTCTGCATTCACAGTCGCAAATCTAAGATGTATTATTATTCTAAACTGTATTCTTTTATTTTGAATGTTATTTCTGTATATGTGAGGTTGCTTTGTCATTTGATTATGATTTTGATGGCAATAAATGATGTAAGTAAATAATTAAGTAAGTTAAATTGTCCACAATATGTTGGATAAAATATATTTAAGTTTTTCAGAAGAGGCTCATTTGTGTTGCAATAATGTTTCTCTTGCCACTTATTGCAAGAGATTTCGTGATTATGATCCCTGTCATTCAATCAATGAAATGTTTATTTACCTGTTTATATGGTGCTGGAGGCTGTAAAGTACAGTTCTTAACTGGTGTCACTGGTTGGGCAAAATAACAAGTTATTACTGAATCGTTGAACTTATATTGATGCAACTCAATTCTTGCAGTCGCTGCAGCTAACGGAGTCATAAAGTTCACTCGTAATCGCCTAAAACTCTTGAGCCATTGAAATGTAACGTCGGGATCATATATTTTAAAAAGATTTTCCATTTCGCGCTTTTTCTCTGAAATAAAATTGATTTAGGAAATATAGTATAAAAACATGGAAACACCTATTATGGACAACTAAATTTTACCAGCAAAGCCAGTTACGAGTTTGGTTGATTCCTCCATAGCCAAAACAGCTGTTCTGATTTTTGAAAAACAGGTCTTAAATGATGCTTCCAAGTTTTGCCAATGACGCAGGACAGATAACATTTAAAAACATCCTGTAGTGTTTTAACTTATAATAAGAGAACACAAACAGAGCCTTAAAAATTAGTAAGGCATTGAGCAGTTCTTTCAAAAATGTTTAAAAATTAATGCTGATATTAGATATTAGTCCAGCTTTTATGAACTAATTTATATATTTCATAATTACAGCAAGTACTAAAGGGTCGGGGATGTAATGTGAATAATCAATTTTAATTTTAGTTTAATATACCCTCTAGTCCATGGCTACTATTTGAAGAAGAATCAATTTTCAGAACAATATTAAATTTTAAGAAAATCTACTATTTCTCACCCTCAACTAATATTTATTTTATTACTGTTATTTGCATTGAATAACATGAATACATAGTATTTACCTGAATTATTAAAAACTGACTCCTGGATATTAGTAACAATTAATGATGAAGGCAGACCTTCAAATTCATCATCTTCAGAATTAAATTGAGATTCGTCAATGTCTTGTTCGGGCAGTAGATTAGGATGAACATTAGGAAGTCCATCTTGAGCATTAATTATGATATCTTCATCATTAACATCATCACTACTTTCCGCCATGACACTGAAACAAAACTGAATTTCTAAAAAAAACAATAATGATCACTACCTATGATAATATAGAAAAAAACGTCTTTCCAGTAACAATAATTTTCTATATAACAACGAATTGGCCAAAAAAAAAGGTCTTTTTATTTTTGTACTATATGCTGATATCCTTTCCTAGTGAAATAGAACAAACCCATTTTAAGCAATTTCATGTCAAATAACCAGGGCTCATTGCACTGAATACATTGCAGTCAGAGTAATTTGGAATCAGATCACAACCATTTGGAGATTCTCTGCCTACGTTTGGCAGATTTAAAGAGATTTCTTTTGTGTTTCAACATATAGACTCTGATTTTCTCAGCTTTATGACAGAATACAAAAAATCAGTGGCATCCAATAATGTTAATCGAGTAATAATGGTCACCGATGAGCAGCTGCTACTCACATTATGAAAATCTGTATAAAAAGGGTAATTAAGATCGATAAAACTTTGCCAAATGTCAAAACTTATAGAAGCTCTCTACGTAAGATAATTTGTGCTGATACAGGTCCCTCTCGAACCCAACATCCAAAATTATAAAAGGATGCATTGCAAACCCAAAGTGTTTTAGGTGATGCGTTAGACGTTTTGTCTCCTTTAGCTAGGGCTATTAATTAATTTAATTCACTGATGAGATGATATATCTACCCCAACACATAACTTAATAGCTCATTCTTAGGCTTAGTGTAATCAATGCGAGACGAATGACCAATAAATAAAAGCGTACCAAATGAATTAAATACTTGTAACTGCAAGTTAATTTGAAATTTTATTCTTGTAATCTAGCTGGAAATGTACCTGCATCAATTTGACTATTTATTTATTGATGCAACCTAGAGTCTAGTCTACATTCTATTGCTGCTTTAGATGACAATACACAAACAGATACATGCCGTCTATAACATCACTAATGTCGTTTGAAAGACTAAATATTTACCTTCTAAATTAAAGCAATTTCATGACAAACTCCAAATTTTAATAAATCTTGAAAAATGTTTTGATATTTTGATTTTACTTACCACTACTACACCAGAACAGCAGTGATTAAAGATCCGTTCAAACGTATGACGTATGATAAACGTGCGACACACGGGGAGAGTTAAAGAGTGCAAAGTATCAAATGTCCTGCTGTCTTTTAATAGTATTGGCCGAGAAGACTATTTTTGCTCTTCTCTGGTATTGGTACCATTCACCGATATATGGAGATCGGTACCGAAAATTTGTTATTGCTTTATTACCAGTACATTTATTTATTTATTTATTTATTGACGGACAACATTGTCCATTAAACAAAACAATTTTTACAATTCGTACTTAAGCAACCTTAATCCACCTACAAAGCGAATACATTACATAAATTATGTTTAGTTCAGTGTACGGAGGGCTATAGGGTAGGAGACCGAACGCTTATGGCCGAATTTGCGATTTCTGTCCATGTTTTTGGTTAGTTCGCTGGGTTGGCCGACAGAGGCGCAGTGATCGCACCCGCACTTAACTTTTCGTGTATTAGATAGACCAACGAGAGATTTTTTTGGATTATTTGTGTAAAAAACTATTTATTTCTGTATTTTTGCGTTATTAATATAAACAATGAGTGACATAACTTGTTATACAAGTAGAGTTTGCTTCGTGCCGGGATGTAAAACGGGTTATTCTTCTGATAGGAAGCTCAGGAAAGAACGAGGAGAGAACAACCCAAGTCTCTTTCAAGCTCTTAACGTAAGTAAAATATTTGTTGATAAACACTATTAACGATTAATGCATTCGTTAAAATATATACTTTCGATTTTATAAAAATTTTAAAAATTACATCAATGTTTAGAATGTTTGCAAACAACATAACCTAAAAACTCTTGGGAGTAAAATTATTGTATAGTAATAAGAACAAAAATTAATATGATTACATTAGAAATAGTTTAATTGTTCGCCTTTTTAACAAATATTTTGTTTAAACACTATAGTTTTCATAGATCTGAAAACTAAAATAAGGCCATTTTAACCAGTTATCACTTAGGTGGTGGGAAATCATACAAAAGCCCTAGATGTTCATTAATACGTTTTCTTTTTAGGATCCTGTAACATTTCAAACGTGGCTAAGAACAATTCCTAGACAAGATAAAATATTTAGTGTAAAAGATGTTGTTTGTGCGTTGCACTTCCCAGAAAAGGATATTTTGCGTTTTTATGAAACAAAATTGGTTGATGGCACCATTAGTAGAATTCCGAGAGGAAAACCAATATTAAAGAATGAGTCAGTACCAGTGATATTTCCTAATCTCCCTTCTTATTTATCAAATCCTAAAAACAGGCGAAAACCATCATGTGAGCGAACCGAGGAGCGATCCAAGATACAAAACATAAAAAAAATAAAACATATACCATTACACGATCCACCTAAAAGTACTATTACTTCAGCTGGAGTTGAAATGCCAGGTTATAGCTTAGAGGAATCTTCCGATAAGCCACATGTCAATAACGAGATAGATGCAGCATTGGTTTTGTTTGAAAATTTGAAAAATAATTATAACACAATTTGCACTCCAAATAAGCAGTGGTCGGGTACATTTATTTGTGGAAGTACTTTTTGCTGAATGGGATGATATCTATATCAAAACCATACCATACCACAACACCAAACCATACCACAAAAAAAATTGTGATACGCCAGGATATGTCTTTTAAGGTATTGGATTTTTATTTGGTTACTTCTCATGTTAGTAATAGAATATTTTTTATCGAATATTTAATCACTTGCTACATAATTGGGACAATAACAAGTATTTACAACTAAGTGTATATGAGCCCAGTCACATATATGTTGGAATTTCTCCTCTGATGTTTTGAAATAGACTTCTCGACATGTGTAAATAAAACAGTTGTAATTTGATTCCGAATATATTTGATTTTAAGTAAAAGTTAAATCTTGACACTTTGGGTCATCGTTAACTGCTGAATTTTTTGATACTAATAAAATACTTTCCACCACATTGTATAATATGCTGTTACTTATTTCATGAATGTTTTAAGGTGTTGTTTGGGAAAACTGAAATTAAGCTTGATGGTGGACACAAAATATTTTCAGGCTTTGAAGAGATAGAAAATATACTAAAAATCATTAACAAAATGAAAATATGTTCAGGAATTAAATTGATAAGGTGGGTATATATAGGTATATTTTGAGGTATATCTGAGTAACATCTGTCATTTTTCTTTTATATTTTTTTAGTGCCTGATTGTGTACTTCATCACTACATAGGTACTACTAAGTACAATAAGTATGTCGGATGTAAGTAACTTACTCCTTAAATTATGTTGTGTGTTGCTGCTTAACAATATTTTGTTCTTAGTGGTGTGATGCTATACCTATGAATTTATGCATAGGAATTATTGTACAGTATTGATAGTTTGTGGTTTTCTTCTAATGTATTTCATTACACTTCCTAGTTTGTATACACCTGTTCTCTGAATAACTTACATATATAAATAACAATATATACATAACAATTATGAAAGACATTTTAAGACATATAAAATACATCTATTAATATTCTACTAAAGTAAAGAAAATAATTCTATAATATTTTACACTAAGTTTGATTTTTTTATTAATGTTACTCATCATCTGACTCATTTCAGCTTCTGTCGAATACTGTCGATATACACTCTTTGATCTGTATGGGAGCGGGCTTCGGTTGGGTTAACATACTCTTGACGTGGTTTAAAACCAAAATAAATTCGTCTTTATAATTATTTATTTTGGAATAAAATAAGTTATCTGTCTATCTATCATAGATAGGTTGAAACAAGTTACTTTAGAACTTAAAAAAAAAACATATTAATTTTGCCACTCATTATTATTATGGCATGTAAGCATTTTTTACACACACATTCAAGATGAGAATCTTCTTTTGGAGTCTGTTGTTGGTTTATTTATTTATATATTTATCCGTGATCACTGTAATGAAATAAATTATATTTTTTAACATAACTGCTTTTTTTCTGAGTTTAAATTTAAATAATAAAAAATGTGTATTAAAGTTGTGTGTTTTATTTGCTTTCCAAAAAAAATAGTCCTTTGTGTATCTACAACATCCTGATTTTTAAAATCCAAGCATCTTTGGGATCGTATTAACATAATGCATCCAAAAAGGTACTTATTCTACGGAACACTTTGTATTTACGATTATTTAAGACCGGGTGGTTAATTTCTTATTAACATTATCTATACTTTTTCTGTATTAATAAATTTTCTCAATGTATTCTCTTTTCATAAAAAAAAATCGATTCTAAGAAGTAAGTAAAGGAATATAAAAAGTTTCCTCTATGTTGCATATACTTTTCGGAAATACTGTATAATCTTTTTGGACCCATCATTTGCTATGCTATTTTTTCAAAAACATTCCTGCTGTGACATAAAACACAAACACTGCTAAAGAACTTTTTTTAAGCCTAAATCCTTGAAAACAATTAAAGATAAATTAAGTTTGAAAGCACATGTTGTTTTGTCAATTTTATCATTAAATAAAGCAAAATCCGTCTATGAAATTTTAATGAATATTTAAAAAATAGCTTTTACTTCATGTAAAATCGTTATTTGTCTCTCAGAAAGCAATAAGTTAACTAATTTCAATAAAAAATAGTTATTGTCCCATAAGAATCCATGCATTTTTTAGCGCGGATGAAACACATGCGCCTCTGGCGGCAGTGTTTGAAAGCTGATTTATCGATGCAAAACTGTGACCGAAACAAATGTATTGCGATCGGTCTCCTACCCTATAGCCCTCCGTAGTTCAGTGATACTGCCCTAGCAGCAGTGCCAACCCTCTACAACTACTGATATTGAAAAAAAAAGATAAATTATACAAAATTGAAATTAAGTTTTATATAATAATTATTATGCTAATTAAGCCAGAAAAAAAAACAAATAATCAGATACCGGTTAGACGAGCTAATTGTCTTTTAAACATTTTAGGACTACATAAAAAAGTTTAAACCGGATTGACTATTGGCGAGATTAGACGAGCGTGACATAAATGAATGTGCGGCATAATTGGTGCGGTGAAATGGGATATGGAATGTCTGCATGCAAATTTTTAAACTGACCAGTTAGATCTTCCAATTTCTAAAATTTAACAAATTGATAAATAAATGTCGAGGTATTCTTCCATTCTCAACCCAATGGAGTCAATTTACTTGGATCTTAAAACACTGAAACAGCCTCTCACATGTAAGGAGAAGTTGCGCTCCAACTAGGGATGTGTCGTATTCTTAAAATATGTTGTTGTCTTCATCACATGAAAATCGATACGTTAAAATCCCTATTACAGCCTCTCTTCACTTTATTTGTACGCAGGTTATGGTTATAGTAGTAGTCTTAGATTAGGTAAGAAAAAGGATACCGCGCATGACACATTGTGTTACCTCTGAGTATATCATGGTAGGGAAGTTTATGTAATTATCGAGGGTAATTTGATACCCGATCTTGGATATTTTCAGTCATCAAATAAACAATAAAGCCATAAATCTTCTTCAAGGAGAGTCATTCAACAGAGTGTGAATTGTCTTTGGTGCTATGAACGGTCATGAAAACCGAAGATAAATAAATGACAGTCGTGCGTTTGTTATAGTTTGTTGCTGGCACTCCTGTTCTAAATATGCCTGAAGCCATATATTTAGTAGTATTAAATATACGCTGTGTCTAGCCTCCCGGTACCGGTATCCGAATAAATCCCGGTATGTATTGATGACGTAATATTCTGCCGGTGTTTCTATTAATCCCGTTAGATTTTATAAAATAATTAGCATTTAAAGATCCTTTACAGGCGTAGCCGACTATATCAAGATCGGCCTCTCCTATTGGTCGATCCGCATGACCCTCCGCTCGCTTCGCTCGCTACGGGGGCTCAAGAAAAGGAAACTAACCAGGTGCTAACCCAATCTAACCCAAGACATACCCAAAATTAAGAAAAAAAAATATTTAGAAACATAATCTTAAAAAAAAATAAAAAAAAGCAATGGGGTTCGAACCCGTGCCGTCCAGGTGAGACCCAACTATCTAAACCTCTACACCACGAGAGCTCTTGCGACAAATTGATCACGAAGACATATTGTAATACGAGAACAAAATCTACCGGGATTATTGTAAATACCGGTAGACCATTACGTCATCATACCGCCATTATATTTTACCGGGATTTATTCGGATACCGGTACCGGGAGGCTAGACACAGCGTTAAATATATGCCTGAAGCCCCAAATAATAATATGTCAAAACTGACAGTCATTTGCAAATTTAGGGTTGCCAAGTTTTCCATGAGCCAAGGGAAGACTTTTCCAGTGGGGGCTTTGAAAAATGGTGAGGAGCTATCCACCCAACTGCTTACATTTTTTAATAATTATTACCACTGTTTTTTAGGTAAATCATAAAAAAAAATTATGTGCTTTATATTATAAGCACACAACTGAAGTGAAACTTCTGAGAGAGATATAAGGAATTGAGTTTTTTAAAGCTTTTTTCTTCAACTTTTGCCCCAGATTTCGACACTTTTTAAATTTTTTTTTTGCTTTTTTTCAACTTTTTTTTATAAAGCATTTTTTTCTTTCCATTTTTGCCATCTCTGACCTCATAGGTCAACTTCTTGGCCTTTTTTTCGCCGAAAGCCGCGTTTCTCTATTTTTTTTTTAATAAGTAAATTTTTTTCTGATTTCGTTTTATGATATTAAAAATATATTAACTTTCCGAACAATATTTTAGGTTTTTTCAAATTTTCCCATTTTTTCGAAAAATTTTGGATATCCGATTACCCACAGATTACCCCGAAAAACGGGCTAATCGAAACGGCGTCATTTCTTGCCAGATTTTCGATCCGAGGCTCCGTTGGAGAGATATCGACCAAAAACGATTTTTTCCCAACATCCCCCTTAAATTTAGGGCCTCGGTCCCCCCCATATTGTCAAGGGTAGCCAGAGCTGTCACCATCAGTGAGATTTAAATCATTTTTGTGATTTAAATACATTTTTTGATTTAAATACTTTGAGTTTAAATCCTTTTTCTGAAAGTGATTTTTAATTTATGATTTAAATCTTTCTGAAAAGTATCTTTGATTTTTGATTTAAAAATAGTATTTAAATCTTTCTAAAAGGATTTAAATCAGTAAAAAGATTTAAATCTTCAAAAAAATTTAAATCCTTAAACAGATTTAGATTTAAATCATTAAGGTTTAAATATACATTTTAATTTGGTTTTCGTATGTTATTTTGACGTGCCTATTGAGGATTGTCTTGTTTTTTAAAATTTAGATTGGGTGACGTCACACTTTTGCTTTTTTTTCACTTAATTTATATAAATATATCATTTTGATTACGCTCTAAGGGGTTTTTAATGGTACATAACCAATGATTTCAATCTTTTTTACATTTTAGATCATTTTAGGAAGTATTTAAATCTTTTCAAAAGATTTAGATTTTAAAAAATATTTAAATCTTTTGAAAAGATTTAAATATTTCGTAAAATGATTTAAAATGTAAAAAAGATTTAAATATAAAAAAGATTTATTATTTAAATCTTTCTTTATATACAAAACGATCTTTAATTTAAATCGTTTGTCCAAATGAAAAGTATCTTTGATTTAAATCATTTTTTAAATGATCTTAAACAGCTCTGAGGGCAGCCTCCCATGAGGCGCATCTACAATAAAAATTTGACCCCGTAACTCTACCCTTTCTCCCGAATTTAATTATTTAAGTTTTTCCTTCTCTTCCCCCTCCTGACTGAAAGGGGGGGAGGGGGTGTTCATTTTTTTGGATTCACTACCCTCCCCAAAGAAGTTTCACTTCAAAAATAAAATATATACTTGTCGCCTGTACTTACTTGAATAACAAAAACATAGGTTAACTCGATGGTTAACTCTTAAAATGGAGATCAATTCGAGAAAAAAAACATGTTGCCAGACGTACTCCTTTTTTTTGATACAATACCCTTTTTCTATATAGAATTTTGAAAATATCCTTTTTCTAAAAATCCAGAATTGATACCCAAAATATCCCATTTCAAGACGGGCGTATTTGTTTAATAAAAATTAATTTTTAACTCCGCTTCTGTGGAAATCGAGCTTTGCATCAGCTTCGCATGAGCACAAACTTAAATATAGAAAACATTTGTATCAAATTTGGCCGCGGTTGGGATTTTATGGCATTTTTTGTTCGGCGAAAACTGAAATTTCGAAAATATTCCCTTTATTAAAATTTATACCTGGCATATAAGGCGCGAAATCTACCTAAACAACTAACCGAATCCGTCTAATATAAACCCAAAGTGTAAGAGATCTACGTATATAGAGAATGTACTCCATCGAATATTATTTGACGCCACTCATAGGCCGCTGTGCCAAATTTCAAATGGCACTATGGAACCACTATTTGAGCACGAAAAATCTTTTAGCAGTGCTAACATGGTTTGAGATTAATTTGCTATTTTATTACTATTTTTTATATTTTTTTTGCAATAATATTATATAGTGGAAAAGGAGGACATTTCCGTGACAAGGGAGAAAGGAGGACTCAACGTTTCAAAGAAGGACTGTCCTCCCGAAAGGAGGGCACTTGGCAACCCTATGAAGAATAAGTAGCCAAGTAACAGTAATACCTACTTTTATCATGATCTCCAAGGTCGCTTTAAAATTATACAATAAAACTTCGAATAAAACCAAATGGTCTTAAAAACTAAATTTTAAAACTATATTAAAACCATTTAGTTTTAATTTATTTTATTCTTAAAGAGTTCTTTAAGGTAACTTTAAATGTATATATCAAACTCAAACTGAGCTTTATCCACAATACCGGAACAGAATTTTTGCACTCGACGCGCGTTTCGCTAACCATGTTAGCATCATCAAGAGATGATTAAAACTTTAAAAGTTTTAATCATCTCTCGATGATGCTAACGTGGTTAGCGAATAGCGAAACGCGCGTCGAGTGCAAAAATTCTGTTTCGGTATTGCGGATAAAGCTCAGTTTGAGTGCATGTTGCCGAAGGTTCCAAACCCCAACATAGTATATATCAAAGCTTAGTAACTGACGTTTTGCATTTAAAATATACTTGCAGCAGACGAAATTGCCATGAATCATTGTAACTAATCTTAAAGGGTTTTATTTTGTTAACTAAAGTAAAGTTTGATAAATAGATAATGGTAAGTGTCTCATCTTATAATGGCAATGGCAGAGCATAAATGTAACGCGCGCAAATAAAGCAAACATCAATAATATTAAATGCAAACCATTCTGCTAAAGAATTTACCAACGCATGCCACTTTTCTGATGAAATATAACAAAAAACTTCTACATAACTCGAGCGCCATCAATTTAGTGTTTTTTTTTATTATTTAAAAAATATCGTCAAATTTTATTTTGCATGTCAACATCTAAATGCATTTTTTTATTGAATTGAATGTTTCGGCACACCGTTCTACGGTTATTTAAGCGGATGTAAGGTGCATATAATTCAGTAATAATATTTTTTTCCTTGGCTATTGAAAATGTCCATCATGGCGGAGTCTGTATTTTACATAAAACATGGCGCGATCTACATTAAAACTGATTACAAATTTTTAGAACAATATAAATCATACAAGACTTAAAACAGCGTTTTACTTACCACTTTAAATACAATTGAGGCGATTCTTACAAAAACGACCATGGTTCCAAAATTCACATTTCGCGGTTTAAATTGACGTACCTATATAGATTGAAGTACCCGTTTTACCGGTAAACCCAAGGTCCACCGACGGTGGGTCAGCAGGATCGTTCAGCGAATTTTTGCTCTCAACTGTTGTGTTCGCTGAACGCGCCCACTAGCGGCATTCACACGTAGATTCAATCACGGATTCTTGGAACGTCCCGCTCCAAACGCGAGAAAGGAGTGGAGCGTGGCGCGCCAGAATTGTTGCAGTAGGAATAGACACGGTTTTATCATTCATTCTTTCTCGCAGTTTAAATCTGCAAGGGCATAACCCGTGTGGATGAACACCAAAAGTGTTTTGTATCTCGCGTGATCGAGACGCCAAGAATTTGTCAGATTTTAAACACCAGCCAACTAGTCGACCCGTGCAGTTAGATCGACCGGCGCATCATGCGTTCTAATCATTGCGTGTCTTAACCATTCACACACTCGTTTAATCCCACGCGATTGGAATGGGACGTTCCAATCGCGAGTTCGGGAGAGAGGAGTGGGGCGTGGCGCGTCAATAGCCAATAGCGGCATTTACACGAGCGTTCCATTTCTTCGGTTTTGGAGCGCATTCTGGCGTCTCACGACGTTGCGCACGACTGGAGCGGACACTTGCGTCTAGCTCCTACATGCAACTAAGCTTTCCTCTCTCTCTTACGACTCCAGCGCCATCTAGTGTATGTGGCGATGACTCGAGCGATTGTATTCGCGCTATGTCTTCGTGATGCAATCAATTTGCGGTATAAGCCTTGGTGGTCTAGAGGCTTAGATCGTTGGTTCTGAATATTGTGTCTATCGGCGGCTCGGGTTCGAACCCCGTTGCTATTTTTTTATTTTTTTTTACGGTTGAGTTTCTAAACAGTTTTTTAAGTATGTCTTGGGTTAGTTTTGGTTAGCAAATAGTTTTTTCTTGATTTTGGGTATGTCTTGGGCTACGTTTGGGTTAGCCCCTGGTTAGTTTCCTTTTCTTGAGCCCCCGTAGCGAGCGGTAGCGAGCGGAGGGCCGTACGAAAAGTGAAATATTACTTATTGTAACACGTGCCCGTACTTTGTATGCACTTATTACGAAATATACAGCAGCTTGCATGTGTTTCCTCGAATGCATAATATTTTAATGGGACCACCTGTGAAACAAACCGAATTTGTCCTTCATAACGCATATTATGTACACTGTACATATAAAATTATCTAATTTAACATTAATTTATACTCATTACATTATTTAAATCGTCGCGCGTTAACCTCGGGATCTGAAAACGCCCGAAAGCTTAGTTGCATGTAGGAGCTAGACGCAAGTGAGCGGACGCTTGAAGCGCACGACATAAAAGTTTAACACTCCAATTATACGTTCCAGTTCTGCATATTAGCGGCGTTTACACGGGCGTTCCATTTCTTCGGTTTTTGGAGCGCATTCTGGCGTCTCACGACGTTGCGCACGACTGGAGCGGACGCTTAAAGCGCCCGACATAAAAATGTAAGACACTCCAATTATACGTTCCAGTTCTGCATATTTGGAGTGCGAAAGTCAAAAACGTATGTGTAAATGTAAAACCATACGATTTTGGAGTGGCGTGTGGAATTTCCACCTGGTTGGAAAGATGGAAAGTTCAATATAACACGCCACGAGGTAAGGTTATCTAGTTGGATTCATGGACAGAAAAAAATTAAAAACTCGTGCAATTGCCTGTGCAGCAGCATACGTATTCCTAAATACAAAGGATACAAAAAATAAGAAAATTTGGGTAAAAAAGTGGCGTCAAGATAGAATTTTTTTTTTAATTTTATTTTTGTACTCATCACTCTTAACTTTCCACAAGCAAGGATAACTCCTATCAAAGACAATCCACAGTTTAGACGGGCGACGCAATGCTTTAAAAATGGGACATGAATGGAGGCTCGCTTCAAATACAGTGGCTTTGCCACTGTAGCTTCAAATACAGTGGCTTTATACAGGACAAGAGTCTAGGTACAGACCCCGGCCGTTTTATTTAAAGCTTCAAACCCTATCCCGGGGTATTATGTATGTAGTTTTGCATGACCCTTCGCTCGTTACGGGGGCTCAATCAACAAGAACTAACCAAAACTAACCCAAGGGTAACCCAAACTAACCCAAAATATTATTATGACTTTGTATGACCCTCCGCTCGCTTCGCTCGCTACGGGGGCTCAACCAACAAGAACTAACCAAAACTAACCCAAGGCTAACCCAAACTAACCCTAAATTAAGATAAAAAGGTAAATTAATAAAAAAAGCCTGTCGCGACCGACGGGAATTGAACCCACAGCGTCGGGATGAGACGCAAGCACGCTGCCCTCTACACCATAGAGGCCTTGCAGAAACTTTGCTAGACCTTAGTGAAATATGCATTTAATCAAAAAGGTGATGCTGGTTGCATAACACGGGGTTTGAAGCTTTAAATAAATCGGCCGGGGTCTGTACCTAGACGCTTCTTATACAGGTAGGGATGCACGATATTTTCCGATACATCGAAAATATCGATATATCGACACGGATTTTAAGTCGATATTATCGTACATCGATATATGTGAAAACGATATACGATATATCGTCGATATATCGATGGATACATCACAGCGCGATAGTTACACGAAATGGCGCAATTACTCAGTTTACGTTTCGTCTTTTTTCCATCTATGACTATGACGTCACATTCTCAAACACGGACGCGAGATCGAAAACTTTGTGCTCTCGTCAATTTTCAAGAGTACAGTCATAGATAAATCTGATAAATATAAATAAGGGCGAAAATACAGTGGCTTTAAGGCGCAATACCCAAGAACCACTAACAGTATACAGTATCGTCATCTATTGGATCCCAAAAAACAAGGTTTATGGCATTGTTTTCCTCTAGTTTTTACAAACTTGTTGTTATTCATTTTTTTTTACGTTAAATTATGTTTTACAGTGCATTTAATTAGAATTAGACCATGCCAGCTTAGTTGAGGTAAAAAAGCAACTGTATTCGCAGATTCTTTTATCCGGTGAATATTTATATTTTACTTTTTTATACTTGTTATCGTTTAACTGTCTTGAACACAATTCTCCTTTTATGTTATCCTGTTCTTTGTCCTTATTGTTCTTAAAAATTGGGCGAGTTTTAGTAATTTCGGTGTTTAGTGATTGACATGGCTCCAAGCGCTTTGTGGCAAGAAAATTCAAATATGAGGCAATACAACTAATTTGTCAAGTCAAGTTGGCTTAAATATTTACAAGATATATGTATATGATAGTTGATAATTATGATATTATGTAGAAGCTTAAATATATATAATATTTTTTACGATACATCGATGAACTTTGGCCGATATTTTCGATGTATCGATGGTTAAGAAGCGATATTTTTTACATATCGATGTTTAAGTATTCGATACATCGATATTCGATATATCGATGTTTTTGAAATTTTGTGCATCCCTATATACAGGACAGTGACGACAATAGACCAGGACCGCCATTTTGGAGCAAATTTTCTTAAAGCTTATATGGGAGTTTCGCGCTTTTTGCATTTTCTTAGCAAGAAGCTAACAAAATAAAGCGACTGAAGTATATAATGGTAGAAATATGTTAACCGGACCCTTACCTAACAAAACTTTAATAATTTTCACGAAATTAACTAGCAAAATAATTGAAAGTATTATACTAGCATTTGAAAATCCCGCATGTATAAGCGGCAAGGAACATGTTTCCGACTCTTTTTGAGCGTAGTACAGAAAGGGACAGAAACTCAACCGAAACTAGACACTTATCAGCTGAATGGACAATGTAAGTGGGGTCAGGGTTGCCAGATTAGGGGATTTTCCCCAAAAATTAGGGGATTTTTTTTTCTTTGGGGTATTTTTCGGGGATATTTTATTCTGGGGATTTCTACTGGGGAAACAATATTTACCAGGGGAATAACAGGGGATTTCAAGTTTGACGCGACTCCACTCAAATCTGAACTCTTAATCACAAGATCAGATAAAAACACAAACATCCAATTACTCTGATCATAAAATGTCTTTATGTCCGGGGTGCGCTGACGCCATCTATAGTTGGGACATAAAAATATTTAATCCGCCAAGTGGTTTTATATGCTTTTAAACAAATTTATCGCTATTTAACTTTAGGGGAATAATCTTAGGTTAAATATACTAAATCAGTTCAAGAAATATTATATATTTGAAGTGAAAACGCCTTTAGGCCCGTTTACACAATAATCGGCTAGGTCTAAATATGTATTATATCAGTCCGTATACTTATACTCGTTTTCGACAAAAACCTTCGAATGAGGTGATGGATAATGATGCGAGGGGTACCGGGTTCGATACTCAAAGCCTTCTTTGAAGAAACTTTTTTTCTTATTTTCATTTAGCTTTTAATATCGCTTTATTGGAATTTTCACTCCTGTCGTACGGTCTTAAGCACACACTTTCTCTTTTTTAATCTTGTTTTTTTTTCTGTTGGTTATAAGTTCTCTCTTTCAACTTTTTAAAATAAAAAAATTCCTGGTCAAAACAGCTTTTATTTGCACTAAATATTTTCTAGTCCTTGAGGCTTTATTTGTAACAGAAATTAGAGGGATATTTTAGAGATATGGGGAAAATATTTTAGCCACGAAAAATAATTTAAATCCAGGAATAAGATATCTTAATCTACGAAAACAACAAAATTATTTTTTGGGGGATTTTTTTCAAAAAGTCCAAAATTTGAGGGATTTTTAAATTTCGACTGGGGAAATCGAGCCGAACGGTCTGGCAACCCTGAGTGGGGTTATGATGACTCAAGATTGTGACAGATTGGTACGTAAATATATATAAATATTTGTTTTTTATTAATAATAACGTTTTAATGTGATAATCAGAATGGTCGTCTGTGTTCACTGCGGAAATTTTAGTAATTTCTCCATGATTTGTGGTATCTTTCAGTAAGGTGATGTTATAAATAGTAAATGTAATTTTTAGGTCCATATTTGAATTAGGAACCTTCCCAAAAAATGTTTTGAAAGGAACAATATATAATATGAAGCAGCCAAGCAGGTATCCAGTTTATACAGCAGTTGATGCAAGAAAGGGCACTTTTCTTTAGAGCAAATAGGTATTAGTGGTGTCAAAAAAGTAACTACTCGTTACTTTATATTCGTTACTATCCAATACCCGAAGTACCGAATACCGAACCGAGAACTCTATCGTTACTTCGTTACTTTGAATAGAGTGATTACATATTACATTACACGGTAGTCCGCACCGCTATGGTCGGGTGGTCGCAGCATATTTTGTCGTATTTCGTCTCGTTACTTTCAAATATTTGCAGTGCTGTTCCATTGTTCTAATGAATTTTGGTTATGAAAGGTATATCGATCAGCGATCTTATCGAATTTATGAGCTAAAGTGACATTATAGACCTTATATTAAATGGACTACTTAATTGCAGAGAGGAGAAGTAGTCTGAAGGGAAAGAATGTACAAAATATATTATTTTTACATTGTAATTATGACCTCCGAGTAACTGTATTTTTTTATATTTTTTTTTATATTCTAGATATGTTGTGTTTGTTTAGTTTTCTAGTACTTTAGGGTTATTATGAGAATTGTTCATAAGTAAATACACAGATTATAAAGTATTTATATTATTTACTATGTAATAATGAACATGTTTGTAGTTTGCGTTACATACATGTTTTGTTTCCTCGTACCACGTATCTGTTATTTCATAATTATGAAAAAAGTTGTTGATGACCCAAATAGCCAAATATATGAAGCAAGTGCCTTAACTTCATGCACGTTCGTAATTAAACAGTATTTCACAAGAGCACTTAGAATTTTCTTATTAGCCAAATAAAAATTATAATGATTGATAAAGATGAAGGTATTGCAGTAAACATTATGATAAACGATAGTAACCATAGATAAATATTAAGGGGGAAAGTAACGAATCATACAATACCCAAAATATACCTACTAATCGAAGTAATCAAAGTAACGAAGTAACGAATATTTGAAATGATTACTTTATACCAAAGTAACGAAGAGTAACGAGTAGTCAAAAGTAACGAAAATCGACACCACTAATAGGTATATGGACAAGCAAAGCATAATATTTAAACAAGATGACATGATGTATACTTCCGTCATTGTCTAAACAATGCTTCCGTCTTCCATCACATGGAATTCTAAGTTTTCAACAGAATTGATCAGTTTAAAAATAAAGCTGCTGCCATAAAATCATGTCTAGATTAAGACTTGTTCATGTTAAAAACATCTTATTTATTTATAATCAACACAAAGAATATAAAAGCTTATTTCAATTTTCAGCTTTGACCAGAGAGAAAAAATCAGATTTAATAAGGATGCTATCAAAAAATGGATCCTGAATAATGAAAAATTCATTATGATTTTTATGGATGTTGACTACGAACAGAAGTTCATTTCATGTAGTGTTAGGAAATAAAGTAGGTACACTATTTGACAAACCTGTATTTGATCTAAAATAAATATATTAATTTTACTCAACGTTGTTTGATTAACTTACTTCGATCTCTTCTTTCTTGTTGATAAAGCTTTAAGCTAAACGGCAACAATAAAAAAAATCTTAAATAAAATATGCATATATTACCTAATATATTTAAAACAATACAAAACAGGAATACACCTCCGGTTATTAACAAAAGCTAAATAAAGAACCTTAAACATGGAAAAAACTGTAGTTTCTCGAACTGAAATTTTTAATACAAATAGTTTTTTTCAACGATTTACTAGCATATTTCTGCACTACTTTACTTTTTCTCTTGTTAACTAATTTTTTTAAATACTACATATCTACTAATTATTTTTTGACTCATATTATGACAAGGTTCTGTGATAACTGTACTATCAATTTTCCATTTCTACCAAAAAAATAAATCATGCGTTCATGGTAAAAAATCCAATCCATTCTTGACTCCTCAGTTTGCTCGGAAAAAAGCCTCCATATGGAATCTGATGAGATTTCAAGGCAAATTCACGCTTTGTAGAAGCCTTTCTCTCCACGATGGTTTTGGAAATGGAAAATATGGTTGGGATAGCATTTGGCTTTAACTTCTTATCTCATCTTTTTTCCTCCCACATGCCTGGTGCAAAATGAACCTGCAAGAAAAGATAATCCGTTACTACATTGTAATGTACACATCACTTAATTATGCAAATTGAGGCATGACATTTGACGAACATGTTACTTAGACTGTGTTGTACAATGCTGGCTAAGCTCGAGTCAGCTAAACCAAGACTGGTGGTTGAAGAATCCCATTTAAAATACATTGCAGATAAATGATCTAATTTGACAGCAATGTATTAAGGAGTTCAACCATCAGTCGTAGTTCAAATAAGCTGAGTAAGCAAGCCTCTATTTTACAACCAGGCCCTACTAACTACATAACAGTAACTACGTATATGATGTTAAACATGGAATGTTATAAATGTTAAAGTACTTTTTGTACTTCCAGGTCTAAAATGGTTAATTTAATCCTAAGGGACTGAAGTACATTTGGACTGTGATCGTGATCACAAAGTTATCGACACTGACAACTTGTTTACTTATACTGTAACTAAGTGTTTCAAACTAGAACAATACAATATTCAACTGGTAAAGAAAAGCCTAATATAACATTTTATATCAAAAAAGGCATGCAGCTGCAATATACTACATTCTTATAAATACAAAGAGTAGAATATAACAACAGTCTTTGGTGTGACAAAAAATACTCGTGAAACAATCACCCTTCAACTTTACATGCCCACGATTTTTTTAAATCACTACATATAGGATAATAATGTATTGGTGGGCCTGTAGAAGGCCTGCAGGGCATGTAAAAGCCTACGTCTGACTAAATCTTTTAGATAATCTACTTTAAAATACCACTTGTTTACCTACCTTGGTACCTACGAAAGCAGCAAAACTACGCTTTAAAACGTAATATAACTTTAATGTCTAATTGGATATACCGAAACTACACACACAGGTTTAATAGTCAGCAGAAAAGTCACTAGAAAAACGCATAAAATCGCTATAAATCACAAGAACTTATCCACAGTCACATATGAAAACAAACCAAATTTGCTCCAAAATGGCGCAATCAGCGCGTTGACGAAACATTGTCGTCACTGTCCTGTATAAACAATGTTCCCAGCACTGAAATATACATACAACTACAATTCAGTGGTTCCCAGTTAGCGCTGATTGGAAATCGTAGGGCTGATCGCCAAAAATCGTGAGACCTTGAAAAACTTGAGCAGAGACTAAATATAGCGCAAATGTTAACTCCAACCTCGAATGTTTACCTTAGTCACGTTCGGTATATACCTCAGATCGATCGGATTAGTCTGAATCGTTCGTCTATGACATCTAGATGTAGGGGAGATAAATCTCAACAGTTCGGTAATTAAAATCGGAGCGATCCGATGATGATCTTTTTGCTCGGAGAATTTTGACCGACGAAAGCGAGCAATCTAAATTTGTGAGGTTAAATAAGTTTAAGTTCAAAGTTGTTTCTTGGTCTGTTTTGTTTATAAATATATTTTAGATTTTGCTAAGTATTTTGCTTTAAAATGAAAGAACTCATGTGTTTTTAGTCTCCAAAATGAAATCCAGACCAGAATGACGTTTGACACCTTTGATTTGACTTGACAACGATCTGTACCCATCACTGAAATATACATATACAATTCAGTGGTACCCATCTATAATACCGTTCGTTTATTCAAGATTACTCTGTCCGATCTGTGGTCACGTGATAAAAAATCCGTCACATCTCTGACAGGATTACCGAACTCGGCTATTGGTGGTTGCACTATGGGAAAAATAAGTGGTAAAAATGGTTGCACGCATAGCCCTCCGCTCGCTTCGCTCGCTCCGGGGGCACAAATAAACAAAGTGAACCCAAACTAACCCAAGGCATGCCCAAAATCAAGAAAAAGGCAGTCTCATATTTAACATTTGCGCTATATTTAGCCGCTCCTAAAAACTTGCACTATCGCGCTTTTAATTTTAAATTTTGATTGCAGATTAATTTTCAGTAAAATAACGAATGCTTATAGCAAAATTTAATATGTTTATATTAGTATTAGGTAGTGTTAGTGTTAGTTTAACACTTTTTAAACGAGTCAACCTATCTTCCAACAAGCTGGAGCTGATGTAAGTACAGACTTGTCATGTTCGACTAACAGTTGATTACCAATAATAATTGCGAAAAATTAAAATAAAATGCGAAAATACAACAAAATAATAAAACTTTTTATTTATTTTGTAACCAAACGTAAAATAAAATTATTGGTAGTTGAAAAAGAAGAAATAAAATATTTTAAAACTAAACTGAAAATTAAAAATAAAAAATAATCAACATATTTGTAACTCATACAGAGAATAAAATTACATATTTATACCTAATACAGATGTCTATTATTCAGAGTCAGATGATAAATCACTATTAGTCAGAAAATCGTGAGGATTGTAAGCATTATCGTAAGATCGTGAGATATTATACAAAATCGTTAAATCTCACGATAAATCGTGAGAACTGGGATCACTGTCCTAGGATACCATAAAGAGCTTCGAATGCTCAGCAGCTACTAAAATCCATGGACGCCAGAACGTTCCTGTTAAAAAACTGTGTTGTTAAGAGTGGGAGTGGGTGACATATGTCACCCGCGCGACTAACCAAGGGTTAATGTTATGTTTCATTGGTTTCATCAAAGACAATTTACAGTAATTGTTTTCGTTTCAGTAATGCTTAATAGAAAATAGGCACAACGGCAACCTCAGCTGGCGATCTATGAACGATACCCAAAGCAGATTTAGCAGATTTCTAAAATGGTGCCATCTGTGAATCAGTAGATGCAGAACGTGGCCGATATTTATCGTGGAGGCTCGCTTTTTGAAGCTACAGTGGCTTTATACTGACGACAAATGGCTGTAATAAGTAGTGAGCCAGATATTTGGTTAAAGTAGTATAAAGAGCTAAGCGATGAGGAACAGGACGACCGTATTACTGAAGACGAAAATATGTTACAAATATTAGCAAATATTTTGTGTCTTATAAAAATAGTAAACACCCCCAATAATCCAAAAATATTACCATTGATTTTATTTATAATTTTTTTTCTTATTAAAGTGATCTAAATTGCGTGGGTGACACATGTCACCCACGCGACTATACTCGTATACAATCCTTGCGCGACTAACCGAGGGTTAAGACATTTCGTTTCATTTAAAATGATAAATAAATATAGTGACCATGTTTGCTGGTTTTTAACATTACTTCTAGAAATCAGTTATTTTATTTTAAATAATTTAGATATTTGGTCATATCTTTGTTTATATAAAAGACAATGGTCATATCAGAGACAAGGGGAAAAAGGTGTCCTAAATAAAAGGAGATCTTAGGTCGAGCACAAGGACGGATTAACAAATAATGGATATACTAATTTGTGGGCATGATTTTCAATAACTCAACTTATTTCGATGTTAAAGTTAAATAGAACATATGTTCTACAAATGGTATTAGCAAATTAAGAAGCATTAAAACACCTATAAATGAATAATAGTTAATATATTTTGATAACAAAAACAGCATGCTCTAAACTAAGTAATGAATTGAGGCGTTCCATATCAAAACTCGCCTTATCCTTTTAAGTCTATTTTCAGAAAATGAGGAAAAACCGTTTATGTTCTTATCACTGGCAATTGTTTAACAGCAATTTCTATATAGATTTATAAGACACTAAACAACTCTAGAGTTATGCTACTTTTAATCATGTTTTGATCAATTATTTTATTTTTTCATTTTAATTTAGGATAAGGCGAGTTTTGATCTGTCGCTGTGCATAAGGCGCGTTTTGCAGCGCACAAAAAATTTTATATGTAAGCTTATGATTAAGACTAGGGGCAAAAGGTTACAATTTTTTATTGTAAAATTAACAAAATATAAACAAAAATTACAAATACACTCTAGGTTCTTTAATTTCACCGTTATTCTCTTGGCAAAACGCCTCCGGATCATCAATACCCCCATTTTGAACCATTTCTTCACCAACTACCTCAGTATTTAAAAGGTTTTTGTAAAACGATAGCTCTTCCCTATTCACCCATTCTACACCAAAATGTTTTGTTAAAAGGAAATAGAAAAAAAGGCAAGTAACTAGCCTTTTTTTCTATTTCCCTTTTCCATTTCTTGGGCTCGCTTGGGGTTTTCTTGTTTTTTTAGGATCTTCAAGCACAACAGTAATGCCCATTTTAGCACCTTAGTCGAAAACAATGAATTTTCTATTAATAACGCGTTTAAATTAATAATAATTACAACGATTCAAGTTTACACGCCAAGGCATCGGTTAATAAACAATGCGACTATGAACATACAGTTGTTGTGATCAGGTGATACCAAATCGAGCATTCTGATTGGATAATTGGATAAGGCGTGTTTTGAAATGACGATGTAGTTGGATAAGGCGAGTTTTGATTTGAATGTCGATATATAACCGTAGATTTGTGAAGGATATGGCGAGTTTTGTCCCGTTTTGCTATACAGGCCTCATGCGTATTAGGTCAAAGAATAATTTTATGCATCAAACACAATTTTTACGAAAACTGGATAAGGCGAGTTTTGATATGGAACGCCTCAATTATTAAAATATAATTAAATTGTCTTTGACATAACCAAACATTTAAATTTACCATAAAAATCAAACCGCCAATAATAACGTGCAATAAATATTTTCTAGTTAAACAATAATGTATACAATGAAGATAGAACAACAGCTTAATTATATCAAAGAATTGTCTTTGATTATATAAATCACAATCTGCTATCTCGATTTTGGTTATTAGAATATATTTGCGGCTCTAGAACTATTACGACTTCATAATTTTACTTGTTCTTTTATCATAATTGCACTGGTTTTTATTATGCACAGCTCTTACTATTATTATGCGCCTATTATTACATGGTTGTAGATAAAATATTTTAATAGCTCTGTTCCAACTGACTATGAAAACCGTACATGGGACGGTAATTTCCAGTTGTATAATTCGTTTGTCAACATGACAGGATATTTATCGCCTTCAAAAGTGAAATTGACAACTAGAAATGACGGTCCCTCGTACGGTTTTCAAGTCGGTTGGAACAAACCTAATGTAGCATGCAGCAAGGAGATCTCCTATTTCGCGGTGACAAGAGAAGTTAAGGCAAAATAATTTTTCATTTGTCAATAATTTTGTCGTGAATATTATAAACTTAATCGCTTGTATTAAATCCCGGATATACCGAAATCTAAGTGTATTATAATAAAACTATATATTTAAAAGAAAAGCATAATATGCTTTGAAACGATAAGTAAATTATTGCAGCTGATTACAGTTAAAGTAATCTTTGTTATGTCTTAAATGAAATGCATGCATGTGAAAGTGTATAAGATAATTCAAATTAGTCTCAGGCTGGATCCGTCAGTTTTTCTTTAAACTAGGGTGACCAGATGTCTTTGCACAAAAGCAGAACAACTAAGACAAAAAAAAAAACGATTTTCGATAAAAAAAGCCTGACATTTAAAAAATGTATATCATTAACTTTAACAAATTTTGCATTTTGTGCAGAACATTAATGCACATAAAAAATGTTAGATATTAACAACATTAACTTAACTTAACCTAAAACTAAAATATTTATAACTTAATTCTAAATCAAGATAAATTTCTACTTTAGGTGCAAATTGCTTATTCATTTATTAATATACTTAGCGGAAGAACCAAAATTTGTTAGGGTGGTCAACTGGTGAAAAGCTACTTTTCGGTAGTGACAAATTGTGATATAACGACACGCTGATGGGCCAGTATTTAACGATCCTGTTTCGTTCACTTTTTATAAAGTGACATTTTGTATTTAAGATAAAAGTGAAATATTGTACAGTTTATATAACGGGCGTAGAAAAAAAATATTACAGAAAGTGCTTTGTTCTTTAGAAAAAATTTCCATTGGATAAAACAGTGTTTTGAAAAGGGCAGTTTGTTGCAAAATTCCGTAAACATGACACCAAAAATTTTTTTTGCACTAATACATCAAGACTAAAGCTGGATTTATAGATTGACATAACATAAGCATAGCATAAGCATAAGAAGTTAAACATTCATATTCAAGTTAGGCAATTTATAGATCGACATAACATAAAACACAACATAAGCTTGACATAAGAAGTTGACCAATATTCAACTTCTTATGCTATGTGCTTATGTTCGACCAATGAAATCACAGAATTTTAATAATATTTACCTTTTGAGAGAATGACATATGCGATGTTCAATAAAGTTTGGCGTTTTGGCTTTATGAATGCTTGTTCTTTTTGAGAATGGTGAAGATTTATAAATTAATATACATAAGACTCTATAATATACTTCTCTAAAACATTTTAAACAAAATTATGAAATTTGTAAGGTTAGTATTTTCGATTTACGGCTCAGGCGCAACATAGCACAAGCCCGTTTTATACACTGATCTATACAAATTTTATAAATCGACCATTTCTTGTAATGTGCTTATGCTATGCTACGTCTATGCTATGCTTGTGTTATGTCAATCTATAAATCCAGCTTAACAAGTTCTATGTTTATAATATAGTTATAGCAATTGTTTAACCTTGACTCTACGAATATATACCGTGCGTTCAATTTATCTTGATAACATTTTGATTTGCTGTAACTTTTTGTTTTTAAAGATATCAAGGTAAACAAAAAGACAAAATGTAGGGTTGGTAGCCAAATTTTTTTCTGAGTTAAACATAAAACAAAATACTAACAATTTCCTAAAATATAAGCCTACTCTATATTTTTTTAATGGAACACCTTGTATATTACTACATTTTTGGACTCTCTAGTCACACTTCGTGTATAATATCCTATACCTATCTTTAGCTGTTTACGAAATATTGACAGTTGAAAGTCGGGCATTTTGACAGGCTTTAAAATCTAAACCGCACGAGATCAAAGAAAACGCTTTGCACATTTCTATCTTAGGTTTTCATAAGCTATCGAACGACAGTGACTTTGAATTTAACCGGAGGTTTAAAAGTTCCGGTTAATTTTATCCGCGGGTTAAATTCAAAGTTACCGTCATTCGATAGGTAAAAAAAAACCTAAAATAGGAATGTGCAAACCGTTTTCTTTGCTCTCGCGCGGTTTAGGTTTTAAAGCCAGTTAAAATGTCAAAATATGCCCGACTTTCAACTGTCAATATTTCGTAAACACCTAAAGATAGTTATAGGATATTATACACGAAATGTGTTTAGATTTCTCTAGAGAGTCCAAAAATTTACAGAGTGTTCCATTTAAAAAAAAATATAGAATAGGCTTATATGTCAGAAAATTGTTAGTGTTTTGTTTTATGTGTAACTTAGAAAACAACTTGGCTACCAACCCTTCATTAGACTAAATATTGTTATAACCGTACTACAAAATAAAGGAAACTGGGTACTTGATTATATTGGATAACAGGCGCTGACAATTTTAGTATTTGTTTAAATAACGTACTGCCAAGTAAAGTTAAAATTCGAATCCCTGTCAAAACCAAATTCACAGTGGCTCTTAAAAATTAAACAGCCAATTAAAAATCTGAGCACTTTGTCCTGTGTATTTTGTTTATAACTGAAACTCTATATATTGAATAAATACGATCTGGCAAAAATAATAACGATTTCTAAAATATCCCATATTTAACCAACTTTCTATATTAAGATGTTTGGACAGATTGTCCTATTATCGTTCTAACTGCGGGAATATTCCTTGTTATAATGAACATAAAAATCTACAGTTGCGAACCATGTAACTATGCCCTTTTTAGCTAACAATGCAATATAGCAGGAGTGACTAGTTCAAATTGTCATTAGGGCAATGAGCCACCTAACAATTTCTCAACAAATAAATGATCTGATAATAAAAAACAAAATGTAATACAATTTCGTAATACTAAATACAATTAACTGTTGTAAATTTGTAAATTGTCTTTGGTAATACCTTCAACTTAGACTAAAAAATGTTCATTCTATAGGTTAAAATTAAGCATATTTAATAAAGGCACCGAACAAATATACGTTATTTGTTCGGTGGTAAAGGCTAGAAATCACCTCTTATTATCATAATTTTGCTATAAATACCAAGTATTTAAAAACAGTAATAAAATTAAGGCATTTTTATGTTTTTCAAAATAAAAAACGTTTATTTTGATAGAAATGTTCACTTTTTAATTTTTACGAGGTTGGTTCAACCCCGTAGAATCAGAACCATACAAAACCAATATTTTATCTTGCCCCTAATAAAATGTATTTGTTTTTCCGTTTCGAAGTACTCCTTTAGAAAAAAAATGTGTGTGCTTAAGACCACACGGTAAAAATGAAAACTTCAACAAGCGGGGTCATCGTTGGTCAGAATTTCAATCCGAGCCTTGGTTGCAGATACGGGCAAAAAACGGGTTTTCCCCCAAAATCCCCCCTTAAATTAGAACCCTGGTCCCCCCGTATGGTCTCAAGTGGCCTCCCATGGGGCGCACCTACCATAAAAATTTCGACCCCGTACCTCTTCCCGTTCTCCCGAAATTAATTATTTTTAAGTTTTTCCTTCTCCCCCACCCCTGGCCAAACGGGGGGGGGGTAAAGGGCTGCCGCTTTCTCTTTGATAGACCGCTTCCGTATATGAAAATAATAGTAAAATTAGGTTTACAAGCCGCAGGTGCTGCGCTCTTAAGAACGGAACCTGAAGTACATTACCGTTTCGGCTCGCTGGGCGTCTATTCCCTGTGAATTGTCGCCGAACACTAGGACACGGGGTTGGGTGTGCACGTGGTAAACGTTTAGTGATCGTTTTTCTCCCCGAGGAAGAATCGGACCTCATAGCCAGGGTAGTCTGTGCCGTTCATCCGGTCCTGCCGTCGAGGGATCAACACGTTGGAAACGGATTACAAAATTCGGCACGGGAAGTGAAAACGTTTGCTTAGAAAACGTGTTGTAATCCCCCGTTTGGGGGGCTGGAAAGTCGAGCCGTCTGGGGGGTGTAGGGGGTGGGACGCGTAGTGGAGGGTGATGATTCCTACTAGGACTCCGGGTTTTATCCTTGTGCGCGGTAGCGTGGCCTGAAGGCGGTCGTGGTTTTTTCATGCGGGGATTTTGACTTTGGAGTCTCTGACAGAAAAGGTTATACCTACAGTGCGCGAAACCTCATTACATCAGTCAGTCGTGCCTTTCATAGATTTTTATTTGTGTGTGTGAAAAGTCGGTGGTCGTGGCAGGGTCCAGAGCCCGACAACGTCGCGGTCACCACCCCGAATACAAAGCCCTTCAAACTGGAACAACGTGTAACGGAAGTAGAAGGGTAGCTCTACCTCTCCTTAAGCGCCGGACGAAGGGTGCACTGGCAAATTGGCCTTTTAGGACCAGAGCCAAAACAAAGAAACCAACCAACCACTAGGACACGGCACGGCAGATTTATAGTTGTGGTTACGAACGGAGATCGCCGTTAGGCGCTCAGCGTCACCGTTTTGATCATCGCCGTCGTCGTAGCCTGGATTTCGCTCTTATAAACAATATATTATGCGGCCAGTGGAGATTCAAAAATATGTAAATACGCAAATTATAGTTAGTTGATGTTAAATTCTATGTAGGGAAGGAGATTTTATTTTTCCATTTATTTTCGCAGGCTGTGCTCGCGCACGGGCCCATTTATTGAGAAACCGCCCCTGGTGTAGGTATATTTAAATTTTTACCTTCAAATGCTAAAGCATATTTTGAAGTATTTTTAGGCACTTTTTACAATACACAGCAAATTTGTTTTTTTTTAGAGTAGTTCAGCAATTATTACCATTACGTACATAATAACAACTAAAAAAAGTATCAAAATATAAAAATAGAATATTTTTATTTGTATCGTAAAATATGTCACAAATCAAATAAGTGTATTAAAATATCAAACAGAAATCATTAATATGACAACTTACCTCTATTTTTCCCAATATATAAAAATATTAATATTAATTTACCTATAGGTACAAACACACAAACGATAATTATGGGTTAGTTTACTCCCATACAGCACGTCCAATTCAAATTACGTCTCTACAAGATATACACTTGAGAAACAAAAGATGTTATGACGAGCATTTAAAGATCCTTTACACAAATAGTGCACTATGTAAAAAATCGACCTCTCCTATTGGTCGATCCATCTCGTATTACGATATGTCTGCGTGATGCAATTAATTTCTATCAAGAGCTCTCGTGGTGTAGAGGTTTAGATCGTTGGGTCTCACCTGGAAAACGCGGGTTCGAACCCCGTCGCTTTTTTTTATCTGGTTAGTTTCCTTTTCTTGAGCCCCCGTAGCGAGCGAAGCGAGCGGAGGGCCATGCGGATCGACCACTGGGAAAGGCCGATTTTTATTTAGTGCACTATTTGTGTAAAGGATCTTATAAGGCTTATGATGAAACTAATTGTTGATCTAGTGCTGACGTACACATATGAGATACACCTATGTTAATGTTGAATATGTTGATAGAATTATGTGCACATAATTCTATGATATAATGTTTAATAATTGTATACCGTATGCACTTAAGATTCTAAACATTTTTATTTAACGTAAAGAAAGACTATTAGAATGTTGAAATTTGACATCCGTACATGATTCCTACAAGGTTTAAATCATATTTATGTGTGATGCTTTATGAAATATTTGTGCCTACAGCATACACCACGTAAAAGTGCAACATATACATATGATACAAATAACTATATATACAATCTTTAGTTCTGTCTTGTCGTGTCTATATTCGAGCAAGGAACAGTGCACGCGCAAAGCGTCAGCCTGGGGATACCGGCCATGTGTATCTCATGATCATGTGTCTTTTTTCCTCTATAGGAGAGGAAGAGCTGACATTTTTATTTCATCATGTGGAAGCTCCGGAAGTGTTTGTGTGTCTTTGTAGCAGATTATAAGGTATAGTAGGATTTGTTTAATACTTTATTACTCCTAGGTATCAATATTGGGGTTACAATGTTTAATAATATTGTATATCGTATATGCACCCAAAATTCTTATTTTTTTACATCTAATTATTGATCTATAAACTGAGGTACACATATGAGATACACCATGTTTATATTGATAGAATTATGTGATATAATGCTTAATAATTTTGTACCGTATGCACTCTGGTTTCTGCACATTTTTATATAACGTAAAGAAATATCATTAGAAATTTGAAATTTGACGCCCATACATGATGCTTACAAGGTTTAAGTCATATGTATGTGTGATGCTTTATGCAATATTTGTGCCTACTGCATACACCACGTAAAAGTGCGATATACACACATGATACAAAGAACTATATATACACTCTTTAGTTGTGTCTTGTTGTATCTACATTCTACCATTCAAACATGGCACAGTGCGCGCGCAAGCGTCAGCGTAAGCATACCGGCCATGTGTATCTCATGTATCCTCTTTCCTCTATAAGAGTGGGGTAGTACATCCACATCATATAGCAGCCATTTTTGTTTTATCTTTTGGGTAGACGCGGAAGTGTGTGTGTGTGTGTGTGTGTGTCTGTGCACTTTGAAACGGATTATAAGGTAAAGTAAGAATTGATAAATACTTTATTACTCCTAGGTACCATTAATATTGGTGCTACAATGTTTAATAATATTTATAACCCAAACTAACCCTATGCACTTCATTCTTAACATATTTATACAACGTAACGATGGATCATTGGAATGTTATTGAAATTTAACGTCCGTATAGGTGCCGACATGATGCTTACAATGGTTTAATGTAATTTACTGTATTTCCACCTAACATTTTTATGTAGCTATAATAACGTAAAGTTAATTGGGTCGTTAGAATTCAACGTTCGTACAGTATGCTGACAAAGTTTAAATCATTAGTTTGGTGCTTATGACTAAGTAAAATGTTGTGTATATGTCGTAGCCAAATTACAAAACCCGTCGTTTTATAAATTGCCTAGGCGTTTTATAAATAGCGGCCAAATTGTCAAATTTTCGTTTACCTTTAATTATTTTGCTGTCTGGCTAGCCGGATTATCAAATCCCTAGGCATTTTGTAAAACGACGTTTAACACGAGGTCAGAATGTCAAATGTTAAGATTATCACGAGCGGCTAAAACACAAGTTAAGTCCCAGGTTTTATTTACCTTTTTTTCTTAATTTTGGGATAGCCTTGGATTAGTTTTGGTTAGCACTTGGTTAGTTCTTGTTGATTGAGCCCCTGTAGCGAGCGGAGGGCCATGCAAAGCCATAATAATACCCCGGCTGACGGATCGCAACTTGTTCAGTTGCGATCAGAGTATTATTATGGCTTTGCATGCCTCAATCAACAAGAACTAACCAAGTGCTAACCAAAACTAACAAGGCTTACCCATATAACATACTTAAAGATATTAATTTAAATTTTGATTGCCCTAACTTTTAAATAAAACTTGTATTTTACAAAATGACTACAACGTCTCACCCGCCAGAATGTCAAGCAGAAGTTAATCTTAAACATTTGATAATCTGGCCGCGTGTTGACCGTCGTTTTATAAAACGCCTAGGCATTTTATAATCCGACTAGCCAGATAGGAAAATAATGAATGTTGAACGAGAGTTTGACAATCTGGCCGCCTTTTGTAAAATGTCTCGACATTTTATAAAACGGCGGGTTTTAGAATGTGGCTACGACATATACACCACGTAAAAGTAATAGTACAGTGTAATAACATACACTCTGCAGTTGTGTGTTGTCGTTTCTACATTCGAGGGAGATGGAACAATGCCAGCGCAGAGCGTTAGCATGCTGGACATTTGTATCTCATGTGGTAGCAGGTAGTAGTTAGTAATTTTACCATTTGTAAAGTTCTGGGGTTGTATGCACTCTTATTATAGAATAGGCGGTCATGGAAATCCAGTAACGATTATCGCTACACTAATTTTTGATACAAAAAATTTCAACACACTTTGATGCATGTCAATTTAAGGTTAACTTTTTTTTCTCAAACCGTAACTGCCCTATTTTATTATTTTTGAAATATTTTAAATCAATAAAGTGTTAAAAATATTACTGCTATGTTTTAAAGTTTTTCGGAAGCCCAACGGTAGAAATATATCACGGAAATAGTAAACTAGAGTCTTGTTCTTTAATTTTGTAAAGGAAATCGTGGAACTCATAAATAATGGAATTATAGATTCAGGAATTACATATAAAATCGTAATGGATGCTTAAATTTGCGATGCGCCGGCACCGGCTCTTTTATATATAGCTCAAAGGCCACACATGTGTATGGATGCTGTAGGAAATGCTCATTCAAAGGTCGTTGGGTATCATAGCGTATAATGTTCTGCACATTTACTTTTATTAAATTAGAGAGTGAACATCCTCCAGAGTATTTACAGTTACAATCATAACAATTGATCTTTTGTGCTCAACTTATAGGTACTTTTTTGTATTATTGCAGTGACTCTTCATGAAAGACGCTTGTCCAATACCCAATTTGCAATTTGAACTCCAAAACGACGCGTAGCGGTCTGGGAATGATTACGACAAGCAACCAACAGACTGGAGGATTTTTTTTTTTGTTTCAAAAAATGAAGAATGGCTGAAGAGAGCTGCTGAGCTGCAGCAAAGGCTGGCAATGTATAGCATAAGATATATTTGCGTTTTTACTATGTTATTTGAATATTTTCAATACATTTTAATATTCTTGTGAAAGTTCTGTCATTTTCTAGTGTTTTCCTACTTCTGTTTTCTGTTGCACCAATTGATAGCGTTCCATAGTAGTAACTATATAAAGTGAGCTGCTAAAATATGGAATAAATTCGTTTAAAAATCAGGTGTTGATTTTTTTTGAAAAATGCTCCAACACGTCCATTTTAATTTTTTGATCTACTTTTTTTGATCTAAAAAGAAATTATGCAGGTTGTGTCAAAAAGCAGATTTGACATCAAACTTAATTTTCTTTTTAAATGGAACACTATTGTTTAAAATCCAATTTTGAATTTTTCGTCAAATTCTACGCATAATGCATGTAGCATATCCTATACTCCATATCTAACTGTTTTGGAGATATTGAAGTTGCCGTCAATCGATAGGCTATTAAAAATTAAGACAGGAAAGTGCTACGGTGTGCTACATGAATTATGCATAGAATTTGACGTATAATTCAAAATAGATTTAAAAAATAGTGTTTCATTAAAAAAAAATTGTTTGATATCAAAAATTATAATTGACGTGATCGAGCATTTTTCTAAAACGTCAATACCTGATTTTTAATTGAATTTGTTCTATATTTTAGCCGCTCTTTGTATATTATGTGGAAAGAAAAAAGAACAATTTTAAAGTAACTTTTCATCAGATAGATACTTTAGGAAAATAAAAGTTTCACTGCCCGCTCTTTTGTTCTCAAAAAACCATAATATTAATTATTTTTTTAAAATACATGTTTTGAGAACGAATAAAGGTCAGGAGGCAAAACTTTAATTTTCCTGAAGTAGCTCATGAAAACATGGTTTGACATATACACGGAATAGTATATTTACGTTGAAATTGAGAAGGACAAATGCCATGTGTAAGCAGAGTTTAAGGGGGTTTATCAGTGAAACGAGATTCCGACGGCGTGCCTTTCTAGCAAAGGCAAACTATTCTTCGTTCTCTGTCTAGGCACCGCCCACCGATTCGATTTAAGTTGTGCGAAAACAACACTGCATTTTACGTTACGTCGCGTCGCCGGACTGCCACGTGACCACGTCGCAGTCACCGTTGGACCGTCGGCAAGCACATTACTTGTGCTTCGAGACGGACAGCATCAGCAGTCAGGCAAAATATGACAAAATCTCTCGGGAGAACGGGAAGAGCTACTGTGTCGAAATTTTTATGGTAGGTGCGCCTCATGGGGGGGGGGGCTACCCTTCCCTTGACCATATGTGGGACCGGGGCTCTAATTTAAGGGGGGGTTTGGGAAAAACCACGTTGCACTCTCACCTCCCCGGATAACCAAAACTGTTCGAAATAATGGGAAGAAATGGAAAAAAAGTAAAACATTGTTCGGAAACTTAATAAAAGTGTTATAAAACGAAGAAAAAAATAATAAAAAAAAAGAAAAGTTAGAGACAGGCGGTTTCAGGCGAAAGAATTCAGCTACGAGGTCGGGATGGCAAAAATGGGGAGAAAAAAATTCTTTATGAAGAAATAAAAGTTTAAATGATAAAAATTGAAAAAAAACGTAAAAGATTGTTCCGAAAGTTAATAAAAGTATCATAAAACGAAATAAGAAAAAAGTATATAATAAAGTTAGGCGAAAAAAATGCAAAGAGTTCAAGGCGGTGATGGCAAAAATGGAAAGAAAAGAAATGATGTATAAAAAAAAAACAAAAAAAAAAATAAAAAAAAGTGTTGAAACGGGAGCGAAAGTTGGGGAAAAAAGCTTAAAAAAACAATAAAAACTCAATTTCCAATATCTCTTTCAGACGTTTCACTTTAGTTGTGTGTTTATAAAGCTGACACATATTTTTTTTCACGATTTTACTTTTATAACTTAGATACGGATGCTTATAAAAACCAGTTCTCTTGAAATTTGTCAGTCATTTATAAGAAAGAAAAATAAGAAATTTGTAATGATAGGTTTTTAATATAAAATTGTGCATTTCAAACAGAGCTGTCATCATCAGTGAGATTTAAATCATTTTTGGGATTTAAATGCATTTTTTGATTTAAATACTTTGAGTTTAAATACTTTTTCTGAAAGTGATTTTTCATTTATGATTTAAATCTTTCTGAAAAATATCTTTGATTTTTGATTTAAAAATAGTATTTAAATCTTTTGAAAAGATTTAAATATTTCCTAAAATGATTTAAAATGTAAAAAAGATTTAAATAAAAAAAAGATTTATTATTTAAATCTTTCTTTATATACAAAACGATCTTTAATTTAAATCGTTTGTCCAAATGAAAAGTATCTTTGATCTTTGATTTAAATGATTTTTTAAATTATGTTAAACAGCTCTGATTTCAAATAAGAAATGGTACCATCATGTCTTTACAAATAATCTAAAAATACCTACATATTATAATATAAATCTATATAAAAAATATTTAATTATCTCGATGGGGGTTTCTAATTTTTAGACCTCTTGCAAATATAGGATCAAGAATTTCTGGAAGAAGGCATTTAAAATAAAAACCTATCAGAAAGGGTTCCATTGTTTCTTTCCAGAACGAATCATCCCTCTTTATCTAATATATTAATATATATATATATATATATATATATGTCGTAGGCTTCGAATGTAAGCATAATACGGAAGGGATAAAATTTTTGTATGGAGAATTGGGAAATCTTGGCTTACTCCCTATGTGTCATAGTTCGTTCATATATTATGGCTTGCGTAATAAATGATAAGAAAATGGAATCTATGTTTATAAAATATATAAAGCTATCTAAAAACAAAATATAAAACATACTTTTATATTTAAGCACATATAGATAGATATAGAAGGTAGTTTGTGGATGTTCCTTTATTTTTCTCCTGTTGTAGTTACCCTCCGATTCGAGCTCCCCTGTATTTGTCTATAAACTAAATGTCCTGCATTGGCTCCAGGACGAGAACCGAGTGTCCCTGACTAAAATCCCTTGTGACAATGTTCAATGTTGTAATTTTAGTTGTTTAGTTCGATAAAAAAATATTTTTTTTTTAAGTCATGGGCGGACACTTTCTTTTATCAATAATATTCGGTATGATACCCTCCGGGGCCCCACTAGACTTTATATTTTTAATCTTATTAAGGCTAAATAAGCCCCTTATTATTACAGATAACACTACTAAATTTCAACAAAATCGTTAAAAGGATATTTAAGATATTACTTAAAAAAACGATATTTTTAAAGTTTGACATCCTGTATCTTGGAAACTATGCATTTTCGGACCCAGGTTCATATGAGAAAAATTTAATATTTTCTTATGTAGAATCTCTCCTGAAATTATTCGAACGGTATTTTCGGACACCCTGCATATCGTTGAATTCATCTTTTACTGGTTTATTTAGAAACATGTAAGAAAAAAGGGCAGTCTATTTAAAAAAATTACCTTAATTTGACCCCCTTGTATAAAATAGGGTGACAATTAAAACACTACAAACAATAAAAGATCGTTTAACTAGAAACATCTTTTGTATTTTTAATTTTTTTTGCAACACTCATAGATTTCGAATTAAGGTATGGGCTCAACTTAAAGCGGCCACCCTGTACATTATTCACCAAACAAAATCAAAAGTTGTTGTATTTAGTAGTCTGTTAAAACAAAACTTACGTTGATGCCATTAGTTTTGCTGACTTCTTTTGTTCTCTTGATCTTCTAGCGCTCAACATTTTTTGACAAATACTACTGTTTTTGGAATCAGCTCGCTTTTTCCCCATATTGATACAAAAACAATAAAACAAAGTAAGAAAAATCGAGATAGTGAGGTGCAAACCATTTTGCTTTATCTTTAGCCGTTTAGAGTTTACAGGCTGTCAAACTTGGTCAATGGCCGATTTTCAACTGTCAATATTTCGAGAACAGTTGGAGATAGGTGTAGAACATTTTTCATGAAATGTGTCTAGAATTTGATGTAGAATCTAAATGTGCAATAATATGCAGGGCATTCCATTAAAAAAAGTCAATAAACGAATGCCAGGTTTTTATGAAGCACCCTGTATAATTGAAAATATTTTACGATATGCGACACGACATATCCTACAGTTTTTGTATTTAACATTTTTTTATCTCTGTAAATAGGGAGATACGGGACAGGACAACCATGTAGGTATTTTCCCCTTTATTATTATTATTCCTTGAAAATAGTCATTATTTATCTATAGGTAATAATTATTGATGCAGATACCTTTTTCCAAATATATAGGCTCGTAACCTGCCTAAAGTGTTTAGAAGACCTTTTTATATTTTATGTTATAGTCTTTACGAAGTTAATTGAAACAGTTGGGGCTCAATTATTTTGTGTTTGTGTAGGCGCTCGCCGGCAACTGAGAACAGACTATGCCGACATTAAATTAAGAGTCCCAACTTTTTCAATTGACTTCGTAAAGACGATACCTACGTCTAGACTAGGTAGAAGCGAGTCGATTGTTTATCTTATCCTTCGTATTTTTGAATCCTACAGAAATATTTGTTTTATCATTCAAATTTTGAATCTCGAGTGTGCGGGTCGTTGGTCGTATGGGGACAAAAAGCGACCTGATTCCAAAAACAGTAGTATTTGTCAAAAAATGTTGATCGCTAGAAGATCAAGAGAACAAAAGAAGTCAGCAAAAATATTGACAGTTGAAAATCGGCCATTTACCATGTTTGACAGCCTGTAAACTCTAAACGGCTAAGAATAGAGCAAAATGGTTTGTACTTTCCTATCTTGGTTTTTCATAAGCTATTGTTTGACACTAACTTTTTATTTAACCACAGGTAAATTTAACCTCTGGGTAAATAAATACAAAGTTAGCGTTAAGCTTATGAAAAATCGAGATAGAAAGGTGCAAACCATTTTGCTCTATTTTTACCCGTTTAGATTGTACAGGATTATTCAACGAGGACTAGACAAGGCTAATTTTTGATTTTCCCTGTACTTTTACAAAAAAAACTGAAATAGCCATCATATGTAATTTTTTCCCGCGAATTCGGATATGTTCAGCAAAAAACAATTGAACATCAAATAAAAGTGCTAGGGGTCACTTTGATATATTTTTAAATGGGATGCCATGTATATTATTGCATATTTGGATTGTACGAAAAAGCCTAGACATATCTCATGAATAATGTCCTATACCTATCTCTAACGGTTTTTGAAATATTGACAGTTGAAAATCGACCATTTACCAAACTTGACAGCTTGTAAAATCAAAAGGGCTAAAGATAGAACAAAACGGTTTGCACTTTCCGATAACGGTTTTTCATAAGCTATCGTATGACACTAACTTTAGATTTAACCAGATGTTAAAAAATCCCGGATAAATTTAACCTCTGGTTAAATAAAAAGTTAGTGTTATACGAGAGCTTATGAAAAACCAATACAGGAAAGTGCAAACCGTTTTGTTCTATCTATAGCCGTTTAGATTTTACAAGCTGTCAAACTTGGTAATTGGTCGATTTTCAACTGTCAATATTTCAAAAACCGTTAGAGATAGGTATAAGACATTATTCATGAAATATGTCTAGACTTTTTCGCACAATCCAAATATGCAATAATATACATGGCATCCCATTTAAAAAAAATAACAAAGTGACCTTTAGTTCAATTGGTTTTTGCTGAACCGAATTCGCGGGAGAAAATTACATAAGATGGCTATTTCGGTTCTTTTTTATAAAATTACAGGGAAAATAAAAAAATCGCCTTGTCTAGTCCTCGTTGGATAACCCTGTACAGCCTGTCAAACATCGTAGTTGGCCGATTTTCAACTGTCAATATTTCGAAAAACTTGGGGATAGATAGATATAGGGCATTGTTCACGAAATGTGTCTAGAATTTCATGCAGAATCTAAATGTGCAATCATATACATTCCATTCAAAAAACTCAATAAAAGAACGACAGGATTTTATAAAGCACCCTGTATAATTGAAAATATTTTCACAATATTTACCACAACATATCTTACAATTTTTGTATTTAACATTTTTTTTATCTCTGTACGGGTCTTTGTTACACTAATGCGCCACCTATATCTGTGGAGAGTTTGAGAAGCGGCTACAATATCATTTAGAACAGTCTACAAAATAAATAATAATCCCAAATATTATATTTCTGAAAACTGGTTTCGTCCAGCGGGCGATCGCCCGACCGGCTCAAGATCAGGTTGTAAACAACAGACACACACCACGTGGCCTCGCGCCGATGCCAGCTTTTACCAGAAGAAATAATTCTAAATAAATTCATGTGTTTGAGCGACAAGGGGGCGTGTCAAATCAGCGATTTTGTCTCAAAATCTTTATTCCAGGATTATGGACAAACTATTTGATCGAATTTTTTTTTTCTTTTATCAATATGTCTAGATTATGATCCACTAGGGTCGTACAGACTTATTTTTTCTGTTATTTTTTTCTCCTAATATATTAAAAGCTAAAATTAAGAAATTACATTTTTTATCACTGTACTGCCCTAGATTCAGTAATTCTAAGCGAGTTTTATACTTGGCTAATTTTCTTTATTATGGATATTAACGAAGAAAATCGGGAACAAAAAATATACTGCTGATGAATCCCCTTAAGCATAATACACAATCACTGTGCACCCGGTAACACACTGTGGATCACTTAAGATACACGGAATAGTATATTATGTTCAAATTGAGCGGGACAAATGCCATGTGTAAGCAGAGTGTAAGCATAATACACAATCTCTGTGCAGCCGATAACACACTGTGGATCACTTAAGTTGTGTATATGTAAATGGTATACTGTGGCTACATTGTGAGGCGGACGTTTAACCTTTGTGCATACGTGTGTACCTGAAATGTGTAAACGTAGCACATTTACATCGTAGAATTGTGTAACCCTGTGTCTGCATCTAGATACATCGTCACAATGCGAACACATCGTAATCTTGATTTGGTGTGCTGTATATGGGTAGTGTCACTGTAAAAGTATCAACGATTTAGGGTAATCACCGATATCGTATTGTTTGATAATATCAATGGCAACGCCGGTACATCTTAAAACGATCTTTATTTTGTAAATGTGAAGTTTGTAGGATGGCGTTCATAGATATATATCGAATGTTGTTGGTTTGCACAACACGGATTGCCGATGTTGAAATCTGGTGGAACGTAGAACGCAAATACAAAACAAGCTTCGAAATTTGTTTTGTTTCGGAAATACAAAACAAATTTCGATACCGATTATCGATACAGCTTAAAAAGAATCGATACCTACTCAGAATCGAAGAAAAAGTATCGAGTAGAAAATGTATTCGATACTGTTTAAAAGTATCGATATTTTTATAAAATTAATAACATCAAAATTAGCTCCAAAGATGAAATAAGGGATCTAGGAATTTATCTGGATAGTAAATTATTCTTTTCCAGCCATATAGATACGATTACTTCGAGGGCAATGAGGATGTTGGTTTTTGTGCAAAGATCAACAGTTGACTTTTTCATAGACACATTCAAGATGCTATTTGTTAGGACCAATTCTTGAATATGGGTCCATTATATGGTCTCCCACTTATAACTGTAAAATAAAACAAGTAGAGGGGGTCCAAAACAAATTCCTTAGAGTATTGGCATTAAGATGTGGCTATCAAGAGGGAAGACCATGAATATGTGGAATTCAGGCAAGAATTAAACTTAATGAGCCTATAATCTAGGCGTAAACTCCTTGACTTGTGCTTTCTACATAGAGTTGTTAACTCGGCAATAGACTGCCCCGAACTTTTGGCTTACTTTAAATTGAGAGTTCCATTCAATAATAATCGAAATAATCAACAGGTGAAATTAATATATTTGGGTCTTCACCTAATTGTGTTAGGAACCATATTAAAAATCAGTTAGGTTTTGATTAACTCGTTATGAAATAATTTAGGTGATAATTGCGTTTCTGTTATTAAGTTTATTGTTATGTACTTGCATAACTTATTGTAATTAATATTGTAAAATGGCCTGTCCGTAAATAAATTAAAACCCTGCGGCACACCCATATTTAAAGTTTCCTCAGAGGTACCACCATTAAATTGAACAGCCTAAACGCGATCCGAAAGATAAGAGCGAAACCACTCAAGGACAGCTCCTCTAAAACCCTAGAGCCCCAGTTTCATCAGCGGCACCCAGTGACTCACGCAGTCAAAAGCCTTTGACAAGTCACAGAACACTGCTGCTGCAACCCCACCAGCGTTCACTGTTGTAAAGGTGTCCTAGAAAGCTAAAGATGGCATCCTCCGTGCTCATAGATTCACAAAGCCATATTGGTGAAAGCTCAATAGGCCAAGCCAATTCAAAAATGAAACCATCCACACCTTAACGGGCCGATCCACAATCTTGGCCAAAGTAGGCAATAAAGCTATGGGTCTAAAAGTAGGACAGTTGCGTTTACCCCCCTTGTACAGAGGAATAATCACTGCTCTCTTCAAGCAATCCGGGAAAATTCCAGAAACAAAGGAACAGTTTATTGCCTCCGCCATAACCTGCAAAGCAACAAGAGGTAAAGCCAGTGAGAGAACATCCCAACCTGACGAATCCCTATTCCTCGTATTAATGAATAAGCGTCCAAGCTCTTCTACATTAGTTGGAGCAAAGAAGAAAGAGTCACCACCACATTGTTCAGGTAGCTCCTAGAATCTATTTTCTGTGTGATATTGGCTGAAAGTTTACTAGCAATATTACAGTAGAAGGAATTGAGGACATTGGAATCTAAGGTGCTTGGAGTGACCAAGACATTATTTAAGTTTAATTTTGCAAGATTCTCTTGCTCTATTGGAGGAATTATTTATCCTATTTTGAAAGTAGGTCCACTTTGCCAATTTGATCGAGTTTCTGCACATCCTGCGGTATCTATTATAATAATTTAAGAAGGCCACATTGTCAATAGAATATTTCCTTATGTAGTGAAGGGAGCGCATATTTATTCCAGATACTCGTACATCCTTAGCATACCAAGGTTTTCTATTTCGTTTTTTTTTGGTGACAATAAGAAAAGCAACGTAAAAACTATTCATTATCATCTGATGAAAGCTATGCAGTGGGTCTACCAGTAGCCAAAACATAACTCCACTCTGATTAATTGCCACGCAAAGAGAATTTGTGGAAATTCGCCCTAGTATAAAGCCTACCGCACCTAAACTTCTCTCATCAACTCTACTATTAAGCTTCACAAGCCCCACTATTGCCTCATGGTCAGACAAACCGGCATTGATACTTGTATACTGATTATCGCCTTGGTGAAAATTCGTACAAAAGTAGTCTATAATTTAGGAAGAAAATGCCGAAATCCAGATCCATTACCTTTTTCAAAAAAATCTAGATTTAGATCGCCAGACAAAACCATCATGGAATTAACCGAAATTCCACTTAATATGATGTCCAAAATTTCCACACACAAATCCAAATTGCCAGATGGAGATCTATATAACCCTAGAATATAAAAATTTAGCTTAGTGCTAAATACAATAGAGAACTCGCAAACCTTTTCAACCAGTAAATGATCAAATCGGTCGTCAACAGTAATAAAAGAAGACCCAATAGCATGGATGTCCCCACATCTGTCTACTTGAGGCGTAACCGAAGACCCACTTTCAATCGCGGATGCATCGCTAATTATCTTACTATTGCTAATACATAAAGACGGCAATGCTAACCCAAAATATGGGCGAAAACATTCTCCTGAATTAACTGTCAAAATAAGGGCAATTGGTAGTACAGAAGCAAACAACACGAAGCGAAAATATTGACAAACGAAAGGCGGAATATCACTCAAAAAGGGGAAACGCTTTTTTTCTTTTTATTATTGTCCAGGGCATAGTTTGCACTTGATCAATTTTGAACTGATGATAAAATTATCAGTCGAAACGCATAACAACATAGGTATAAGTCCGAGATAGAAGTTTCCAAATTAATTGAAACATCAGATGATTGGCCGGCTTCATATGACTCGAACATTACTACTCGACTCTTTGCCTTGCATAGGAATTTAGTGTGTTTTATGAAACCATCTAGGTTCACTTAGTTTTTTTATGCACCAATAGATGTTTCTTTAGCAAAGATTTGTGAACTGTTTTGAAAGAGCATATTGAACATCCAAGCTTACAGTTTTGATCAGCAGGCTTATGAATTATAGCATGCATTAATAAATTGAATTTGTGTTTTGTTTTGTAAGAACACTCTGGACATTTATGCCATTTATGTTGATTGTCAGCTCTATGTGTTTTTGCGTGATTAAAAAGAGAACATTTATGCTTTGTTTTAAACACGCAATCTAAGCAGCGAAACCACTGGATTTGATCGGCAGGTTTATGAATTATAGCGTGCGCTGATAACTGAGATTTTTGTTTTGTTTTAAACGAACACTCTAAGCAGTGAAACCACTGAATTTGATCAGCAGGCATATGAATCAAGGCATGCGTTGACAAATTACTTTTGTCGATTGTTTTATAGGAACACTCTAAACATTTATGCCAAACTTTTGCATTTTCGCTTCGATGTCCAATCTGGTGCCTCTTAAAATTACGCTTTTGAAGGGTTCTATATGAACAATCTGAACACCGCAACCAGTCCAAACTATGTTGATTCGCAGTTCTATGCCTATTTACATGGGCTGTTAGAGATCCTTTATACTTCGTTTTAAATGAACAATTAAAACAGTGAAACCACTGGATTTGCTCAGCAGGCTTATGAATTATGGTATGAGTTAATAAATTATTTTTTTTTATTGTTTTGTAAGAACACTCTGGACATTTATGCCAAACTCTTGCGTCTTCACCATGTCGATCAGCAGTTATATGAGTATTCATGTGACTTTTTAGATTACCTTTCAGCTTTGTTTTATATGAACATTTTAAACAATGAAAACACTGGACTTGATCAGCAGGCTTATGAATTATGGCATGAGCTAATAAATTACTTTTTTTCATTGTTTTGTAAGGACACTCTGGACATTTATGCCAACCTTTTGCATTTTCGCTTTGATGCTTAATATGGTGCCTCTTAAAATTACTCTTTTTCAAAAGAGTAACTTGATTCTCGGGTTTATGGAACAGTTCGTAGTTAAACCTGAAAAAAATTATCAATAAGGAAACGTGGCTGGTTTAGAAAAGTAAAAATAAGAAAATATACAATAAGCATTCATTTCAATCAAATAATGTACGACCTCCTTGAAGCCAAGATAAATAATATCTTTATTGTTTACTATTTGCTCAAAAACCGTTTGAACACGTTTGCAAATCTATCGATTTACTTCTCATTATATTAATTATTTCACGTCCCTGTGTTATGGCAATTAAATTCTCGCATAAACTCTCTTCGCGCCATCTCTTATCACAGACGGATAAAGAAACTGTCTGCATTTAATTTCGAAGCAGAATAGTTTTGAGCAATCACACGCAAAGTGCATCTTATAACGGCAGTCGGTTTTAATACTTAGAGTGTAAGCAGAGCAGATCCGGTCAATCACAATCAGCCCCTTTAAAAATCGACAACCGAAAGCCTAATCTCGAATCTCTTCTTGGGAATGCCATCTATAAATCTATTGCATTCCAATCTATAAAAATCGATTTTCTTAAAAACTAATCAGTAGAATCTCACAAGTTTGGTCTTAAACTCCAAAGTATTTATTTAGAAAACTAATGATATTTAACTCTTATCTACTCTACATAGGGACCTTTTACTGGCTAGAGAAATTTTTGCCAAATGGCTGGGACGTGGGCGTGGTCAGGTCAATCCATTTCAAATAATAAGTGACAATAAAACGACTTTACTTTAAGTTATGATCTATTAGCCATTATGTTCATATGTATATATATTATATATTAGAATGTATAAATATCAAAGATAAATACATTATAAAATAACATAAACGAATAAATCCAAAAAGAACAAAAAGTAAAAAGTGAAAAAAATATTTTATTATTCTCTAATATAAGCTTGTTAAATAATTTTTCATTATTTATTCGATAGAAATTTACCTTTCTATAGATTTTGGCCTCTTCAAAATATAAGGATTTTTTGTATTATGCACTCGGTCTAATAATCCTCACTTAGATCACTTTTATCAATCCAAATTCAAATTTAAAAACATATTTTCTTATCAAAAGGAAACAAAATTGTTATTGACAAAGTAAAGCGGGAAAAAATAAAATACTCTTAATTAGTGTAAAGCTCAGTACAATAAATTTGAACGAGAAAACAAAATTACGCATGAATGAAATTTTCTTGCATTTCCTAAAAAATCACTATCTAAATATGTTCCAAAAAGCTTTAATTTGTTTTATGACGAATAAATAATATTTGGTGCTTCTAAGATTGGAGTGCTTCAGGCTGCAGTCGTTTTAACCTATTATTAGGTAAAACCGTCCCTGACTGAGATAAAGCAAAATATAGAAATTATGCATTCAATTCGTGAAATTTTGTTTTCTGGTCTAATCGGAAGTAATAAATCCCATATCCATAATTCATACAAAAATATGACAAAAAAACGATGCAATCTATATTTAATTTTTATCATTAATCTTTTCATTTATTTCAACGTTGATCTTTCATGGATTGTTTAATAATTATAAAAATGTTTTTGATTTTTTTTAGGAGCCGATACTTCCTATTTAGTATTCCCTGCTCCTGTTTAGTTTAATGTAAACTTTTAAAGATTTTTGTAGATATCTAAACCAAAAGGTATATTTATCAAAAGACGTTCAAAAGAAATCTAGTTAGAAAATTCCAATAGACAAGCATATGGAATAGAATATACATAGCTAAATGTATTTAGAGTTTAACCAAGGAACAATAAAATGATTTAAAAGCATAGCGAAAAGGTAAAAAACAAGGTTTGACAGTTGACAGTAAAGACTGTTAAAATTAAGTTATTTAAAAATATTTCTGAATTAAAAAAAAATCATGTAGCAGTTTTAACAATACAAATCATTAAATTATGAACTTAAATTTCTTACTTGGATTCTGACATGTCCTCTTCATCTTCATTTTTAATATCAACTTCCTCATGTTTTATAAAGTCCGATGGAATCAAATATTCATCATTACATTTTGTCTCATTGAATCTTCTATAAGATAAAATAATTTCACTTTCAGAGTATCAATGTACTGGGTGGCCAGTTAAGAAGGGTTATAACTCGGAAAGTAAATGTAGGAAAGACTTAGGTATAGACTAAAGTACCAAGAGAAAATATTGGAAATTATTTTTAAGTTTCCAAAATGACCGCCAAGGGCGTAATCGCTAGATGCATTGTCATTTCAAAACAGGTAAATTCGATTCGTTTACGTTAAATACCTTTTACTCTATCTCTTAAAGGAAAGTGGTTGATAGATAGATATTTTATTGGGAATAATTGCACAACAGCGCTCTTATAAGTCAGGAAAAATGGTAATACAATAGTCACAAAACTATACGTAGATTGAATAAACATAAAAAAAAGCTTACATATATACAATTAGTCAATATAAAAAACAATACTACTTGAAATAAACGTCACACACCATTAAAATTATTTTGAGGTACTCCTCTGTTGAGTAAAATGCTTGTTACTTATAATTATAGATTTAAAGGCAACCCTATTGAGCTCTCTCACATGCTCAGGAAGGACATTAAAAGACAGTCAGTGCTCCTACGAGTCCATGCAAGCCTGTGAAAGTCAGGCACTATGTTCAAGTTACTTCGTGCAGTATATCTCGGTAACTTCATTATGAGTAGCATATTGTGAAATATTTTCCCTAATTTAGGTGAGGCAAGCTAGAAGAATGTAGATGGATGGAAAAGTAAGAATATTCAACTCTGGGAAGCACATCCGACAGCAATCCCTATATTTTAGTCCCGCCAATATAAGAATACCAAAGCTTTAGTTACCACTTTTGACTCAATACAGATCGATCTCCCCAATTCAGAAATAATCGTTCTGTGAGATTTCAATGCTCACACCAACTAGCTGACACACCGACTTCGAAGGTAAAGAAGCTGAAGCAATTGCCATCAGCTGCGAGCTTACTCAAGTTGTAGACGAGCCAACTCGGGCAAATTCGCCGCCCTCCTGGATCTTTTTCTAACCACCAATCCTGACCAGTACAAAATTACAGTTGGTCCGCCATTAGATACTTCTGACCACAAACGTATTACAACGCTTTGTGTATTGCCACTCATACAGAATGATCCACCATTGCCTGGCAAAATTTGGCATGACAATTCTGCAAACTTGTACGATCTAAGGGAGTTCTACCTAGAATTTCCTTGGCTCGACGTCCGCTTCGGCACTGATGTCATTCTGCTGAGAAGAGATTACGCAAGTACTCTCCTCAAGAATGGAAGCATACATCCTAAATTCCATTAAATTACCGTCAAATGGAAAGCCCTGGTTCGACAAAAAATGCGAAAGAGCTGTAGGTAGGAAACAGCAAGCCTACAAGTACTGGCTGCAAACTCAGACCGCTGAAAATCGCATTTATTTTGTCGAAGCGAGAAACGAATGCAAACCATCAGAAATTGTTTTAAATATTGTATCATTACTGCACTCGAAAGCCGCATGCGAGCGCATTGCAAATGCAATTAAGCCAAAGGCTAGGAATCGACTAATCACTCATACTATAAATGGTGCGTTATTAAGCAGAAATAAAAAACCGTATTTTTTAGAATGTTTTATTTTTCTAATATGTATGTGTAAAAATGCTTGCCATTTTTTGTTCCATTATTCTTTGGGAACTGAAGGGGTCCTGACCAACAAAATACGGAAATTTTGAGCTATCGATACAGCGGGTACGGTTTTACCATTTACCGATTGGGTTAATATTTGGGATAAATCAGAGGGAGCGCTGCAGGCCAGTTTTTGGAGATAAACACTAATGACAGTTGTAACATGTATATCTTGGGGTCAATAACATTTGTTTGTAAGAATAAAACATGATTTGTTAATAATATAAAGACATACATATAATACTCGAACAAAAGACAATTTTTGGGTGAAAAATACAAAATACCTACACCTAAGTATAAAGGAATGTACACTGTAGTATCATCAAAATGTTGACTAAAGTACCTATTGATGCCAGGAGTTTGCCACATATCGTTTTTCTGAAAAAGTTTTTACTGGAAAACTCCTTTTACTTTGTGAGAGTTTCGATTTGATTGTGAAGGTTTGAAACCTGTTTGTAATTGTAAGTCTATTTATTTTTATATTGTGCTTTTAATGGGAAGAGTCTAATTTTAAATTGTGTGACACGTTCGTCACCTCTAATGAGGTATAATTGTATATCTATTATACAGGAACAAATAAATGATTATTATTATTATTATTATTTTAAATCAGATTTTCTATGAGTCAATTGGTGTTTCTTTAGCGAACATTTTCGATATGTTTTAAGAGAAAATGATGAACACACAAACCACTGGATTTGTTCAGCAGAAGCTGTTTTAGAGGGGCAATAATACCAACCTTTTTCATTTTCGATGCTGTGTATTTAAATGACCTTTGATAGAATTTTTATATTTTGTTTTAAAAGAACAATGTAAACAGTGAAACCACTGAATTTGATTAGCAGGCTCATGAATTCTGGTATGCGATGATAAATTACCTTTTACTATTGTTGCATAGGGACACTCTGGACATTTAAAATAACGTTTTGCTTCTTTCTCTTGATGGAATGTATTTAAATGGACTTTTAAAGAATTTTTACGTTTTGTTTTAAACGAACAATCTAAACAGTGAAACCACTGAATTTCATCAGCACGCTTATGAATTATGGTATGCGATGATAAATTATTTTTGCTTATCGTTGTATAGGGACACTCTGGACATTTAAGATAACTTTTTGCGTCTTTCTCATGATGGAATGTATTTAAATGGACTATGAGAGATATTTTATATTTTGTTTTAAACGAACAATCTAAACAGTCAAACCACTGCATTTGATCAACAGGCTTATGAATTATGGCATGAGTTAATAAATTACTTTTCTTTGTTGTTATGTAAGGACACTCTGGACATGTATGACAACTTTTTGCATATTTCCCTTGATGCAGTGTTAAATGGTTTTTTAGAGATTTTTCATATTTTGTTTTAAACGAACAATCTAAACAGGGGAACCACTCGATTTCGTCAGACTTTTTATGCTTCAATTGGTGCTTATTTAGCGAATATTTTCGAGATGTTTTGAAAGAGCATATTGAACACTCAAACCACTGTATTTGATCAGCGGGCTTATGAATTATGGCATGCGCTGATAAATTATATTTCGTCATTGTTCTATAGGAACATTCTGGGCATTTATGCCAACCTCTTGCGTGTTCGTTTTGACGACTAATCTGTTGGCTGTTGAAACGATCATTAGGTGTTTCATTTATTGCAGTTTCATAGGAACGTTGATGTGTGCCGCTGTTATGGACCATAACATGTTGACTAAAAGCGCTTTTCTGTTCAGTATCGTAAGGACTCTCAGGACATGTACGCAGAGTAACTCGATCCTCAGGTTTATGAGCAAATTCATAATTTAACCTGAAAATAAAAACTTAAGTAATAAGTATAAAAAGGGCATGTTCAAACAGAGTACATAAAGTAATAAGAGTTTGGGGGCATATATTCCATAAGAAAGCAAAAAACCGAAATCCTGCATGATGTTTGGTGTGGTTTTAGGTGGGGGATATCAATCATAATCATAATATTTATTTGTTTTTGGAAAATGGACATTTTCATAGATACGTCAATGGATAATTCATTATAAGGTAAAATTTAAAGTCTGAAACATACAATCTAAAAACCTACATACTACACCACTCACAAAAGATAAAGCTCACATAAAAGTAAATAAAAAAGGATTTTAAAAACATATATCTTAAATCATCAAACACACAGACATTCATATTACACATTCTTAAGTCACCAATACATTAAAACATTAAATCCTTGCTCTCTCTCATCGCATTCTGAACTTCATCAACATTATAAGGAACCAACTTGATCATATACCTCTTTAACCTTCTCTTAAAAATTGACTGCTGCAACACTCTGAAATCATTCGGGAGTAAATTATACAATTCTATGCCTATTATATTGTTAAATTTATGAAGTCTAGAAGCTGGTTTAACAATAACATTTTTATTCCGAGTATTGTGATTATGTGTATCCTGATGTGTTTGATATCTGTTGAGATTACATTTTATATGGCAGATGTTTTCACAGCATATTTTCCCATAGAGAGTCAAGATATTAAACTTCTGAAAAAATAATCTGCAAGTCTCTGTAGATGGTACATTGGCTATTACCCTAACAGCACTTTTCTGCCTCAGGAAAACAGCATTGAGCTGAGGAAAAGCCGCACTTCCCCATGCCAGGATCCCATAGGACATTCTGGAGTGAAAGAGCGCATGGTAAGCAGTCAATGCTGCCTCCTGGCCAATGGTAAAGCGAATCTTTCTAATAGCAAAAAGGGATTATGATAAATGCTGATTTAGGGCCTCTATTTGATGTTGCCACCCCAAAGAGAAATCAAGGAGGACTCCAAGGAACTTGGGGGTACCAAGGCCGACACCATGACTTGCCCGTAATTAAAAACATAGCTCAGTTGTCTTTGGTTCATTCAAAAACAGCTCATTTGCCGTAAACCAAGTCTTTGCCCTTTCCAAGATTGTCCGGAATGTATCATGCAGAGGTTTTTCCCTTCAAGATTTGACACAAAAGGAAGTATCATCTGCATATTGCAAAGTAAGTGTTGATGGTTGGTCAACAAAAAAGAAAAGGTCATTGACATAACTGATAAACAAAACCGGTCCCAAAATCGATCTCTGAGGAACACCTCGGTTTAGTTGCAAAACTGAACTCTTCCTATTCAACACATGAACCTGCTGAAAACGATCCTTGAGGTAGGACTTAAGTATTTCCAATGGTTTTCCTCGGACCCCATAGTGCTCTAACTTGCTGATTAATAAGGAATGATCAACAGAATCAAAGGCTGATGACACGTCACTCAACAAACAGCCACTTGCATCACCAGCCATACATTCCTGTAGAAACTCCTGTCTGTATATTGCATCTGAAGCTGATAGCTTCTTTCTATACCCAAATTGACTATCTGTAAATAGATGGTGTAAGTCAAAAATGACAAAAGGCTTTGACATATTTTTTTCAAGATTTTAGAGAAAGCTGGCAATGCTGGCAATATGGGTCGATAATTCTTAGGGTCAGCAGTGTCACCCTTTTTAAATATGGGTACAACTTTTGCAATCTTCAACCTTACTGGAAAAGAGCCCTCAGAAATACAAGTATTAACAATATCAGCTAGAGGCTCAACAATATAAGGACAACAATGCTTGATCACAACTGCAGCAACACAGTAAATATCCTCCGATTTCTTATTCTTTAAGTTTTGGATAATAATTTTTATATCAGCAGGAGTGACAGGACAAAGAAAAAGTGAAACATTTGCACCTGGTGTCAAGGCTTTAAGCAGTATAACAGGGTTCTTTGTTGTAGTTGGTAAAGTCTGCACAATATTCTCAGCAAACCGACCTTTGAGGTAGGACTTAAGTATTTCCAATTGTTTTCCTCGGACCCCATAGTGCTCTAACTTGCTGATTAATAAGGAATGATCAACAGAATCAAATGCTGATGACACGTCACTCAACAAACAGCCACTTGCATCACCAGCCTCCATACATTCCTGTAGAAACTCCTGTCTGCATATTGCATCTGAAGCTGATAGCTTCTTTCTATACCCAAATTGACTATCTGTAAATAGATGGTGTAAGTCAAAAATGACAAAAGGCTTTGACATAATAACCAGCAAGATGACAATTATAATTATAATTGTCATCTTGTCAAAGTCAGTTCAAAGCCTGACAATCTGCAAGAGCTTTTTACTGTTTTATTGTATTTGCTAACCATTATCATTTTTAGTTTTTTGCTTTTCTTGAAAACGATATCCGACTTGATATCGAATCGAAGAAATATAGGTACACATTTCATTAGGGTCACTAAACTTGCACTTGTGCAGTTTACATCCTTGAGCCTGGGCCGAAGTGGCCCTATAACAATTCAAACCAAATTTTATCATTTGTGGAGCCAAAGGCAATCAATTCCATGGTAAGAATGAATCCTCCACAACAATATAGAACATATTTATATATAAAAGCATGCCTGCGAAACGCGCCGCGGCATTCATTCTGAATCGAGAGCTTAAAGCTTAGGTAACCCGTTTTATTTCGCCTATATTATTACAGCCACTATTATTTTCACCTTAAACCTCGATAAGCAGTCATCATAATTACTCTATACTGCCGCCGCGAGCCACACGCTTTGCAGGGTTCCCAGGTCCTCGCATATTTCAAAGTTACGTCGCCTATAAAAGTTGCTGGATACAATATATTCGAGGAATAGATCGTTTTATTATACCACCTATTGTGATCATCATGAGGGAATTAGACATAGATTAAGATTTTGACTAATTTTTGACATCTTTAGGATTTGAACCAACGCAAATCTTTGAGGAATTAGACCGAGTTTTGGCCAACATCGATCATCTTTAGGGATTTTTGAACTGGTTTTGCATAATGCAACAAAACTTTAGGAATTTAGACTCGGTTTCGACAAATAATTGATCATCTTTAGGGATTTTGAACTGATTTCGGCTAATGTAAGACATCTTCAAGATTTTAAGAAAGTTTTTATAATTATGGACATCTTCATGTATCATATTATATTCATGGATTTAGACCAAGTATTGACCAATGTAAGTTGTCTTACAATATTTAGACTTGGTTTCATTTCAATTTAGATATCTTCAGGGATTTTGACATGGTTTCAGTCAATACTGATCATCTCCGGGGAATTAGACAAGTTTTCTTCTAATGTAAGGCATGATTTTACACAGGGTTTTGGCTAATACTAGTTATTTTCATGGATTTAGGGAACGATTAATCATCTGCAGGGATTCAGACTTGGTTTCGGAGTTTTCAGGTAATTAGACCTGGTTTAGACACATGTTGGCTATCTTCAAATCCAAAATATGCTTTATTGTCCAAAGAAAATTATCTCATTGACAAAGCTGGAAACTAATGCTAGCAAAAAACACTACCATTTGTAACAATCATTTGGATATGCTCGTTCCAATGTCAGTAATTTTGAGTTTTCTGTAACAATTCGCGGTTAAATATCCAAAAACAATTCATTTATTTTCTTACATTCGCAAACTTCAATACAATCTAGCACACCATTGGAATTATTTTAATGTAATTGATTTGTCTATGCCACTGGACTGCACGCATGTAATCCCAAAATATGGGTGCCGGAATCTTGAATTTAATATGAAAAGTTGGCGATGTAGATAGGCAACTAACAATGCATCTATTAATTTTTTTACAGCCTTTCTTTAGTTTGTGACATGACTAGGTGGCTAGGTGCTTTGTTTTGACACTTACATAATTCAGAATGTTTTGTGAAGGAGATTTGAAAGAGTTTTTCGCGGAATTTTCTAAGTGAATTCATGATTACTTAGTTGGTGGTATTTGAATTGACCTCGTATCGACTCGGGTTTTGTAGGTTGATCGCGTGTCATCCTGCGGAAGTTAGTTTTGATGAGTCGGGAACGCCACACGAGTCCTAATTCTACATTTTCCTAAACTTACGATTCCGGCCGAATGACTTCGTAAAGTTAAAAACAGTGTTGTCAGTATTGTCGGATTTTCAAGGGGACGGGTATTATCGATTGAATATAATTAATTGAAAATGTTCCCACTTAGACATATTACGTCATGCCAAGATTAAGCGAAGTATGCAGCCTCACCAGTTCTATTCGAATTGCCAAAATTATTGTTTATTGTTTAGATTAAAACCTGATAGCGGCACGTCTCTGGTTATACATTTCATTTAGGCACGTCCTGTTTATAAAATAAAATAAATACGGATTAAAATGAACACAAACTTTCTTCAAGAAGTCAAGTTCCTAACTTTCCCCGCACCGAACGTCTAAGTAGCAAAACTTCACTTACAAATTATCATATTGTGTATTTAAATACTAAAGTTGTTCCTAGTAAAGTGATCTTTATTTTTTGTATTTTTTTAATCGTCACTATTTTATATACAGGGTGGTCAAACAAGTTACATTTTTTTATATGAATACCCTATATTTTATTACATTTTTGGATTCTACTTACAATTCTTAGCATAGCTATATTTGATGTATGATGTTACACCTCTAGAGTCAGTAGTTTCACAGCTATAGACAATTGAAAATCGGCACTTTGGCTACTTTTCACCTAGGTAGCAAGAAGACCATAAGACGGTACTAAATGACAGGTGGTACCAGAGGTACCAAATCTGGTACCACGGTAGGTATTATCAGTTAGTAACATCAGATAGCTGTTGAAAAGTTAAGACAGGAATGTGAAATTCATTTTACTCCATCTTTAATGGTCTTCTTGCTACCAAGGTGAAAAGTAGCCAAAGTACCGATTTTCAACTCTTTACAGCTGTGAAACTGCTAACTCTAGAGGTATAACATCATACATCAAATATGCTTAGAATTTTAAGTAGAATGTAAATAATAAATGTAATAAAATATAGGGTGTTTAATTTTTAAAAAATATAACGTTAAAGTGACGATTAAAAATACACAAAAATAAAGATCATTTTACTAGGAACAACTTTTGTGTTTAAATTTTTTTTGTAACACCCATAGTTTTCGAGATAAGGTACAGGCACCTCTTAAACGGGCCACCATGTACACTTCAAAGCAAAACAACTCCATATTTTTTGATGTGTAAACATATTACGCGGCGGTATGAGGGCAAATTTCGGGAAAATGGACCGAAGTGTGTAAGGGGATGTGACATCATAACCCATGCGCAGTGATTAGTGCGCAGCTCTTTCTAACGCCAGAATATAGGCAACCAATTCCATATAAGTGGTTGCCTATATTCAGGCGTTACGAAGACAAAATATTATCTTTACGAGGGCTGCTCAGATCTTTGTGAAGCATGCAAAATACCAAGGGCTTTATAAAATTATCCAGTTAAAATCTATTGAAGCAATACATTAAATTACACAGACGATATCGATATAGGATATGTTTGCATATCAGTGTGTCGAGTACTGACAGACTCGCTTATTTTTTTATTTTATTTATCGTACGATTTTGAATATACCTATAATTTTTAAAAATTGCAACCCGAGAAAATCTGTATTTTAGGGCAAAGTGTAACATTTTTTGAAGCTCTTTTTGCGCATAATTTCTGACCGTTGAAAGGGTCCAAATAGTACTTTAGAGAAGTCGTTGTGTCAACATTTTTATAAAAAAAAAGGAATGCGTGAAGTGAATCGACAGAGCGTCGGATGTTATCTGTGCATGGCGTCGATACAAGAAATTTTTAGAGAGAGTACCTACCTGTTCTTTACAAGAAGAGTCCAGTCCGCTAATTAACCTGTTAATTGGTACGATTTTGTTTCGGTTAGTTTTCAAGCTATATAGCTTTTGTTTACAATTAAAATGGAACATCAAAAAAAAAAGGTTTTTTTTGCCATGATGGATTTGTCTACTATTAGCGACGCACAAAAGGCAATAAGGTTAATAATATATCAATTATTAATGATTTTAAGTGGTGTACACATAGGGTAGTCAAGAGTTTTATATTGTTTGACGGGATTGTCGAGAACAAAAAGCGGGATTTTAAAATGTAGGAAAAACCCGGTGATACAAAATAACATGTATATTTTTATGCTATACCTAATTTTCAATTTTTTTTTTTTAAATTAGAAGACGCCCAACATGGCGTTGGTAAAGTTGCTCTTGTCTTGTGGAATTTGGCATGTAGGTATGTTCTATATTGAGTAATCTGGATTAAAATGGTATTTCTTTCTTTTCTCTTTATTCATTAAAAAGCGGGAAAAAGGCGTGTCGCTAATTCCTTAACCGGGACGCTGGATAAAGAGTTCCAAAAATGGGAAATCCCGCCAAAAACTGTAAGCTTGACAACCCTATTACACAGTACACGCCAACAACAAACTTCGTCTCATTTAAAAAGACTTAATTTGCTCTTTAAAACGCTCCTTTAATTTTGTATTTTTAAGCTTTTTCCATAGCCGCTAGATGGATGGGCTATTTTTGTTGTATTTACAAAAATATCAAATCTAAAGATATTATTCTTTTTGCATAAAAAATAGATAATCAATTAATATACAATTAGCTAAAAAATATTTTTGTAATACTGTCAGTGGCTTCCCGAAAGGTATTTTTTTTTTTGTAGTTCGAACCAAAAGCAATTCAATTTGTAGACCTTACTCTATTCAACAACATGCCACAAAAAATAGACTGGACCTAGAGTTAAGTTTCATCACCGTGATATTCGCAAATTCCTCAAAGAGCTAGATACGCAAAAGACATCAGGAGCGTCACAATAACTGTCATAGTGTTAAAGAACTGAGCCAACGAAATAACACCCATTTTTTCCAGGCTTTTCTTTCTGTCTTACCGAAAAAGGATTTACCCACCTTCTTGGAAAGTCGCTTGAGTGCAACCTGTTCCAAAACAGGCAAGAAAACCATGCCCTCAAACTATATATCTCCCAATTGCCCAATTGTTAGCGTTAACCAATACGGCATTCGCAAAGAGATATCGGCAGGAGATATATTGGCCTATGTCACTCAATTATGGAGTAGAGCAATTGGGAACCACGGAGAATCTCGAGCGATTGCGTTAGATATATCGAAAGCATTCGACCGAGCATTCGACAAGAGTTTGGCATGACGGATTGCTCAACAAACTGCCGTCATTCGGACTGTCAGCGTCGTTCCGCAGCTGGCTTACGAACTTCCTTAAAAACCGATCTCTGCACGTTGCAGTTGATGGACACATCTCAGACACCTTAACCATTAACGCAGGTGTGCCTCAATACGCAATACTTTCACCAACCCTGTTCCTCATCTATATTAATGACCTACTGACCGAAACCAATAAGCCTGTTTACAGTTTTGCAGATGACAGTACCCTTGTTTCCCAATTTAGATCAAAAAAGGGAGAAAGTTCGAACTTGGAGCGGCAGAAATTTGGTCCAGTTCAATGCAGCAAAAACCCAAACAGCCACGGTTACCAAGAAAGCCAATACGGCGGGCTCTGATATCATTATGGCAGAATCAACCATTCCTCGACCTCGTCAATCGGACTACTGGGTGTCTCGGTCAACAGCAATATATCGTGACATGACCACGTTACTAACATGGAAAAATCAGCCTATTCACAATTTAGTAGCCTTGGAAGGCATAGACTATATGCTGCTACCATATGATGTTTTTAGCAGTCACTGGGTTTTTATGGTACTGGGTTTAAGGGAAAAAAATTATTGTATTTTGAATCCTGGTGGTGCCATGCCTTCTGAAGAGGAATGAGTTAAAAAACTTAAGCAGTCTTGAATAAGTATAGATAGCTTCACGACATTGAAAATTATGTGTTCCACTACCCATTGCCTATACTTTAGGCGATACTTTCTCTAAACTACAAAAAAAAATAATTCTGTGTAATTTATATCATTCTAACGCTTAACTAATTCATACTTTTAGTGAATTCGTGAATATTTTATATTATTTATTACTTTTATATTCCGGGATAAAAAAAATACCGTTTTACTTTCGTTCAAAAGTAGTTCTCATTTTATGAATAAAAGTTATGATTTTTACTAACTTTGGGGTGGAATCTACCCCCGTCAGAGACACCCTGCCTCGGTCATCCCCAGCTTAGAAGTGTGCTTTAAATATATGTTGTAAAAAACGGTATATGCAATAAACATACTGTCAAAGTTTAAATGTATAACAAAATTGTTTCTAAAGTTTATGATTTTTTACAAGCTTTTGGGTAAAATCTGCCCCCCGTCATCCCCGGTTTAGAAGTGTGCTTTAAATATAAGTAGTTAAATTTACTTACCAACTTACCTTTACAAATGTTTAACAATTTTTTATCTGTAAATATCTTATCAAAGAGTAGGTAGTAGATATAATTTTTATTAATTAACCATAACTGTACTTATACATAGAATGTCTGAGCGATTCTAATGTTATTAAATAACTTGTTCGGGCATATACCTAGTGACTGGCATAATGTTTGCAACAAATTGGAGACATTTTTATTAATCAAATATCGAAAATAACATTTTTGGGGATTAATTAAGCATGCCCAATAAATCAAAAATCGATTTTGACATTATGTCAAGTGATCACAAAGCAAAAAGTGGGGTCATTTGACGATATATCAAAAAGTATAAACGGGAAAAGTTATTCAAATTTGATTCTACGTTGAAGTGCAAATTTTCATAAATATATTAGAACTTTCAAATAGTAGCATTTTTTTAGCGTATTTGCTGAAAACCTTAAAGAATTTAAATTTTTTTCGTTTAGGTTCTTAAAATAAAGTAAAAGTAACGAGTACAATTATTAATATTGCTTAAATTTATTTTATTGTTAACAATATAAATAAAAAAATCTGAAAATATTGACTTTTAGAAAACACAATTTGTTCTATTTTGTTGCAATGGTACGCAGAGGACAGTAATTTTAAAATAGCAATTTCAATTTTATTTTCCAGTTATTTTTATTAAAAGTGGCCTCTTTTCGCGTCTTGCAAAATTTTATCCGTTTGCCCTCTTGTAAACCCCATCCGTGAACATACTGTATATAAAAAGTGAAAACGCTTTCAAAAAGTTTTTCTACTACCGTGTGCGTAAAGTACCTACTTACTTTAGACACTTTTTACAATGTGATACAAATTCGAGTGCATGCATGGGAAAGTACCTACTTACTTCAGACTCTTTATACAAAGTGTCAGAAATTCGAGTGCATGCATGGGAATCCTGGAAACCGCAAGAGATACGAGGTCGATTAAGTTAAGGCAAAGTTGCGCATTTTTGTGCGTATAACAAAATACAGCTTGAACATTTTAAAAATTCTAAATACTTAGGGATGATATCAAATTTTGCAAAATCGTTTTTATTTCTTCCTGGGCTTAGTTGAAAATATATTTCAAAATAAATGACACTACGTGTTGCTATTTTTTCTCATTACGAGATGACATTGGCAAATTTAAAACCCGGCGTTTCGTATTTATTTGTACCGTCGGTCGCCACAAACTTATTTTTTTAATAGAGACCTGGATTTTTTAAAACACTTTTTAAAAACTATTGCTGTTCTAAAAATGAGGCATCGCACTCGTTAAGAAATTGGTTAATACGAGGTTTTTTATAAGAACCAATGCGTTAGAAAGAGATAGAAAATGCTTCCGGTAATCCTTTTCTAGCGCATTGGTATTTATGGGAAAATATTTTACAAGTGTGGTATATCCAGAGTCTATAGATATTAAACTGTGGTATATCGTTGTTTTTAGATCATAAAGAGCTCTAAGGCTTACGAAAATATCCAGATCCGTATTTAAAGAAAATAAGTTGATGTTGGGGCCCTGAAGATAAAATGTCGTATGTCGAATGCAAACTCTAAGAACTTGTAGAGGGAAAAAAGGGACAATAAAAATGTCAAATTATTTCTCTTATATACTATGTGTAGGTATTTGTTTATATAGTGTGTCCCCGGATAGACACTCGCGTAATATCTATATGATATAAGTGTTAGATTTATTTTGTGAGGAGGAAAGTTTAGGATCGGTTCAACGAGTGGTCAATCCTTTCGAACAAAATAAACTACGATTATTAATACTTTTGAATAAAACAGTAAATGAATAATCAAAAACTAAACCCATGTAAATTTTTTTTTTATAAATTACTTAACGTCGTTCATACATTTTATTGACACTTGCTTCTGACTTTCTACTTTTAACACTAGTTAGCGCTAGTCAGAGAGTCATTTTGAAAGGAATATAATTACCCGTAAATGTCGGCAACAAAAGAATGATTATTAAGAAACTGTCAAGCAGAGTCATGAGTGACGCTAACTTCTTAAATGTTTAGTCTCTATACGAGCAGAGATGATTGCTGTAGTAAAAAAATGTTTGAAAGATCATTTAATGAAAAAAAAACCCATATGGTGCGTAGTTCTTATTAGGAAAATGTTTTTCTAAATTAATAACGGTATCCAAATATAAATTGTGATGCAAATGTTTTGATTTTGAATTGATTTTATTATTTTAAGAGATTGCTTTCAGTTGCACCGGAACTTATTCAGTTTGAATGGCACTCGGTATGTTTTCTAAATTATTTATATTCCTCTTAACATTCCGAAGTAGAGTTTCTGCTATTAACGAAATAAAACAGTAAATTATTTAATTTCTTTTTATTTGCTCAAACCGAGACCGAGACCAAACCGTGACAAGACCGAGACCAAGGTAGTCTCGATCTCGGTCTCGAGCTTCGAGACCGAGACTAAATTTTTTCTTCGCGACCAAGATCGAGACTTGCCAGGTCTCGGTCTCGGTCTCGCGAACCCCTAACTGTATTATGCATGGCAAAGTATTTTTGCGACATTGGCAGCGGTTTGCTCCACACCCCGAGAGGCAGCCACACCTCTCCGACAGGCCTCCCACACATATGGAACTAAACGGGATCCCAATTTCCGCAAATTGTCTTCCAACCTCAATTAGATGGAGTCGGAAAATTGTAATAAGGCAGGTGTGAACGGCCCCTGATACGCTGCCCTTAGAATATGTTGGTAGAGCGCAGCATACATCGGAGGAATAGCATGAAGTGATTTGTTCTTTGTGCAAAATAGTTAAATTCTAGGGGGTGGCGATCGCTAGAAAAGCCGGGGTTTCCCTCTCTATTGCTTTCCAGGTTTTCCATGCACTCTTTTTGCCATTACCTGCGAAAAATGAAAGGCTGTTGCACCCGGTGTATGTAGGAATCCCCGAAGAGCCGTGGAATTGGTGTTTCCTAGAGTGCCTATCAGAAAGTTTACAGTGCTTTACTTGGGGTTTCGTTTTTTATAACTATAACACATTATTACCTGTAATCAGATGAGCTGCTACAAACCGAGCGACGCTTAGCCCCAGTACCGTATGATAACCACAGTTCTTGAATGCCAAAGGCGTGTGGCTGGTGATAAAAGGAGATAGCGAGAATCGTCACATCAGTATCAATTGTTCAGATAATGACTGAGCGAGCGCCGTTTGCCACCATGTCTTGGAGATGAAGGATGATTCTTCCATGGTACGGCAAGTGGAGCCCGCAAGATCCGGACACCTTGGGAAGCGAAAATGGTATCGCCAATGTTTGTTACCACTTGAAGGGAATCGCGATTCCTTTTACAGCTGACGCACCCAAGATGAAAAACTCGTTTATTGGGTTCTTAAAAAAGTCCATTCATTTCCCAGGTAGCCTGCCCGACGGTGTAACTTGCCTGCGATTTTAGCGTATGACAACCTTTACGCCGTAACTAGGATACTGATCACACACCAAATCCACTTTCTGTGCTTTGAAATGCGATGCATTATTTTGGATATATGGCTTCAACTCCATCTGACAATACTCCTCAAACTCCAGAAGTTAGAGGCGACCTGATGTGAATGAGAGCGACACCGTCGTATACTTTGGGGTGGAATCTACCCCCGTCAGAGACACCCTGCATAAGTATTTTTTCATAATAATTTTCAAATAAAAACGTTTTATCGCCGCCGGCGCACACATTACTTCTCTTGTAACTATTCACTTAATACTTTATGCTAACGTAAAGCTCTATGAGTAATCGCTTGAAAATCGTGGCTGGTATGTATAATATTTTAAGTATTAAATTTTTTAGATTATTTAAACAAAAAATGGTTCCTTACCTAAAATTTGGAACAGCTTTACATTTTTAACCTTAAATTTAGATTATACGCACAAAAACAAAACCGAAAACAACCCTTTGTTCAATCAAATCGGACGAGAAACACGAAATCTACAGTTTTGCGGCCATTTTGGAAATTAGCAGCCATCTTGAATCTTTAGGGACCAAACTCTGGTTTCCTCGGATGAAATCAATTTTTAAGGTGTCTAGATAGCCTGTGCAAAGCGCCTTGATTTTAACCTATAATGCAGATTTCTTATAGTTTTCGATCTGTACCGCTTCGACTACTGTTAGGTTATTATCAGAAAATGGCTGAACATTGAAATTATAAGAAAAACCCAATCCAGCACAGTTTAGCACACTGCCGATTAAGTCACAGTTTAATTTTGTATGATCTGATTTCCAAAATTTTGGGGTGGCCGAGCGTCAAGTTAGCCCCCTATTAGGTTTTTATCAGAAAATGCCCGAAAATTTAAATTTTAAGAGAAACCTATTCCAGCACAGTTCAGCACACTGCCGATTAAATCACAATTCATTTTTGTATGATCTTATTTCGAAAATATTGGGAGGCTGAGCGTCAAGTTAGCCCCATATCTATTTTTTCCCTATAACTTTGGTATGGAAACGGCACAGTTCAAAATATCATCGGCACAGTAAAGCACATTTTGAGCACAGTAAGTGGAAGTGGTTACCAATTTTTCAGGAAATTCGAATGTGGGGGGGCCGACTTGACGCATCGGCTTTTAGTTGATCACGTAAAGGCTGAACTTCAAATAAAGATGTAATAAAGCAATATATTTTATTTATATAATTTGTATGACTTTGTTACACTGTTTTTATTATAAATGAAAGTTATAATGTTGTAGTTTATTTTCGTGTTATGTTATATTGCTTATATATTTCTTTAATTAAATATTACTATTAACATTGTTTCATCCTGTATATAAACAATGCTATTAGCAAAACATGTAATTTTTTCTAAAAGTTGTGTTTTTTTACAAGCTCTGGGGTGTCATCCAGTTGTGTTTCAAATATAATATGTTATGATACAGAATATAATAAACATACTGTGAAAGTTAGGATTTTGTTTTAATTTGTGGTAATTGCTTTGTTTTGGTGCTTTATCTGCCTCTTTACCCCTCCACCCTGCCTCCCAAGAGTAAACATTTAGATAAAAATGTTTAATTTCATTACCAGTTAATGCTAGACATCAATTTTTCTATTGAAATTTACTTATTTCTAATAGTATCTTGTTTACGTCACTAATTTTTGGTCGACTGTGAAAACATGTTTCTCGTTTCTAATTTCGAATCTAACTTCAATAACCTGTTTAAGGTACCCCAAAATAATAAATTAAGAGAAAGGTCTTTGGCCCCTTGGAGCCCTTAATTTTACCTATATATAAATATTAGTACCTACTCAAACAACGGTCTAAGTATTTAATTGTTCTTAATGCCTGTATAGGTATCATGCTGAAATCTAAGGAAACGATTACATGTACAATGGGAGTACCTAATGTAAATCAACATTTTTAAAAGTATAATCAATTAGTATACATATTATTTATTATTTTCCAAATTATTTCCAAGTAGGAACGAATAAAGAAGGGAAGAGTTGCATCGCAAGACAAGACCGTCGCGTCGTCGGTCGCCGCCAGCTGCCAGATTATCTTAATACGATGTTGACAAATTTAACACGTTCCTTTCCTTCACCTCATGTAAAATTGATATCCCAAGAATTTCGATCGTAACCGATGCTAGCCGAACCGTGTATGACGACCGCCCATTAGGAACTTCGCGCTTTAGGACAAAATATCTTTAGGATTTATTCCGCCATCTCGTTTGAAACTGTTTGAAATCGCTGCTAGAACAAACCTATTATATCCAGCCTAGCTGCTATCAATTTCCAGGGAAATTAACAAAACATTTTGACGCCGTTGTCACCGCCTTTACACCTTTTAGGCGTGAAGGTCTATTCGAAAAAGGTACTCCTGCTTCAGCAACAATCGATTTTATTCACCAAGACTCATCGAATGCAGTTACAAAAACTCGAAGAATATATCATTTATAATTTTAACGTGTTATCGTTCATCGAATGGTGATTTTAATGTGTTTGCCAGTAAGCTGTCCAGTGTTTCAGAATGTTTGTATGAGCCCAACATAATAATTGTAATAGCAGGCGGCTTTAACTGTGATCCAGTAAGAGATATAAATAATTTTAGGGTTTTAAATAACCTGCTATGTGTTTTTAATCTTAAAAATGTTGTTACTTCCCCAACCAGAGGTAACTATATATTGAAGTTAATTCTTACAAATATAAATACCAACTCTTATATTGTGGACAGTAATTTTTCTGACCACAGAGGTGTATTTTTTAATAAAAAATGTAGTTCTATTAATAGGAACATGATAGAGTATACAAGGGAATACTCAGATATTAATATACAGAACTTCTGTCATGTGTTGACTAGTGAAACATGGTTTATGAGGCACAAAATGCAAACAATGCATGAAATGTATCAATTTCATAGAATATTTTTATATTATTTTAATATTTCTTTCCTTCTTAAAAAGATTTATTTAAAGCAGAATGAGTCATGGGTCAACCATGACATTAAAAACTCTAGCGAAAACCTAAAAAATCTTTTTTGGCTTAAACAAAAATTTGTGGAGCTAGAGCACAGTTATGTACAGGCTAAGCATCAACATAATGAACTTGTCAAATCTACCAAGAAAGCCTATTATCAGAATAAAATAAATAGATCGGAGAATCACATAAAGGCCTGTTAGACTGTAGTAAGGCAACTGAACAGTAATCGAGTAAGTACGGAATGCTCCGGTCCTCAGTTACTAGTTAATAATCAATTAATTACGGAACCCAATAAAGTCTCTAATGCTTTTAATATGGTCTTCCGGGAAGCACCTATGAAAATTGTGGAGAACATAACAGACGGTGGTGATAAACCAGCTTTCCAAATTAATAATCACAGTCTTAACTCTTGCTATCTGGAACCTATCTCACAATCTGAACTTTTAAATATTACAATTAGGCATTTAAAACCAAAATCGACATCAGGATTTGATGATGTACCGTCATTTTTAGTTAAGAAATTTATATATTTATTACTTGCTCCATTGGTTTATATGATAAGCTGGTCTTCGAAACAGGTTGTTTCCCGGAAAAACTAAAATGTAACAAAATCAGACCGCTGCACAAGTGTGGCGACAAACGCAATATAAATAACTATAGGCCAATAGCACTAATATCTATTTTTTCTAAAATGTTTCAATATTGCTATTTGGATCGTTTGGAAGGATACTTGCAGAGGAAAAAAATAATTATTAATAATCAGTTTGGGTTTCGACCAGGTCTTTCAACTAGTGACGCGATTCACCGTGTCATTGAAACACTTTCTGATCACCTAGAGTGGCGAATGTCCTGCTGGGGCCCTGTGTGACCTCAGCAAGGCTTTTGATTGTGTTTGTCATGGATTGTTACTAAATAAGCTTGAAACGTACGGCATTTGAGATAAACCGCTAGCATGGCTTGAAAGCTACCTTCAGGGTACACTGCAGTATGTAAGTATAGATCACTTCAATAATAATTGTAAAAATACATTTAATTCACCCACCATTGACGTACCCATGGAAGTGGCTCAGGGTTCCGTCCTTGGTCCTGATGTTTGTATGTTAATGACATAAATTTGATGCTAAATGATTGCACGTTGTCTTTATATGCAGGAGCGCCAAAATCGTGCCAATAATTTGATGTTGTTTAATGTTCCAGAAGGAAACGATTCCGACCCGGACTCTGTTCAAGTCAAAAAAATTATTTCCATTTTGTCAGATACAGACTCTCCTCGTGTAATTCAAACCCTGAGAATGGGTAAGCCAAACAAAAACAATTTCAGGGCTTTAAGTAGATTGACTTTAGAATCACCAGTGGAAGTTCAAAAGTTAATTAAGTGTGGTCACAAACTCTAGGATAAAAAAGTGTCCGTAAACTCTGACCTAACCGCTAAGGAAAGAGAAAGGTATAAAGTGTTACAAACTGAATTTCGAACACGTAAAGGTAATGGAGAGAATGTTGTTATGAGATATCCAAATCGTATTCCAAGCATTGTATTGGTAAAAACACAAAGTAGGGCCTTCTCTATGCAAAAACAAATCAAAGCACAGGAAGCAGTATCTTGATGCCTTTTACCAAAATGTTCGAGGTTTAAATACTAAACTAAAAACTCTACAAACCAATATTGCCGCCAATTGTTATTCTCTAATTATTCTGCCAGAAACCTGGCTAACCTGTGATGTCAATGACAGTGAGATGGGTTTATTTGACTACAACTTTTACCGATGTGACAGGAACCAAGACTCAAGTAGTGCCCTTAGAGGGGGAGGTGTCTTTATAGCAGTATCAGAACAATTAAAAAGATCCATGTTGCACTCTCCCAATGATGTTAAACAGCTATTTGTTTTGATTGGTTCTGGCTCCGATTCATTCATTGTGGCTGCTGCTTATTTGCCACCTCGTCCCTGACAAACAAATATCAGAGTTTTTGTTCAACAGTAGATTTGATTATGCAGGTGCACAGAGTGCCCATATGGATTTGTGGGGACTTTAATATGCCTTACTGTACTTGGTCTGCAGAAGAGTATTGCTCGGTTCCAGTGGTCGCAGTTGATGATGGACGCAATCAGCTTAGATAGGTTGTCCCATTGATATCTGACTCATCTGGATTTCACAATTTATACCTGGTGAACAACATCTCTAACCATAATGGCAAGACATTAGGTCTAATCTTGACCACCAATGAGACTACATTAATATCCCTATGTGATGAAGCATTGGTTCCAGCAGATGACTATCATCCACCACTGACTTTTCAGATTCATGGCGGTGCTAATGATCATACCAACTCTAGTGGTCCTCACGATGACAACTTCTATTATGATTTGAAATCAGCTGATTTAACCCCGTTGAATGATTGTTTGAGTCAAGTAAACTGGGATGAGATATTACTATCTCACTCAGTAAATGATACGGCAAATATTTTTTATTATACATTGTGTTTCTTTATTCAGGCACTCCTGCCACAAAAAAAGTGTCCAAACATAAATTTCCTTCCTGGTTTTCACCAGAGTTGAGGCAGCTGATAATAAAAGAAGGTTCACAAATTGTGTAAAAATTCAGGAGATACAATCAATTATTTAAACTACAGTATGCTTAGATATCAATGTAAAAACTTAATTAGATCTACAATATGTAGAGAAATCTGAATCTAGTTTAACTGAAAATCGAAATATTAGACAGTTTTGGAATTTCGTTAAAAGTAAGAGAAGTGGAACCGAGCTTCCACCCTTATTGTTTTTTAAAGATAATCACTGTCAACTAGGACCTGATCTGCCTGACCTTTTCGCCGAATATTTCTAATCGGTTTATACTAGGAAAAATGTTAATCAACAAAATATTTCCTCATTTAATCACATTTGTTTATCTGACTATACGATTCCCATATCCATTATTTTTGAGGAAATTACTAAGATCGACATCAATAGGGGCTCTGGGCCTGATGGCATTCCACCCTTGGTACTCAAAGCTTCTTTCTCGTCCACTTTTCATCATTTTTAATAAATCAATTTCTTCAGGTATATTTCCGGACTTCTGGAAATTAAGTTACCTTAGACCCATTTTTAAAACTGGAAAAAAAAAAACAGATATCTGCAACTACAGACCCATATGTAGCCTTAGTTGCATTCCCAAACTTTTTGAAAAAATAGTTGCTGATTATTTAAGATCTACATTGGGTTCAACCATCATAGACGAACAGTTTGGTTTTCTTAGCAAAAGATCGACTGAATTGAATTTGATTACCTTTGCTGAATACCTGTCGGGCATCTTGGCTGGGGATGGTGAGATTCACGCGATCTATACTGACTTCTCTAAGGCATTCGACAGGATCAGTCATGAGGTTTTGATTGGAAGATTGAGGGTGGCTGGTCTTCAGGGGACCTTGTTGCAGTGGCTGGCAAGCTACCTCACAGACAGATACCAGGCTGTCAAATTAAATAATTTCGTCTCTAAAAATTTTCCTAAGTAGAGAGCTATAGACGGACTCAATTCTCCTCCCTCCACTTTTTT
>MU182254.1:339235-413898 GCA_016904865.1 Pissodes strobi
CGCTTCAACCTATATGTTTCAAGCATCACGTTTCTTCGTTCCCCTTTGAAATCATTCAACCATGTCGGCGGTGGCGGTGACTTGGCTTGGGGCACATCATCATTATATGCTTGAAGTGATGCCGACGTCATCGCAGTTGTGGTGGTTGCGATGCTTTGCAGCGTCGGAGCGGTTGTTGCGGTTGGTGTGTTATGGGTTCTTCTATGCTTCCTTTTGCGATCTCCCACCTCACCGTTGTCGGTCAGCAGATTCTGCAGCGTTGAACTCCGACGTGCCCGCTTCGTGATTTTTGCAGGCGCTAATTTAACATTTTGCAGCACCACACATTTCGCAGCAGAAGAAGCTGGTTGTTCGGCTTGTGCAGATGATGAGGCTACTCGTTCGACATCATAGCAATCCAACTCCATCATAATTTTCTCCATTCCATCGTCATTGTGGAGATCAGCAACTACGGCTTCCTGCGTTTCTTCACCCATATAGTAAGACATTTTAAATTTGGCGTATAAAAACACTAGAACGTTCAAAGTGCAAACGAAGAACTATCTCAACGTTTAAGAAACAAGCCTTTTTATTCCCTTCATCCCTTCCCATCCTACTACCACCACCACTAAAAACTTTAATTGCTTTGTCGCAACACACGCACTCGAAAGTTTCAAGGTGCCTTTGCTACCGCTTCACCCCCATCCATTCTACTACATCATATTTACTAGGCCATATCAAGGTGACTTTGCTGCTTCACGTCTTCCATTCTATCACAAGATATTTTCTAGAACAATTCAAGTTGACATTGCCGTGTTAGCATAACGTTTTCGAGATTATTTTAGTTACCCATACGCAATATAAAATACGTCACAAGGGTAGTTCAATGTCACCACATTGTGAACTATATGTAATGTGTTCTTGTAGAAATCTGATGATATGCCTTTTCCTTATTTAATACTACAAGTCATGCGCGTCCTGCACCCCAAACCCCTCTCTGCATTCATATTGCTATATAATGCCACCTCCTCCTAGATCTTGCAATATTTCTCGACAAGGCATTAACATGTGCAACGTTTGCAGCATTCTGAACAATCTTTTGCGATGCATTCAGATCCTCTGTTGCCACACTTTAAAATTGCCTACAATCATATACATTAACTCAACACATTTTAAAACCACTGTTGCCACATTTTGAGATTTTTATGGGTTCACGTGAAGGACATGCGCTATGAGTACTCCTCATTTATAGAAATGAAATAAATAGCACCGCATTTGAGAGTTAAACTCATACTTTGAAAAGCTCCATAAGTATTAACATGGCTGATGAAGGTATTGTTGTCGACGGATTCCTAGAAATGGATTCGTTTCAGCTTGACGGGCGTCAAGCTGTACTTCGTTTCTGTGGAAACATTGCCGCACCAACATATTGCCGCACTATAAGCTACGTCAGCCTGCCTGGTGGTGCTTTATTATGCGAGGAGTGCTATAGTGGGATGGCGCGTCCAAAGCCAAAAGCATCGCGTCATCAGAGGCATGACAAAGTGCCAATGGGATTTGTACAGTCGGACCTTAAGTGTGCAAACTGTCGTGGAAAACTATACGTTTTCGTCCACACGTGGGTTTGCATATTGTGCAACCACTCAAGATCGAGAGCGGAAAAAGAGGATTTGAGTCTCTAGATCTAAATTCTCTTTTTACCTGGGTTTTTCGTTTGAAATTTCGTTTCCCTTAAAAAACGAATGGGGTGCGACAAAGAGCTCAGTTCACGCCTGGCAGCCCCGTTAAGGGTTTATTCTTTAGTGATACTTATTAAAGAATAAGCCCGACCGGAAGCTCTTTACATTCTTTTTTTTTTAAATAATATAACTTTACCTGACTGTAATTCATTTCTTAATCTTGCATTTCCTGTTTTAAACAACTTTTTACCAAACCAGTATAAAAATGCACAAATAACCCAACCCCATTCGGTGGTGTGGAAAATAGTTTAATATCAATTAAAGTCACATACAATTTTGAAACAATATTTTATTAAAACAAAGTTTTATCACATAGATAATTTACAAAAACATGTGTTAAAATACATTATACATTCACATCTTAGATATAGTAAGTGCTATCGTCTCTAAGTAAATTTTCAGCAATGTGTATAAACAGTTTTAAATTTTCATCTGGGTCTGATTTATAAAATTCTATGTCGCTATGATCCCAAGGCAGAGTTTTAGTTGTTGTTGGAATCACATAACGCTTATCATCTGCGTGAGAAAGTGCGACTTTATTTACAATTTCAGTATAAACGTCATGCAATTCGCTCTTGAAAGTTTTCATTTTTCGAAATATTAATCCCCCGCGCTCTACAACTTTTCTATAATCCTCAATGTTAAGTTGCTTATCGATTACAGCCTTTTTTACACCCTTCGCTTTTTTAATTTCATTGCTTATTGAACTGACGTAATAGGCTTTAGCACCGGTGCCATAGAAACACTTTATGGGGTCACCCTGAAACTCGTCTTTCATTCTACCTACTACTGATTCACTTTTCCAAATATTATAAATGTTGTCAATGCTATAATCTGATGTATCGAATTTATCGGGGTGTTCAACAATAAACTGGTAAAAGTTTTCCGTATATACTTTCAATATTAGAGAATCTGTATCAGTGTACAATAAGGAAGCATTTTCACCGAATTTGGCTTTAATAAAGTTATAAAAGAAATCATAAATGACGGTTTTTGATATGTCCAATATTGAAAACCCAATATATAACGGCTTATCATAACGTATTTTTAGTCTACCCATGTGAATCGCGACCAGATCTTTGGTAAAAATAGAGGACGTTTTAAAATTGGGGCGAGCTATTAACGCCTTCGCGCCCAATTTCTTTCTAATATTCTCCCAATGGGTCACCAATTTTATGTCTTTACGATTTTCAACATTCTCCATGGTCTTCCCAAAAACCGAATTATTATACGTCTTAAAAAGGCCTTTATTAAATTTTGTTTTTGACTTATTTCTTAGTTCGGTATTAAAGTCGATATATTTTTTCAACCACGGTGATTGTTCAAATATCAATACTCTATGAGTTTGTGTCACTATCAAACCATTTCGAATAGCTTGTTTCAACGTTCGATAATGAACTACATATTTTCTTTTTTCATTTAAATTAGGAATTAACTTTTTAAATTTAGATTCTTCGGTTGGCGGTAAAAAACTTTCAACTAAAAATGGAAGATCTGAATGTTTATCATGTAGGTCTTGAGGATAATGTATGTCAACTTCTAGAACATAACCGTGTTTATTATCATCTGCGATATCCAATATATTGAGATCTAATTTTTCTTGCTCAGACAACCATCTAAACCCACGAAATGGTAATGATTGTGACATACTATGGCCATGCAAATTCGTGGCATCCAAATACATTATAAAAGATGACGGTTCTGATGAATCATAATTTGGAATAAATTTATTATTGGCGATATGTTTCCTCTCAGTACACTGACTTATTCCACCGCGAATGCCATTTTTAAAAAAGTGAATCATATCAATATCTGTCAACAACTCTAGCTCCACCGTGGTCATGCGCAACATACAATCAAACGACAAACTTGGTAAAGTGTAGTATTGAATAGGATCTAATTTATATGTTGCCAATGATTGATCAAATTTTCAAATATATCGCATAAAAGGAAGATGTCAGATTTTAAATACAAATCTGAATATTCACCAAGATTCTTACAATTAAATACGCGCCAAACTCGTGTAGCTCTCCCATAATCTGCGTCAGAAATGTGTTCCCCATTTAGTTCATCATAAAATTCATTTTTTGTTGGAAGAATTGGATTAGCCATCTTTTTTAAATCGGTGATGAAACTGTATGGAAATACACCCTTTTGACGCATCAGATCAAATTTTTCATTATCGGAGAAATGTTTTTTTGTTTCCCTAAAATGGTCATTGGATAAACCACTTCCTAAATTTACCAAAGACGATGATAAAAATTTAAAACTATCTATAAATCGTAACTTTAAATACTTCTTTTTCAAAGCCCCATTTTTGTCAACATAATCATGCATATAGATGCTCTTTGTGAATGCAACATACTTTTCTTTGCTTTGAGCTATAACATCAATTTTGTCCCCATACCTGCATAACTCTTCTATAAACATATGACAATCATACCCGCTCAAATTATGAAATACTATTGGAACAAAATTGGGCAACTTGTAATTAACGTTACATATGCCATGGGCTGCACCCCTAAATTTCCCGGTAAGGTGACAATGGTCGCGAACTTTTTTCTCATCACCGTCTTCAAACGGTTGTTCACAAATGTTACAAACTTTACTATTTCTAAATTGAATCTTCTCCTCATTATTCAAGGGAATCATTGGTTTAAAATCCTTTAAATAGGTGTTATATAACCCCCTTAAATCAATTTCTAGGCGAGACACAAACTCTTTTGCAGCGTATGACCTCGATATAGCTCAAACTTGGAAAGAGAATCGTCAAAAGAGCATTTAATTAAATATGCGAAGGAGTGAGGTTCATGTTTGACACTTTTTAATGTATAACATTTTCTTGGATCTGGTTCTGTATTAGCAACCGGTTTCAGAATTGATTCAAAATCTGCATAAACAACAAATGGCACCCTCAAATGTTTTTCAAAATGTTCAAATTTTAAAATATTTTCCGGAACGTGTTTACCAAATTTGTCAAGTTTATGGTTCACTGTTGGTATTGTTGTATATACATGATAACAATCGTGACTCTGATGCATAGCCAAAGATCTTGCTGTGTGAAAATACAATAAACATCCATCACAAAAATAAATTTTGTGTTCATGAGAATTTATCTGATTGGAAACTAGTCGAGACAAATTTTTTATCCAACAATAATCTGTCTGTACACATGCTGATTCACATCTATGATCACCATCATTATTATCGCAATCTTTGGTTACCATCAGTAAATTAATATGTATATTCAATTTCTTGGGGGCATACCGTAATGGACCAACAACTTCCCAAATCAGTTTATTCTTTTCAAATTTGCTTTCGAGACCATAGACATTGACAGATATATTATTCGATTCTTCAAAATGTTTAATATCACATAACTTTACAGGAAAATTCATACCTGCTGTGTTGAATAATGTGGAAAAATGTGGGTATGATGAGATTTGATCGGGGAATGCTCTAACAGGGCACAGTGCAGATGTTACAGCCCACATAAAACAACACTGATCTTGGTTGTTCACATTGATAACGGCCATCTTTTTCTCTATGAAATATGGTAGCTTAGTATATGACGAACCCCCAATAGGACTGAATTTATTCACATTAACTTCCAAATAAGTGATTTTCTGTAATGCCCAACCTGAAATTAAACGAATACATTATTATGTGATGTAATTAAAAATAATGGTTGCATGTATATGTATATGTTTCCATTCGTCAACCTACCTGAATCTTTTTCCTGGAATTCTGTTGTCTGCAACATCATTTTCCCAATAAACCATTCGAACATAGACTCCAAATCTGAAGACACATCTATTATTTAGTTTGGCGTATTGAATGATTTTTCACTGTACACTTCAGATGATGGCAGTAGATATAAACCAAATACTTCCATATTGACCTTAATGACACCGTGACTTGTTAGCATGTTACCCAACAAATCCATCACATTGTTTTTAACATCATTGAAAAACAATGTGTACTTAATATGGTCATTGTTTGGGTATACTCGGTAACTAGCTATTCTGCATTTGAATGCACTCTGAATTAGCTGGACATTGGGGGAAAATGGAATAACTGAATTATTTCTGTGTTGGAGTGTTCTTCCGTGTCGAACAATCTGATTTGTTGGAATGTTTACATTACATGATGTGCAAGTGTGCATACTCAATGTCCAGGTGCCCGAATCTACTGTTGCACGTTTGGCAGCTGGTCCCTTTCCTGCGTTTTTCATTGGACATGACTCCATTTGATGGCGACGCATGTTGTAAGTACGCGTAAATGCTTTACCGCACTTTTCACACTGGTAAAACATTATGGTATGTAATAAGATGCTTAAATCAAAACATACCTTGCTTACTAGACAACAAGACAACAACTGTTCTCTGTATTATTAAACCTTTTATATCCACCACCCCCACACACAATATATTTCTGAAGGTGATGTGACGTCACACTAAAAGTTCCAAGGCAAGCTCAAAGTCATTCGAGGTCAATTGTGTGATCTTCAAATATCAGCAAGGACACTCGAGGTTGATGTCGTTATAAATTATCTCAAGGGGTACAAAGCCAAATTGCATGTCCTTAACTGACTCTCAAACATCGTGAACAATAACCCTCTGCAAACAGTCCCAAGAGCGTTCACTTGGTGTAATCCCAAGGTCATACGCGCGAGCTTCAACAACACACTTAAGGACATTAAAGGTCAAATTAGCTCAGTCATTCACGGTTGAATACAACACAAAGCAGTTCCAAGGACGTTCAAAGTCGTACACGCTTGGAGCAATCCCAAGACCATATGCGCGACCTTCAACAAGAAAGTCAATGGCATTCAAGATCAAATGTCAAGGGCATTCAAGGTCAAATTAGCTCAATGTCATTCAAGGTTGAATACACCCGAGGCCAAGTGGGCGGGGTCTATCTCAGTGGCACCGGAGGGGGGTGCGGGGGCAAAAAAGTGGAGGGGGGAGAATTGACTCCGTCTATAGCTCTCTACTTTCCTAATCCCTCTCGTGTTCCTCAGGGTTCCCACCTGGGGCCTCTATTGTTTATATTATTTGTGAATGATATCGTGCAATGTTTCAAATACTGTCCAACAGTATGGAACCCTCATTATGCATGCCATATTCATAAGATCGAGCAAGTCCGGAGAAAATTTTTCTTATAAATCAAATATTCCTTCCCGAGATGATTATAGCTATGATTTTAAAATGCTTCAAGAGAGATTTGCGCTTCCAACTTTGAAGGTTAGAAGGGATCAGGCAGATCTTAAACTATTCTTTAAGCTTATCAATTATATGGTCGACTGTCCCATTCTAATGTCATCAGTGATTCTCTCCGTTCCATCTGGAAATACTAGATCATCAAACATAAAGGGCTGGCATATTTGAGCAGCCCAGGGCTGCTCAAATATGCCAGCCTTTTAGGCCAACTAATATCAACAACAATTGTTATTAATAAGACTTTTGTTTTTCTCTAATTATGATTGTGATAAGGGATATATAATTTAATTTGGTTAGTTAATCATTTAGTTTATGGTGTGTTGAACAGTTTTGGTTTGATGTAATTACATAGGTACTTTATGCTAAGTTTATTTGGAATAGATAATTTGAGTTTGCTTGTCTATTTATAGGTAAAATTTTTCCAAAAATTTGTACCAAAAGTGGGCAAGGCCCGTTAATAAATAAATAAATAAATAAATAAATAAATAAATAAATAAATAAATAAATAAATGATGCTTCAATAATTATTAGTCATAATGATGAAATATTGTTACAAGAGGCTTGCAATTCGAATTTAATGCATCTTGACAATTGGTTCTCGGCTAACTCACTTTACCTAAATACTCAAAAGTCGCATTTTATCAGATTTCACCGATATCAGAACAGAAATGAGCTTAATCTAGATATTTTCATACATGACAAACCATTACAACGAGTTAGTTCCGCAAAGTTCTTGGGTCTTACTGTGGATGAACATATGAATTGGAAGGAGCACTGTCAAAGTGTTATTAATGCCTTAAATAAGACAAGATATATGTCGCGTAATTTAAGAACCATGTTGACACTGTATATTATGCACAGGTGGAATCTAGAGTTAGATACGGAGTGTGTTTTTGGGGAGCTTCAGCGGCAGCTGCTGATGTTCTTCTGTGTCCGAAAAAGATAAGAACAATCTTAAGTGTACCTTATATTGTGTCCTGTCGAGGCCTTTTTGTTAATTTAAAGATTTTAACAATCATAAATATTCTAATTTTGGAAATGACCTCATACATATTTAAAAACAGAACAATTTTTTTGTTGAAATCTGATTATCACAGTGTAGAGGTAAAACAATTTCAGACTTAATAACTGTAAGAATATGCCAAGCGCCCTAAGTGTAAAATTATTCAATAAACTTCCAGAGGATTTTAAATCACCACCAACTTTTAAAGCCTTTAAAAGAAAATTATCCAAAGCGCCCAAAGTGGTCTTACCCAAAAAAAGTTAAAATATAAATCGATAACCACTATTTCACACTCGATAGTGTAATAAGTTTTATTTTCTCCCACTACACCCTCTGTGACGACTCAAGGTCACTACGATGATGCATTACTTTTAGGGCGGGCGCCAAATGTAAATGACGGCTGTTGCCAATGCCATGATACCTACCTACAACTTTTTATTCGTATCATGGGCTGTTGCCATGATACAACTTTTTATTTGTATCATGGGCTGCTGCCAGACTTTATATTATATATTAGATTGCATTTACTGTGTAACTGGAAGTAACCTTTATGTATACGCCTTATTTCTCACATTATTATTAATTTTAGGATTTTTTTTTATCCGCCCGGACGAAAAACTATACCTTTCCGATGTGTTTTCCCATCGCAAAAGTCATGATTCCAGTATATTTTATTCGTTGCTTGGCAACATGCAATAAGTGTACGTACAACATTTCCGTCCTAGGCCAGGAATATAACATTCCCGGTCTAGGCCGGGAATATAAAATTTCTGCCATATTTAAACACCTTGTTTGTCAAATCTGACGTTTATCAAAAGCAAGATTTAGCTGGGGTTTCCCTAGTTACGTAATAAACTACAAGCTCGCTCGATTCAAAACTTGATATTATGTTGCTTTAAAACACCGTTTTTATTTAGAGTAACATTTGGCTGTATTTTTATAAATACGTATAATTAATTCCGATCGGATAAAAAAATTGAATGTGTGCAACTCGTAGGAAAAGCACATTCCTGGACTCCTGTCCATTACCACAATCGTCCAGGAATGTTTTGCTTTTCCTTCTAGTTACACAATATACTATTGCAGAAAATTTTATGAGGAATATTTTTTATATGTTTTTTATTATCAAAAAGCCGTTCTCGAGATAATCTAGAAAACTTGAAGAAGGGTGGGGTAAAAACGACGTCCTAGGGGACACGATTTAGGGGTGTATTCAGTTTAGTAATCCTTATGTCATCCCTAACATTCCTACCAATTTTCAAAGCTTTCAGAATTTTATCCGATATAAATCGTAATATTACTGAATTAATGTGCTGACACTTGATAATGAAACAGTAATCATGGGGCCAAGCGCCGCAAATCTATTTGCAGACTATTTCTCATCTGTCTATTCTTTTGACAGCCCCGAGTATGAGAGGGAATTATCATGGAATCATCATAATATAAGCAACTGCTCAATATCTAAATCTGAAACCTATACAGAGCTAAGTTGTCTGAGTCCACATAAAGGACCTGGCCCTGATAATATTCATCCGATTTTTCTTAAAAACTGCTCTTTCATACTTGCAAGGCCTTTATATATCATATTTAATAAATCCCTAGAGAGCGGATTCTTCCCTACATTCTGGAAATCAAGTTTTGTGGTTCCCATTCATAAATCTGGAGATAAATCTAACATAAAAAACTATCGGCCAATTTCTATCAATAATACAATCCCTAAAGTTTTTGAAAATCTCGTAACCAAATATTTAACTTCGTTGTTGACTATCGAGATCGTCACTCAGCAGTTTGGATTCTGTGAGGACAAAAATACCGAATTAAATTTCGATCGGAGGTCCACTCAATCTACACCAAATTTTCCAAGGCTTTCGATAAGATATTAGTTGCAAAGCTGGCAACTATGGGAATATCTGGATCTATGCTTTGCTGGATAACTACCTATCTTGCTGATCGAATCCTGATAGTTAAGATTAATAACTTTCTAACGCGAGAGATACTTGTACCATCGGGAGTCCCCCAGGGGTCTCACATAGGTCCCCTTCTATTTAACCTCTTTGTCAATGATGTTACACCTTGCTTCCGAACTTCTGAGTTCCTGCTGTTCGCGGATGACCTAAAATTGTTTAAAGTTATCTCAACTCCTCAGGACTCCATTTCTTTGCAGGATGATCTCGACCGGTTTGTAGCTTGGAGTAGTGACAACGGTATGCATAACAACACCTCAAAGTGCAATCTGTTGGTATTCTCTCGCCGGCAATTAAAAACTATTTTTGATTACAATATTGATGGCACAATTTTAACTTCTGTTGATACTATGAAAGATCTAGGTATAATTCTTGACTCAAAATTATCATTAGTTGCACTAGTAAACAAGTCATTGAGAATGCTGGGATTCGTGAGAATTGCGGGAGACTTCATGACTACTCGTTCCTTTAAAATCCTCTTTTGCAGCCTTGTCAGAAGTGGTTTGGAATATACAGTCTCTGTGCGGAATCCTTAATATGCCTGTCATGTTAACAGAATTGAGCGCGTGCAGAGGAAGTTTATGCACCATATCCACTGTAGATTTTTCAGAGACACTAAATATAACTATGAGGGCATGTGTCAGAGACTAAAATTGTCACCACTTCATGATAGAAGAAATCTCCATGATCTTCTCCTTTTCTTTAAGATCATAAGCTCTATAGTCGACTGCCCATATCTTACCTCTCATGTTAACTTGCACGTACCTTCTATCAACCATATCACCGCATCAACTATGGCTATAATTCCTTCCTTCCTAGATTAGTGTCTCTCGCTAACCAAAATCGAATACAAAGCTTAAACTTTTTTGCCCCCTTAAATTTTTTATAAAACAGTTATCTGAGGTGAATACTGTTGGACTAAGTGGTGAACGTTAACGTCAAGTATTTTGTAATTTCCTATATTTTTATTTTTATCTTAAAAATGTCTTCTTTTATCTTCCTTTTTATATTGCAGGTATTATACTTGTGTAGTTGTTGTACAATATTAGCTAATTCAGCACGCTAGTTCTTATATTAGTATTAGTTTCAGTTTTATTTATATTTTTAGTCCTAGATATAGTCCTTATTATTTACTTTTGTATGTTATTTGTTGTTTGGGAATCATTTTGAAATATGCTTTTTTTATTGTAATATTAATTTGGTGACAAATTAGTTTCCGTTGAAGTGGTATTAAATTAATTTCGTTACGAATTCATTATACACTCTGTATAGCATTAAACCATTTTTACGCACAGATCGTAAATTCCTACCCATGCGCGCGTGCGAATTTTGGGTACGAAGGGAACTAGTGCGAATAACAAAAGGGATACCTTTTCTCGCGTTCGAACGACTCGGGTCGCCGGTAAATTGGTCGAGTTTTCATGCCGGTTTTTTAATATATATACTCTCGAAGTGACAAATTGCAATCTCAAATTGCGCGGAAACGACGATTCTAATTAGTAGGGTATCACTCATCTCGACAAATTGGTCAGGTAAGCGATTTGTGCGTTTCATGTATTTTTTTGTCATTTTATTTTCAACCTAATTTCAAACCGTATGTGGCTAAAAACAAGTTTCCAACATCCAACAAGTAACGATGAAGTGGAGGTTCATTAAACAAAATGAGGGAGCAACATATAAAAATTTAAAAATCAAAAAACGAAGGTTCGGCTCGCAACACAACTTTTCAGTGAAAGTGTGGCCGATGCGTTAAAGTTTTGTTCGCAAATATTGATGTTGAATGATTTCAAAAATGTTCGCCCAACAGTGGAGTTTGTAAATATAATGAACAATTTGTTTCACATTCTTAGTTCTAGGAATCTACTACAGTTTTCCTATAAGAAACCTTTATCAATAAAAAATGCTGATTTCATATTATCATTTTTTAATAAAGCAGACTTGTATATTACAGCTTTAAAGACGTGTGCAAATGGTACTTTATTGTTAAATATTAACAGACACACATGGTTTTTAGGTTTAAGAGTATGCATTAGCAGTGTTAAAATAATGTACTTAAATTTAATTGTAAAACAACATTTAAAATTTTTACCAACATACAAATTGTCTCAGGATTGCTTATCTATAAGCTCTATAAGAGCTCAAGGTGGCTACAATAATAATCCGACAGCAAGGCAGTTCCAAGCTGCATACAAAAAGCTCTTGTTCCATATAGAAGTGAAAGATGATTTTAGAGGAAATTGCATTCCACTGGAGAAACTAAACATTGTCAAACTTAATCCTGTCGATCAAATAAATGATACCTCCAGGGAATATTCTGCCTCCGATTTTCCTGAATGTGATTAGACAAGTATAGAGGAAGGCCATGACTGTTTACCAGCCCCTATATCTCTATATGCAAAAATATCATTGTATACATTGCAAGTTATATATAGTCCGTCTAGAAAGTATCGGGAATTTTATATTTTTCCTAATTTTAATATATTTCTTTTTCGTAACATTCCAAGACAAAAGTAATACATCAAGTACGTTCTACGGATAGTAGGCTACGGTCAAAATAGCATGGCAACACTGTCTGTCAAACATTGTTGATTGTAAGCAGGCTTAAGATTTCCGAAATAATGTCGAAAGGAGAAAAAAGAAGAGAGGTAGGTTTTTTGTATAGAAAAGGTGTTCGAACGTTATAAAATTAGTGTAATTGAGTGGACTCGAAGAAAGCTCAGTATATGAGACAATAAAGATGATAAAAAAACGGCACAGATATGAGGCATAGACCAGTTTCGGGAAGACCGCGCAGGATTTGCGGAAATATTTAAAACTCTGCAGCGGCCTTGGGACTATAAAATCCGCTCCTAAGGTTTCGAAAATTTAACATGGTACATATCAGGGAAACCAAAAAAATTGCTGCAATGATATTGATTTTGTGAACGTTTTCAAGAAGATAATTTCAGCAATGTTCTTATACCTGACGAAAGTTGATTCCAGCATAGTGTAACTCACCTAAAAATCTTATTAAAAGAACATGTTACAGTCCAAATTCCTAAATTTCCCAGTGAAATATGGTTTAGAGAGTAATATCACAGCGTGGTACTACACCTCTCTGTATAGTTGATGGTACCGTTAACAGTGCAAAGTATTGTGCCATTATAGAAGGTTTTCCAGAAGGAAACGGTTTATGTTTCCAGAGGGGTGGCATATTCAGCAGTATAATGCACGTTGCTATACTTCTGTCTACATTTAAGCTTGAATGCAAGAACACCAATTGGTATCAAATTCATAGCAGCAGCTTCACCCGATCTGAGTCTCATTGAAAACACATTATGGGGAATAACAAACATTGAAGTGGGACGAATGCTACAAAATAACACAGATTTGATTCGGTCCGTTTTACACCTGGACCACCATCACCGAACATTATGACGGTCACCTAGTTTCGGGTGTATCTGGACGTAAAGTGAAGCGTTTAGAAATAAATGCGGTTGTATACGTAAATAAAATGAATTATTTGTTGTAATTTTATAATTCAAGTAATAAAAAATTAAATCGAAAAACTTTACTTGTATTTTCTTTTTTCCGGATACTTTCTAGACAGACTATAGTTCATTATCTGAAGAAAAAAATTGTGTGCGAGCAATGTTTAAGTTCTTTAATTAACATAAATAGGGACAATTTTTTATATTCTTTTATAGATATAACAAACAAAAATGGATTACAATATCCTTTATGGATGTTATTGAAATATGTTTAAAGTGTGAGGTTTTAAAAAATAAAATCTCAGTAGTAGGATTTGCCAACATTTCCATAGATTGTCTAAAAAAGGTAATTTTAAGACAATTTGTAACATCAAATGCATTTAGTGACCTTGTCATACATAGTTTTGACCAAGCTGTATTAGATAATCATAGGTCTCTATTGATGAAGAGCATTATGGAAACCTAAGACCACTTACTTAAAAAGACAAAGTCTGTCATTCATAATTTTCTTGAAAACTGCATCGTATACCACAGACTGTGACGTGCGTATTTATCAATGAAACTGTGGTACAGAAAGTGGCTAGTGGGTAAACAAACATAGGCGTAGCATTTTAATTTTTCGTAATTTTTTTCTTTCACCAAAATTCAAATCTAAATTGATACGCAAATCTAAAAATGGGAATTTATGGGCCGTTTATAGAGTTCGATTCTTAAATTAAATCTGGATATTGAAATATTGGGAAATTTGAGACCGAAAATTTTCAAGTTTGGAAACGAATTTTTTAGCACATAATTTAAATTTGATTGTCTTGAGTAGGTAGGAATGCTATTTAAATGTATTAAAAAGCCATTATTAATATTTTTGAGGGATATTAAATTATAAAAGATTAAAAGTCTATAAAGTTCCATCACCATACCTCCAATTTTTTTTGTTCAGACTGGTTGGGTATCTAAACTGTTATGAAAAAAGGTATTGACAATTTCGAACACCAAAACTCTGGCACGCGCAGCCAGAGAATTGACGTATGGAGTATGGAACGTATGGAAACCGGTTTAAATGACTAAAATAAATTGGAACTAACTGAAAGTAACCGAAAGTTGTTTGAATGACTAACCGAAAGTAACAAAAACCCAAAACGGGCTAAATCGTATAGGAACAAATTAAATATATGGAAGTAAGTTAAAACTAACCCAAATAAACTGAATTTTGCCGACTAACCAAAAACATTAAAATTGGTCATAATTAAGGTATCGGAACCGGTTCAAATGATTAAAATAAGTTCGAACTAACTCAAAGTAACCGAAAGTTGATTGAATGACTATAACCAAAACTAACTAAAAGAAGCAAAACGGGCTAAAACCTATCAGAACACATTAAAAATGTTAAAGCAAATTAAAACTAACCCAAATTAACCGAATTTTGCCGATCCAAAAGTAACCAAAAACGGTTAAAATTGTTTATAGCGTACCGGCACCGGATCAAATGCTCAAATATATTAAAACCAACTGATATTTATCGAATGTTGATAATAATAATAATAATAATTCTTTATTTAGCACTTGGCTAATATACATTCTATACAATTTCTCCAAGATACAAACAAAAAATATTAAGGTTAATCTTATGCCTAAACCTAGTTGACCAAATGCAACATAAATCAACCTTCATTGCAATATATTCCTGCTGCAGACATTTACTTATGGCATCATTCCCCTATTAAGTGTTTTTTCAATTTTGCTTTGAATGAATTCAATTTGGAAATATTCTTGATATGATCAGGTAAAGAATTAAACACAATCAATCCTTTGTGGAATACTGCTTTCTCAGTACTTGCTTTATTCTTTGTTGTTATATAAAAATTGTGTTTATTTCTTGTTGGGTATGTATGTATAGTTTAATTTGTAACAAGTTTTTCTGTCAAGTAGTTGGGTGTTAAACCATTCTTTATTTTATAGACAAGTATCAATATCTGATATTGTAAAAACCCTTCAACCGATAGCCAGTTTAGTTCCCTGCATATTTTTTATGGGTGTATCTCTTTTTGAAGCCAATATTATTCTCATACATCTATTTTGCAGTTTTTGCAACCTATTCAATTCATTCTTATTGGCAAGATAAAGTATAGATGAACTAAAAACAAGATGTGGTAGAATCAATGTATTGAAGACAGCAACCCTTGACCATCGTGACAAGAATGGTGACACTCGCGATAAAAAATTAACGTTTTTAGTAATTTTGTCAATTATATACAATGCATGATCCTTAAAAGTTAGATGATTATCTACAATAAAACCCAGATATTTAGTTTTGTCTACTACTTCTAAAGTAGCATTTCCCACTGTTATATTCATATTAAGCAATTTAAAATGTTTTTGATGTGTGTTATTCCCTATAAGCATAAATTTTGTTTTTTGAATGTTTAATTTTAGTGACATTCTATTAAACCACTTGTGTAGTTGTGCGAGTTCCAAATTAATAGTTGTGATTAAATGATTTAAATCTTTTGAACCAAAATATAATAATGTGTCATCTGCGAACAAATGTATTGAACAATTACTAATTTCTTTAACAACATCATTAACATAAATTAAGAATAACAACGGACCTAATGTACTCCCTTGTGGTACGCCACTGGTATTTGATAGCTCTGAAGATATATCGTTATTAACTTTTGTTACCTGTTTTCTGTTATTTAAATAATCAATAAACCAGCCCAGTGCGTTATTAATTATTCCAATTTGTTTTAATTTATGTATCAGTATCTCTCTATTTATTGTTTCGAACGCCCTCTGCAAATCCAGAAACACTACTCCTATTACATAATTCTCATCTAAAAGTTCTTTCCACTCATAAAGTATATTTTGAATGGCGGACTCGCAACTATGGCTTTTTCTAAAACCCGATTGATTTACAATTAAAATGTTGTTTGCTAAGACAAATTGCATTAATTGCTTATATACTATTTTTTCTAGAATCTTTTCAATGGTTATTAACATATTGATAGGTCTAAACTCATCGGCACTAATTGTACCTTTTACTTTTTGAATCGGAATAACTGTAGATATTTTTAATAAAGAAGGTACCTGTCCAAGTTCCAGTGACGTATTTATTAGGTTTAAAAGTGGCTTTTCAATATTCAGGTAAGTATTCTTTAGAAATTCTGATGTTATATCATCAGGGCTGCCTTTGTTTGGTAATGAAAATACCGTTTCTCTTAGGTCATTATAATCAATTAGAACAAATGTATCCATATAATTTTTTCCTCTAGGGTCACTTTCATTTTGATTCCACTTACCTACTAAGTTATCTTTATCAATTTTCTTTTTTATATCGTTAACACTTTCCACAAAATATGAATTCAGATTATCCGCAATTTCCTTTGCATCTAATAAAACCCTGTCATTAATTTTAAGTTTACTGATATTATTTTTCTTTTTCCCGGAAATTAATTGGCTTAGTGTATGCCACATTTGTTTTGGATTATTTTTTGATAGATCGATTTTATTTTGATAATACTTTTTCCTTTCTGCCCTAATGACTGTTACTACTGTATTTCTACATTTTTTATAATAAAGAATATTATCCGGATTCATATTTGCTTTTAACTTTTTGTAACTATTATCCCTGTTCTCAATTGCATTTTTTACTCTATCATTATACCATTCCTTAAATTTTGACTTTATTATTTTTTCAACTCGTGGAGCAACTTCTTCTAGAATTCCCTTTATATGATTGTAAAATAAACAATATTTAATATCAATAGCGTAACATCGATAATCCCAGACAATATTAGACAATTTACTATTTATCAATTTATAATCTATCCTACCGCGGGTTTGAATAGTTAAACCTTCCCCATCAGAGCGAGTTGATTGTTTTATGTTTGTACAAATAATGAAATGATCACTTATTCGGGGAGTTTCAATAACCCTAGACTGCAAAATATTACTTCTGTTTGTTAAAACCAAATCAATTATGCTTCCACCATTGTCATTAGGATGCGTCACTGTCTCCACTACCTGATATAATCCTGCGTCGCTTACGATTTTTTTAAGCTTATTTGAATATGTGGAACATGTCAACCAGTTAATATTAAAGTCCCCCATCACTATTATAGTATAGTTCGTGTCTGTTAACCCTTCACACCATTGCTCAAAAAAATCAAGAAAATCCGCGTCACTGGCACTAGGGGAATGATACAGATTTCCTAAAAAATAAATCTTATTGCCAAATGCAATTTTCACTACCAAAAACCAGTAATTTTTCTGAAACTGATACTTTTTTGTTTCCAAGATAGTAATATTTTCTTTCAAGTAAACCACCACACCTCCAGTGTGACGATTTTCACTATCAACTCTAACAATATTATATCCCAAAATATCAATCTCAAAATCCTCAATTTCTACCGTCAGTCTTGTCTCTGTTAAGCATACAATAAGTGGATTCGTTTTTAACACAAAATTATATATTTCTTCAAATTTGGAGACAAGACTTTGGGCGTTAATTAAAATAATTGCATTAGTCCTAAAAAATCACTTTCACCAAAGTTTCCTTCCTGGTCCCTGTCCTTTAAAGTTTTATATACGCGACTATCGTGTTGATGTTCTAAAGTTACAATATTATGATCCAACTTCCTGTAAATTATATTTTTAATGCTTGTGCTATTATTACTTTTCCCCTATATCTAATATGCAGATTATTTTTAAATACAAAATACCAGGAATTAATTATTGCATTGAAGTGTAAAAAAGTCACAGAATCATTCTTTATGCCTATCCTTTGGAAGGTCATTTTATTGTGTTCATTAATGAAATTATTTAGGAGCAAATTATTTTCCCATAATGGAACCGAAAAAATAACCAAATTTGTAGAATTACAGACCTCTTCGAGTTTTTTAATTGTTTCTTCTTCGACTCTGATGCCATTTAATAGATTCGCCATTCCTCCCATTACCACCACATAATCATTTTTTGTAAAAGTTCTAGTTAAGTGTATAATACTGTACACCACTTCGTCCAGCAGTGCGTTTTGTTTAACCACCGCTGAGATGACAAACTTTGCGTTGAGGTACCGGTCCAAAATACTCCTACAATTCTGAGCTAAACCATCACCCAAAATAAGAATTTTATTCTTTTTCGGCGTAACGTTCTTGTGAATGCCCCTATAATTCGGTTTGTCCACACCCATATTTGATTGAACGACTAACCCAAAACTAACCAAAAGCACCAAATGAGCTAAAACGTTTCAGATTAAAAATATTACAGTAAGTTGAAACTAACCCAAAATAACAGAATATTGGCGACTAGCTAAAATGAAACAAAGACATTCAAATTGGTTATAATAACGTACCGGAATCGGATCTAAAATAAATTGGAACTAACTGATACTAACCGAAAGTTGATTGAATGACTAACCAAAACTAACTAAAACACCAAAAACGGGCTAAAACGTATTAGAACAGATTAAAAATGGTAAAGTAAGCTAAAACTGATATAAATTAACCGAATTTTAGCGACTAACCAAAACTAACCAAAAACAATAAAATTGTTTATAACGTACCGGTTCAAAGGACTAAACTATATTGAAACTAATTTAACTTTAAGGAAAGTTGATTGAACGACTAACCAACACTAACTAAAAGCCCAAAAGGGGTAAAACGTATCGGAACAGATTACAAATATTAAACAAAGTTGAAACTAACCCAAATTAACCGAATTTTGGCGACTAACTAAAATTAACCAAAAACTTTTAAACTCGCATTTAAATTGGTTATAATAACGTGTCGGAACCAGTCCAAATTACTAAACTAAATTGGAACTAACTGAAAGTAATCGAAAGTTGATTGAATGACTAACCAAAAGTGAACAAATGCACCAAACGGGCTAAAAGATATCAGAACAGATTAAAAATGTTAAAGTAAGTTAAAACCGAGGGGGTAGTCACTGTGGAAATCTTCTGTCCTACGGTATGAAGATCTCATGGAGATCCGTGGAAATACGTGGAGATCTGTGGAGATACATGGGTATCCGGTGGAAATACGTGGAGATCCGGTAGAGATACGTGGAGATCTGGTGGAGGTACGAGGAGATCTGGTGGAGATACGTGGAGATCCAAGAACTTTGGCTTTTTTTTTTTTTTTTTTTATGGCAGTGGCACACACACTAAAGGTAGATCCTATGGCGCTCGACGAGCGGTGTGTGTGCGAAGATGTTGATTGACACGGTTCTTGAATATTTGTAGGTTGTAATTAGTGGGAAACAGATGTCCTGGAAGTGAGTTCCACAGTGATGCAGTGCGCCAGACAAAGGAGTTCTGGTAAAGCGATGTTCTAGGTGTTTCTAGTTGTACGACGAACTGGTGCGCTCCTGCCGTCTGTGGGGACTGCCTGACAGGAGTTGCCAGGGGCGGGATTATGTGGGCCAAATCCTGGGAACATCTGCCGTGAAAGTATCTGTAAAACAGAGACATCTCGGCCACATGTCTGCGATGTTCCAGACTATCCAGATTCCGGGTCAACTCCGGATCGCCGACGAGACGCACAGCCCTCTTCTGAATGGAATCCAGCAGCTTTAGGGTATGCTTTGGTGCGGCACCCCAGATATGTGAGCAATATTCTAAGCACGGTCTTATTTGCGCTTTGTACAGCAAGAGCAACTGCTGCGGTGTACAGAGTTTTTTGTTGCGAAATAGCGCACCAAGCTTCTGGGAGGCTGATTTTGCGATGTTAGCAACATGGTCATGCCACGGCATATTGCTGTTGACCGAGACACCCAGCAGCCCGATTGACGAGGATGAAGGAATAGTCGATCCAGCCATAATGATGTCAGGCCCGCTGTATTGGCCCTCTTAGTAAACGTTGCTGCTTGGGTCTTTGCTGCATTGAACTGGACCAAATTTCGGTCGCCCCAAGTTTGAACTTTCTCCAGGTCTTGATTAATTGCTGTAATCTGCTCCTGTCTGCGGTGATGAGTCTCAGTCGCTGGTAAGGGTTTTTCTGATCTAAAGTGGGAGACAAGGGTACTGTCGTCTGCAAAACTGTAAACAGGATTATTCGTTTCGATCAGCAGGTCATTAATATAGATGAGGAACAGAGTTGGTGAAAGTATTGCGCCCTGGGGCACGCCCGCGTTGATGGTGAATGTGTCCGAGATGTGTCCATCGACTGCAACATGTAGGGATCGGTTCTTAAGGAAACTGGCCAGCCAGCTGCAGAGAGAGGCGGGCAGTCCCAAGGACGGCAGTTTGTTGAGCAGTCCGTCATGCCAAACTCTGTCGAATGCCTTTGAAATATCCAACACAATCGCTCGAGACTCTCCGTAGTTTTCAATTGCCCTACTCCATATATGAGTGACATAGGCCAATATATCTCCTGTCGATCTCTCTTTGCGAAAGCCGTATTGATTATCGCTGAATATTCTGTTGCTCTCGAGGTACTTGAGTAGTTGCTGGTTGACTACACGTTCCATGACTTTGGAGATTATTGGAAGCAAGGCAATCGGGCGATAGTTTGAGGGCGTGGTTTTCTTGCCTTTTTTTGGAACAGGTTGCACTCGAGCGACTTTCCAAGAGGATGGGTAAATCCCTTTTCTGTAAGAAAGAGAAAAAAGCCTGGAAAAAACAGGTGTTAGTTCGTTGGCGCAGTTCTTTAGCACGATGGCAGGTATTCCGTCCGGTCCTGATGCCTTTTGCGTATCTAGTTCTTTAAGGATTTTGCGAATATCACGATGAGAAAACTTGACGTCTGCCATGGTGGTGTTGATGTTCGGTATAGTGGGGAGAGTCTTGCTTTGGGGCACGTCTAAGGTAGAGTGCGATGAAAACATTTTGGCGAGCATGTTTGCTTTTTCTTTGGCTGTAGTCGCCGTGATGCCACGTTCGTCCGTCAAAGGTGGGAGAGACGTTTTTGTAAAGTTGTTACTTACTGCCTTTGCTACCGACCAGAAATTCCTGGAGCCACTGGGGCATTGCAAAAGTTTATTCCTGATCCTTTGATTGTGTTTGTCCTTAGTTTCGTCGATCACACGCTTGCACTCGTTTCTCGCTTCGATAAAATAATTGCGATTTTCAGCGGTCAGTACTGCCAGTACTTATAGGCTTGCTGTTTCCTTCCTACAGCTCTTTCGCATCTTTTGTCGAACCAGGGCTTTCCTTTTTATGGTAACTTGATGGAATTTGGGATGTATGCTTCCATTCCTGAGGAGATTACTTGCATGATCTCTTCGCAGCAGTCTGACGGGTCGTCAGTGGCAAAGCAGACGTCGAGCCAAGGAAGATCTAGGTAAAACTGCCTCAGATCGTCCCAGTTTGCAGAATTGTAATGCCAGATTTTGCGAGGCAAAGGTGGATCCTTCTGTATGAGTGGCAATTCGCAAACCGTTGTAATAAGTTTGTGGTCGGAGGTACCTAATGGCGGACCAACTGTAACCTGAAATCATGTAGAATAGGAAAAGCAAAATTTCGTGCGCACCGAGGTGCCCATATCATTTTAACTAGTATCGCGGCCAGCGGCCATTTGCTTTAGGTCTTCGGCACACGTGCACGTCTGTTTTCGGCTGTATTGTATAAAAACAGTTCTGCTAGTGGTTTGCTCAAGAATGGACTTGTATGAGTTGTATGTACTTGTTAGACAATAGAACTTCAAGTGGTAGGGTCAGAATCATTTTGTATGATTTCTCAAAAATCAAGCAAAATAGAAGTTGAAGGAGAAGGATCAGAATAATTTCCTACGATTTCTCAAAATTCAAGCAAGGAAGAAAAGAAGGTAATAGTTGACTAAAATGAAGAGAAAAAAAGTCTGAAAAGGGAACTAATAAAAGCAGTTAAAGCCATAGTAGAAAATATATCGACTAAATCCAAAAGTAATATTCTAAGTAACTAATTTAGCAAATACAGAAGCAACTGTGAAGATTGGGCACAATGAAGAAATTTAAATGCTTCATGTTCGATACCAATAAAGTTTTATTTTGAGAAACAAAAAGCTAATTATGCTTGGAATTTTTATAAGCATGTCTGAACTCATTTCAAAGATAAGGGCATTCAAGGAGAAGAAACAACTGCAGAACCAAGACGAAAAAAGCTTAAAACAATAGCAAGCTATTTAAAAAAAAAATGGATGATAATACGAGACAGAATATTCCTATGTTGCCAGAAATTCAAGAGCAACCTGAACTGGTAGATACTGATAAAACTTTCGACTTACCGGTCCAAGATATTCAAGAGCAACCTGAACTCATAGATACTGATAAAACTTTCGACCTACCGGTCAAAGGTATTAGCGAATATTCGAATAAGTCAGAAAGTCAAAGAATCGTTGTGATTCATCAAAATATTTTATTACAAAATAGATGGAAAAAGTGAAAGTCAACCTCAAATAAAAAAGATTGAGCAGAAAGTGAAAAAGCAAAAAGGAGACTCTTAAAGATTTCCCAAGATCAACCATACATTACTTCTTTTTTCAAATACATAAATGAAGCTGAAAAAGTCATAAAGGAAAAAATAGAGCTTAAGAAATTGCTTTTTAAAAATTATGATAAACTAACAGCAAGAAAGATACAATGTTAAAAGTTTATTAAATCTAACCGCATCTAAGAATAAAAATCAATCAAGCAACGACAATAAATATGCCAAATCGCTGAAGAAGTTTTGTGCTTGTATATATACTATACGAACCTTTGATTTCTAATTTAAATGGAGCCCTACCCTCCATATCAACAGTACTATGAGAATTTAGTCAACATGGAACTTTTGAAGAGGATAAACCAAGAATACTAGAACTAGAACTACAAGAGAATTTGGAAAAACGGAACCTTCGAAAATTAGTATTGTTGGATTTGTACTACCCTTGAACTCAGATGGATTCCAAATAATAAGGCTTTTAAGGTAATTCCGAATTATGAAGCTTTCAAATTTATATTAAAATTTCTTATATTGTTTCAGTCAACATCAGTTCATGAGATACAACGACAATTTGAATAAGAGAGTAAAGCTAACTATGCATACTCCCTAGTTGCACAACCTTTAGAAGACAGAAGATCTTCATTTTGTTACTACGTATATGGCTCAGATGATAAATTTAATGCCAATGATTTTTTGAGAAGCTCGATAACTACAGTATCTATTGCTAAGGCTCAAGGAATAGCACTGTTTCTTTGTTTAATATATAAGTATTTAATATTATTTTGACCAAGTCATGTGTTACTAATGATATACATGTAAAACCTTTTTATGTGTAAACATCTTACGCGGCGGTATGAGGGTAATCTCGGGAAAATGGACGGAAGTGTGTAAGGGGATGTGACATCATAACCCATGCGCAGTGATTAGTGCGCCAGAATATAGGCAACCAATTCAAAAAAGTGGTTGCCTATATTCAGGCGTCACAAAGACGAAATATACTATCTACGAGGGCTGCTCAAATATTTGTGAAACATACAAAATATCAAGGGCTTTAAAAAATTATCCAGTTAAACACTTTTGAAGCAATACATTAAATTACACAACCGATGTCGATATAGGATATGTTTACACATCAGTGTCTCGAGTACTAGTAGACTTGCTCATTTTTTTTATTTTAATAAAACTAAGTTGATGTCATATATATATTTTTTTAATTTTTTTCTTTGAATATTAAAAATTCATGTTCAGATGTTGTTTCTTCTCTAAAACACCATAATAAGTTATGAGCAAAATACGGGGGTAAAATAAATCTGAGTTAGTTAGCAATACAGTCCTTCTACAGTTATAATCTATTTTCTACCATGGTACATAATCTACTATTATTAGGTCAAATATTACATACCGTTCGTAATAGTCTACTTACTACCTCTAAAAAGCTTGTGATTTATCCATATTATAAACATGGATACAAATTATTACTAATATTAAACTACCACTTTCTGACAGCAAAAATGTGTTTTTTTCCAAAGATCTAATTCAATATAAATTTGGAAAGTTATTAATGTATATGGAGATCCGGAGGTGATCCAAAAAATATCCATGGAGATCCATGGATATACCTGGAGATCTTAGGATATCCCTGGAGATCCAAGGATATCCATGGAGATCCAAGGAGATACATGGATATACAAGAAGATATCCACAAATGGAGATTTTCTGTCCTAAAAAATCGCAAGTGACTACCCCCTCGGTTAAAACTAACCCAAATTAACCCAATTTTGCCGACTAACCAAAACTAACCAAAAACATTAAAATTGCATATAAGGTACCGGAACCGGTTTAAATGACTAATCAAAAACACCAAAACGGGCTAAAACGTACCGGAATAGGTTACAAAAATCTTAAATTTGATTATAACGTATTGGAGTCGGTTCAAATGGCCAAAATAAATTTAAACTAACTGAAACTAACCGAAAGTTGTTTGAACGACTAATCGGAAATGACTAAAAATAACCAAATGCACCAAAACGGGCTAAAACGAATCGGAGCAGGTTAATAATATTACAGTAATATTATAGCTAATTATATATTAATATATTTTCCTATCTACAAGTGGAGGGTAATTTTTTAGGCTTTCATATTCACCTTTCCTTATTTATTTATTTTTTAATTATGATAATATTTAATGTTAATCTTAAAAATGCATTTCTTTAATTAAAAATATTATAAACACACGTAAATATACAAAATATTTACTTTTTTAAATTCTGCTTTTAAAAACTATTTGAATTATAACACAAATCACATTTTTGCTTTTTTATTTATCATTTTCAATGTTCCCCCGGTTGCATCTTTGCGAAGGACTGTGAATTTTTATTTAATTAAAAATTAAAGATGTTGCAATACACCATAATACTAAATCAAATCGTTCATTTAGGATAGTATATAGTAACATACTTTTACCGTAATAGATGTAAAATGTTTTTAGCATTCTAATGGCGGTAAATGGAGTAGGACTACTGATTTCCTATTGAAAAATCAAAAAATAATAATCACAGCAATAAAAAAAACTCAAAAGAACAAAACAAAGCAAAGATAGAGATTAAGAAAATACTAGCTAAAATTATTGTGGAACATTTTTGACAAGTTTTTAAGTCCTGAAATTTCATTTTAAGTATACAACGCTTATTTAAACAATCTAGTTGAATAACTAATAAGTATACAAAAGTGTATGCATTCCTAAATAAGACAGCTCTTGTAAGTAAACTTTCTAACTCTTGGTTTCTGAGAAGATTCAAGCTTTTTAAGTTTCATAATGTATCCTGATAATTTGTTAACACTAATTTTATTAATTCGGTTCCATGGCAATTTAACGGGACATCTTCATATATATATTGGTCCTCAAACCAGTCCAGTAAAAGTAGATTGCAAGGTTTTAAAAGTATTTATAAGCAAATATACCATTCAGTTTTCAGAAATGTGTTTATAATCGCACACAAGCGACTGGACTGGACTCGTCAGGCGGTAGGACTCGTGTAGACGAAAATATCAATTATGCTAGATTAGTTTCATTTTTGATTAGCAGATATAATAAACTTGTAAAGTGTTATTAGAAGCTAATTGTCATCTACTTGTACTTGAACTAGAAACACATGCATTATTTTAGTGCTTTGTATAGTCCTCGAGGGACGGCAATGAAATGACATTTAATACTCACCGATGAAACAAAAGTTTTGGAAAATTCCGACTTGTTTTCTTGCAAACTCTACAATGATGAACCATGATAAAGTATTAAACACTAATTTGCCTCAAAAAGTCTTACAAAGCACTAAAGAATACCACACGATAGTAATAGATTCAAAACATGCCGTTTTACTACGACTAATACGCTATGTTGTTATTCGGCCGGAATAGGCCGAAAGTAGACGAGACGTTGCCGAAGGAGAGGAGGCAGCCACGCGGCATTGCCACTTTTATTTATAGAAATTCTTCGCATGCTTGATGACAATATTTAAAATTTTAAAGTAGGTAATTACGTATGTTTTGTTTGTTCACTAACGTAGATTTAAATTAGGTATTTATAGAATAACAAATGTAACATGGTTCAATAAATTTAAAATAGTAAGTGCTATTTACAAACAAAATATACCTACTTGAAAGTTAAATTCACTGATAAATACGGAACTCTGGCAAACATGCTCTTGTACCACAGTGTGTGTTAGAATGCGATCTAATTTGTGGTACATACAAAAAGTAAATAAATGTATCTTTATTATTTTATTTTATCTAATATCGAATGATTTATGTTTCTAAGAATAAGGCAAACCAAAAAAAGACAGCCAGTATGCGACACAAAAGCAACAAAATTGTATTATGTAGAGGACAATAAATTGTAAATAATTACTTACGTTGATATATATTTATTTCGGGTCTTTATTTGTTTTCTACAAAATTGTAATTATTAATTCTTAATCTTTGGACTTCCTAAAGAATAATGGAATCAATGACCATATACCTCTCCTAATAATGTTTTTAATTATTACATATTTTTAAATTAATACAATGGTCTTGGAAATTATCTTAATAAGTCAGGCAAATAATGTAAAACGAAATTATTAAGTTAAAATTATTTATTACTTTATTATTCACTATATCCAGGGTAGAAAATAGTTTTTGAATAAATTACTATAGTACGTATGCCGATATATTGGTGCCGGCATAGGTCACGCCTAGTGATACCGTTTTTGATTGCCGTATTTAATGCTAACAGCGCCTCCTTTCTTACAATACCTCAATGGTTACTCCTAATAATTGGCTTATCTTTGGCAGCCAACTTATCTATCGCGAGTGCCATTTGATTTACACTTTTTCGCATATCGTCCATGTCCTTCAATAACTCTTCCTTTGATGAGTCGTGAATCTGAACTTTAACGGACTCATCATGATTGTCCATAAAAATAAATAACAGATTGAATATATTTTGCTTCATTTCCTTGATCGAATGAAATAAAGTTTCTTGTCCATTATCAGAGAATCCGGTATGAAGGCTGTGAATGTCATCTATTTTTTTGTATAAAATTTTCCATTTGAAGTCATGGTTACTCAAAGTGTCGTAAATTTCAGAAATTATTGGAAGATCATTATTCTTCTTTAGACATTCACAGAGCATCGACATTTTCCAGAGAGATTTGCGATCCTTGTAGCTGTGATACTTTGTCGTTAGGAGAGTCACAAGTACTGCAGAAATATCTAATATTGTAGTACTTTTGTTGGTAGAGCACCTTTGTTGTCTTATCCAGCCCAGTACAGGCCATACAAAAATTCCGACGACACTCCCCACTACAGCGAAGTTTATATTTATCCTTTTTTGCGACGATTCTCTGGCAGGAATAGCACTTAAACTCAGCCATTTCGATATCAGTGTTCAATGATTTTAGATAAAAGTCAATGGCAGCTGAACAAAGTCAAGTTTTTCTAAAACCAATAACAAAACAGAAACTACAAATTATTCAGGAACACACGCACAGTGAAAGTTAGCACGCCGGAAGGTTGAAGTTCAATAATTTTAAATAAAGGTAAACTAAACAGGGTCAGTTTTAGTCAAACAGAAAAGCGCAAGCTAGCACGTCGGCACGATATCAGAACAAAACAGAATATCAAAACAAAAACTCATTACCGACAGAGCCAACGGAAGAACAAAAACACGACCGTCCCGTACGATTTCTGGTTCGATGTTCATAAATTTCAAGACATGGTGCGCAAAGGGAGAAAACAAAACTTTAAAAGATGAAAGAAAAAGGCACTGAAAGGACTTCTTAGAAATGAGTTGGGAATAATGGTGCACACATCAATGACATGGAACAACAAACGATGGCAACACGGCCAGAACATTTTTTAGAAAGCGTGAATTAACCGCACAAATAACTGGTATACACAGCAACCTAATTTATCGTTTTGCAGTTATCCTTCAAGTTATTTCATTTTTTTTTATACAGTGAGTGTTATATGCCCTCAAGTATTCATATTCTTTTGATTCGTGGAACAGAAATTTGCAAACGTTTTAATTTAATTTAAATTTCTGATTCGCCATATTTCCAGCTTGCATTCGTTACGTTGTATTATGCTTTTGGTCCGTAAATAAACATTTATTTATTTATTTATACCAAGATAAAGCAAAATGTGGATATTACGGAATATAATTGGGGGAGGACCTGCGTTCGGAATGTTATAGCCTATCAATGGGTTAAATTTGTTTCTCTGGTCTAACCGGAACTAACAAGTCCCCCGGACAATGCTTAGAACTTACTAATGAATATTTCTTACTTGGATTCTGGCATGTCCTCTTCACCTTCATCGCTTTTAATATCAACTTCCGAGTGAATGCAATAGTCATCATTACATTTTGTCTCATTAGATTTTCTATAAAATAAAATAATTTCACTTTCAGGGTATCAATGGATTAATGATATTATAGTGTTACTAGAATTCACTAGTATTTTTGTTTGCTCTGACCATTTAAAATTAGATTAAATGTTTAAATAATACAAACCTTTTATATAAAGAAATAAAAATAAAAAGGGCATATAGCACACATTATACCATACTAACAATAATAACTTTGAGAAGGTTTTTCACGCGATCATATCAATTACTAAAATCATAGGTACTTACAAATCCAGTTCAGTTTTAATATCATTCTGTTCTCTATTAGTGGTGAATGGTTGTTCATCTAAACAAATGTCAGCTTCATTTGAAGACCTCCTAGAAATATGAAATAATATACAAAATCACAAAAACCATTTATTAGATCCCCGACACTGCTAAGGTCTTGAAAGATAAAATAAACTACACATAGATATCAAGAAAATAAAATACGGTACATATTCTAAAATAAAAACAATCACTATTTCCAAAACAGCCTTTTCTTTAGGTCATCTTCAAATAACGAATCTGGGACCCATTACAGATTTGCGCGCAGCTAAGTATAGGGCAATTATGACATTCCGTTTTGGTCGTTAACTAGAAGTAAATTTATAGTACGTAGTGATGAGCCAGACATGTCTTGGTCCTGCAGAAAAAGCAAGACCAAGACCAGCTTCAGGTCTGCAAGACCAAGACCAAGACCGAGCAGTGCAAGACTTATGCAAGACCAAGACCTAGCATGCAAGAGTCTTTCGATCTTGCGTTTTTTTTTTTTGAATTTTTTATTTGTTGACTATTCCCCTTAATTCTGGGATCGAAATTGTTGGGTCGAAATATGGGTAAAAACTTCCTATAAACGTTTGTCAAAAATCATTTTCTTAGTGAGACACATGCAGGGAAAGTTAGACTATTTGAGACGCTGCATTGTATGTAAATGAATAAGAATGCAGTTAAGTAAAAAAGTGCAGTCAAATTTTTAAAGAAAATTATACTCATGATTACAATAATCTAATTTGGACTTTAAACTCCGCCTGCATGATCGAGGGGTGGATTTAGTAGCTCAACGATCATGCTGCCGGTCCTAAGCCCGGAAAAAGGAGGAAGGTTCCCAGACCAGGTTAGCTCCCTATCTGGGGTAAACAAGATTGCCAGCTCACAGAACCAACACTCTGCCTCGGAACAGGACGGATTCAAAGATGACGACCCACGCAAGAAAAAGGACAAGAATTTGGAAGACGAAAAATACGATGCGAATCGCTACATGGAACATAAGGTCATTCAACAACAGAGACCAAGAGACAATAAATGAACTAGAATAGATAAATGTGCTCTGCAGGAGACTAAAAAGAAGGGAAAGGGCCAGAGACAATATGATAATATCTGGTGGTATACAGCGAAGTGGACAAACACGAGAGAACAAAAGAAGGAGTAGCGCTAGCAGTCCATAAAAGGTATCAAAACAATATTCGTGAGTGTGTCTACGTATCATCAAGAATCAAAAACTGGACATCATATCAGTTTACGCACCGGAAGAAAGTAAGCCAAAGCTGGAAAGAGAATCTTTCTACGACCAGCTTCAAGATACCATTCAATCGTTACCACAAAACCAACCATTGATAATTCTGGGAGACTTTAACGCCCGAGTCGGAAACAATGAAATTCCGGGAATTAAGCAGAGCTTTAACGAAGACATACTGAACGATAACGGAGAGCTAATGATTAACCTTTGCACCTTCAACAAAATGCGCATTAATAACACGTTCTTCGATCATAAATATCAATACAAGCACACATTCACCAATACCAGAGGATTTAAATCAATTATTGTCTATATCGTCACTTCCAGGCGCCTTCACCCAAAACAAATTCTTGATGTCAGAACGCTGAACTCGGCTAATCTGGAAGTGATCATAGCCTACTGCTTGCGAAGGTCACTTTGGAGTTTACACTTAAAAACTGCCAGGGACCATCTCTCCAACAACAAAAAATCAACTTAGAATCACTATGAGACACATCGGTAAGAAAATTATTTGAGAAAATGCTCGAAGAAAAGATTGAACTTCTCAAGGTAGATGAACAAGACAGCATCAATATCAGGTGGGAAAAAATAAAGAAAAACATCAAAGACGCCGCCAATGAGGCCTTAGGAACGCGAATTTCAAGAGAAAATAGAATCACAAAAACCCCTTGGTTCTGTCAAGAAATCCAGGAAAAATGTAAAGAGAAGAGAAAGGCATACCTAAATTATAGAACACTCAGAACACCGGAATCATATGAAGGATATAAAAGAATTAGAAACGAAACCACAACCACAACACGTGTAAGGCAGTTCAAAAATCAGCACTGGGAATTTTTTTCTAAACGAATGGAAAAGGACTTCTACGGATTGCAAAAATAAATGTAAATGTGTAATGTAATGTAATAATTCGAACACAAAGAAAAGTCAATGAGCTGATGGAAACAAACCACATAACCAACGAAAAGTGGATACATTACCTTAGTGAGCTTTTCAGAGCGAACAATGCCGAGATCGAATTGAGAACACCCGAGGTAGTCGTAAGCGAGAGTATACAAATTTAAACCATAGATATCACTACAGCACTTCAGAAATTTAAGAACAAAAAAAGCCCAGGGCAAGATGGCATCCCGAATGAGCTACTTAAATACGGTGGCCAGCGCCTCACAGAGGAGTTGACAAAGTTGATTCAAAAAATGCTTTGTCATCACAAAATACCGGACGAATGGCGCACTAGTACAAGCATTCTTTTGTTCAAAAAAGGAGAAAAAAACAACCGTCGAACTACAGAGGAATAAATCTCTTAAACACCACCCTTAAATTAACAACAATGGTAATAACGAACAAAATTAACAGCCTTACATCATTGGCAGACGAGCAACAAGGCTTCAGGTCAGGAAGGTCATGCACGGATGCGGTATTAGTCATAAGACAGGTGGCAGAAAATTCCATAAAATACAATAAACCGGCATATATGTGCTTTATCGATCTACAAAAGGCATTCGATTGTGTACGATTGAGAGATGTCGTGCATCTTCTATATGATAGGCAAATTCCTCACAACATTATTAAAACAATAGAAGATGTATACACAGCGAATCAAATCCGAGCTAAAATAAACGGAAACCTCACCGAGCTAATACCTGTGGGACGTGGTATCCGACAAGGGGACTTCCTAAGTCCACTTTTGTTTAACATCATAATGGACGAGATAATAAATGGTGTGCGTTCGTTGAAAGGATATAAGATGGAAGATCGAGATGTTAACATTATTTGCTACGCTGACGATGCAGTTCTGCTGGCAGAAAGTGAAGACCATCTGCAGCGATTGTCAGGCCGATTCAACTGCACCGCAAAATCATTCAACATGACCATATCAGCTCCAAAAACAAAATGTATGACGACATCAAGGATACCATTAAGATGTAAATTGGAGATTGATGGGAATTTTGTATAGCAGGAAATGAAGTTTACGTATCTCGACATATCAATTTCGGGATATGGTGATATCGAGGCCGAAGTAAGGAAACAAGCAATGAAAGCAGCCAGAATAGCAGGATGCCTGAACGACATGATATGGCGAAACAGATATATTGGAACAGAAACCAAGTCCAGAATATATAAGTCAGTTATCAGACCAATTATGAGATATACAGCTGAAACCCGGCCCGATACATCGAAAACTAAACAACTTCTGGAAACAACTGAAATGAGGGTACTACGTAGGATAACTGGCAAAACACTTTACGACAGAGAGAGGAGCGAAAATATACGAAGAATGTGCAGGGTAGAGAACATAAATGACTGGGTGCTGAGCAGGAAGATGGAATGGGACGAGCATATTGACAGAATGGATGACCGGAGAATTGTAAGGCTTACGCGTGACAAATCACCATTGGGTCGTAGGAGCGCGGGACGCCCCCGAAAGAGATGGAGCGATAACTTGACTGCATGGTAGGCAGAGTGACCGGAAGAAAACAGGCGTGTCGCTTAAACTAAAGTAGGAAGAAGAAGAAGAACAAATTACGCAAATGTCAATACATTTCTCCAAACGTTCTTGCATATAGACCGGGAGATAGTGACCGATTTTTGGATGTGATTTTTTAGTCAGTAAGCCCGTTGAAGGCTATAATAATGTGCATGATGTTATAAAGTGATAAATTGGAGCATCCTCCTGAGTTCTTCACAAACAGTGTCTCCAAAAAGGATAGGAATGTATTTGGGGTCTTGAAAACTATAGGAGATAAAAATTCGAGAAAAAAACTGGTTAAATGAAAAACGTTATAAGATATTTAATTGCTAGTTCAATTCTGCTTTGATAATAAATTAATTTTAATGAATTTATAATTCACAATAATGAATTTTATTTATATTATTTATATTTTAATCCAAAAAATTTTATTTTTAAACACTGATGATTTTTTGTAATTTTTAAAATTTTGTTTGTACCTACTATATTTTTTCGACAATATATAGAACATAGTTCAACAGTCGTCCTTGTATTACGCTGTGTAATTTGATTGTTGTTTTTTAATAATTGTTATATGTTGTTTGTAATGTTCATTTTAAATCCACAATATTATCTATTTTAATACTGTTATGAGTTATGAATGTTAAGTGTACGAGAGAAAAGAACAATTTTGGTAAGTTAATGCATGAGTTTTTGTTCTTCTTTTAACAAGAAATAATGATTTATATGGCATGCATATGCATTACACATTTTATCATTAGAAACCCTTTCTATTATTTCATTTCGTTAACCCGTTTTTTCTTTGTTTTGTGTCCTTATTTATTTATATTTTATTAAACAAAGGTAGAACTTAGGAAAGTTTTTTTTGGGCTTAAGGCTCTTGTTTTGTTTTTTATACATTTTGGTCACCACCTTTACTGGTTTTTTGAAAATATCTCGACAACGAAAAAATTTAGAATCATTAATAAAGCAGCATTGAACTAGAAATTAAATAGCTGCAACTCTTTCCATTACACCTATTTTCTAGCACTTATAGTTTTCAAGTTTCCAATCCTATAAAGGGTGAAGAAAGGTACAATTTACCGCACGCGCGTAGGTAAAATTGTTGACGACTTTGTCATTTGCTGAAAAATGCATAAAACTGATGTGCAGTTCTTCATTGGGCAATAAAAATTTTGGTTTATTTCAAAGCCCAGCTAACGGGCCTGCTAAGAATCGATTTTTACAGAAGGACGTAAAATCTAGTGACTGTATATATTTTTTCAAAGTTGTTAGAATTACTGCATCAGATTATCAAGAGAGGTAAATACTTACATTTCAACTCAATTATGGGCAACCATCGTTTAAATAAAATAGTTCCATAAAATAATGATTCAATATTACACGGACAAACTTAAATAAGTAATTCCTTAACCCAAAATGTTTTTTGAGTATTTTTAATTAAAAAATTACCTGATTTACTAGTTAAAATTTGTCGCTGTGGTACTTAATATTGACAAACCAACATTTTCATACTGGCAAATATTGTCCCTTTCTTTAAACCTTTATTAAATTGAAAGGACGCGATTTTTTATGTAAAAATCTACCAAAAATTTACCAAAAAAGTGCAAGATTTGCAAGGGTCTTGGAGCAAGACCAAGACCTAGACTGGACCCTGCAAGACCAAGACCAAGGCTAACTCGGTCTTGGTCTTGCATTTGCTCATTACTACTAGTACGCCCCTGGTACTATTTCGGGTTTACGCTTTAGTTCGACATTTGAATCCGAGATTTAATTTGAACTTATATCCATCTGGCGCCTTCGTCATAATATCCGTCGTTCCAATTTTTCAGGTACGAGACGACTCCTTCGTCCTCGGCCTGGTACGACCCCTTTCCAGTGAAGCCTTTCCGTTCTTTGGTCGATTCATTTTAAATCTGCTTTAAACCCAGGCGAACAAACGTAGTAATTTCTGTATCGGCCATTTCGATTTGTTTTTGTTACTTTTAGTGCGGTAGATACGGGAAAAACTCGCCTCGCGAGGATTTCGGAATTGGGTTTGTCTGGTGATTGGAAGCCATTGTGTGATTAGCGTGTTGTGCGACGGCTGCTGACCCTCTTGTTAGGCGATCAGTTTCCCTTATTAATTGCAGATGTTTTGCGTTTTTCGTGTCTATTAATTGCATTTTATTTATTATTTTGCTTTTCATTCATATTGAACTCGATTTAATAGCTTAATTAATTGATCGGCGTGACGTCATCTCAATTAGAGATTAATTAAGGTTGATAGTTTCTTTATTATTCGGATGACCTAGTTTATTATTCAATAATTATTAAATTAACTGTGTTAATACATATCGGCCTCGATTTAATTAGCTTAATTAATCGGCGTGATGTCAATTTGATTAGAGATTAATTAAGGCTTATAGGCTATGTATTCGGATGACACTTAATCGTTATCTTTCATTTCGGTCTCGATTTATTAGCTTAATTGATCGGCATGATGTCAAATTAATTAGAGATTAATTAAAGCTTTTGGGCTTTTATATATGAATGGAATAGCCATTATTATTTATTCACGGAGTCTTGCGATTAGCCTAATTAATGGTTTTTATTTTTATTTCCGACGATGTAGATTTTCGATAATTTAGTAGTTCGATTTATTTGACCTTTCCGTAGCGGTTTAGAACAGTTGGAACTTTGTAGACCACTTACCCGGCGTAATCGGATAGTCCATTTGACCAGCTAGACGTGTTGGACGTCGAAGGTTCGTCCACTCAGCTTGGTTCCGGAATAAACCGTCCGTGTGCACCCGACGGTGAAACTTCAGTGAAAGCTAAGTGATTAATATTTTTAGTTTTAAATGACTGTTTTGAAATAACTGTCTCTTTTAAGTTAGCACCTTTACCCTTGTAAGTACCTACTTGCGCCCACCTTATCTCTGCGGTTTAAGTGATAACGATCCCGCGCGGTAGATAAAACTCAAATTAAGTTTTTTTTCCTTCTCTGGAGCACTTGACTGATGCCGATTTATTATTAACCCTTTATCAACATAGAGTTTTGGTCAAGCACTGACAAACCTTATATTTTAATTGCTATAATTTAATTGTTAATAGATGGTTTAGTTTTTTATGTTTAAACCACCTACAATCGTCGGTATCGCACCATCATTATTATTATTTATTTTTTATTGTATCTGCGGCGTGTTTTATTTGGCTCAACAATTTACTTATCGTAACTTTGCAGCTTTAATAGTGATTTGGTGGTGACATTCTTTTTAGTGCTTCTTACCGGCAAGGTTTACCTTAGGGAGCGGAGGTCTTGCAGCAGGTTCCACGAATAACGCGTGGATCTCCATTCCTTGCCTTGCTTTCCGACCTTGCCCAGTAATTATTTTCGCGGTGGATAACTGGTCGAGTACTACATGGTTTCTTATGGACACAGAGGAAATTTTTCACTTTTTCTTCATTGGAAACGTATTATTTGATGTTATTTAACCCTTAACCACAGCTTTATTATTTATTTTTATTGTATAAGCTGTACCATAACCATCGCAGTGCGGTCTCGGTGACCCCAAATTAAAAGAAAAACTTTTTATTTGTATAAATTGTGTCAAGCCTACCTGTTTGGAACGCGCAGCCAAAATCTATAAAAATTGTAAGCATAAATCGTTAGCCATTTTGCTCCTTGCCATTTCATTTTTTAGAGGTTGTAACTTAAAGTATCGAGATGGCGGATAGTGAAAAGTCAACACAAGGTGATCTGAAGAGTTACTGCAAATATTGCAGAAAATCAGTTGAAAAATCATTTGCAGAGTGCATAGTATGTAAAGGTGTTTTCCATACGTCATGTGCCCTAAGAATCTCAGGCTTAATTGCTATGGAAAAGGATAATTTAGTCAAATGTTGTTCTGCCAAAATCCAAGAACAATGCATTTAAACAGCCGAAATAGCCCATCACGAAAAAATCAACATAGATAAATGCAAGACGGAAATTGAAGAACTGAGGAAAGACATGAAAGGATTACAAGATAAGTACAACCTATTGGAAAATAATAACAAATTACTACAGGATAATAACATTCTACTGCAGAAAAACACTCAACTTTTAGAAGAGAAAATTCAAAATATGCAAAATATTCTCAAGAAGAATGTAAACAATTCATACTCCAACGTCGTCGCGCGGAATCAGCTGGCAAATAAACAACAAAATTCCGAACAATGCCAAAAACAAAATACGGAATATGAACCTTCCATTACACGGGGAGTCAAACAGTGAAAGACAATTACTGCAAATAACTAATAGACCAACAAAGTATGATGATAAACAATATTATAAATTTAGAAAGGGATATATAAAAGGACAATGAAATTGAGAATAGGAAAGATGAGGAAGGGTACAACGTCGACCGCCAAAAAGACTAGGAACGACAAAGGTCTCACAGGGAGAGGAAAAATCAGGCTTTGTAGGAGCCGAGAGAAAGTCATGGATATACATATATCGCATTAAGTGTGGTGGGTAGATTGATATATTTTTTGGCAGGTTGGTTTGGGTTAGTAGCAATAAGCAATCAATTCATATGAAAATAAGATAAAAAAAACCGCTGTGTCTAGACTCCCGGTACCGGTATCCGAATAAATCCCGGTAAAATGATAACGTATGTAATAATGACGTAAAAATCTACCGGTATTTATATCAAGCTATGCTAGCCTCCCGGTACCGATGTCCGCAATATTCTGCCGGTGTTTCTATTAATCCCGTTAGATTTTATAAAATATTTAAAGATCCTTTACAGGCGTAGCCGACTATATCAAAATCGGCCTCTCCTATTGGTCGATCCGCATGACCCTCCGCTCGCTTCGCTCGCTACGGAGGCTCAAGAAATGGAAACTAACCAGGTGCTAACCCAATCTAACCCAAGACATACCCAAAATCAAGAAAAAAAACTGTTTAGAAACATAATCTTAAAAAAAAATAAAAAAAAGCAATGGGGTTCGAACCCGTGCCGTCCAGGTGAGACCCAACTATCTAAACCTCTATACCACGAGAGCTCTTGCGAAAAATTGATTGCATCACGAAGACATATTGTAATACGAGAACAAAATCTACCGGGATTATTGTAAATACCGGTAGACCATTACGTCATCATACCGCCATTATATTTTACCGGGATTTATTCGGATACCGGTACCGGGAGGCTAGACACAGCGTAAAACGAATCAGACTGTAAGATTAAAGCAATGTGGTCAGTATGTAATGAAATAAATGGCAGGCCAAACCACAACCGACACGAATGTGGAACCCACACTAGCTAATGATTTTTCATAATACCTCTCTGAAAACCATCATTTTCGACGTCTCTGTAGCCCAAAGAAAGTAAGTCTTTTCGATCCGGGCACGGGAAAAATTTTCCCGGTCCGTAATTAGGGAACGCACGACTTCCGGTGGTCGGCTACGCCTCACACCAGAAACTGTCGAGCGCGCATCGGAAAAGACTAGATTCTGGACTGGTAATGAAATATACTATTGTCAAACTTTCAATAACATAATTATCAGACATATTGTGTCATATTATAAATAACTCCATGAAATTTTCAGTTTTTCCAAACCAACTGAAATTATTATATCAAACACAGAAAGAAGGTTTTTTTATGCGGTTTAATGGTTTAACATGAATAAGCTAATTATCAATGACTCAAATACCATATTGCTCCGAACCAAACAATCTAAAGCCAACCCTCCAGAATAAATCACAATAAAAATGGTAATATAAAACCAGTTACATGTGCAAAATTTGTGGGTATCCATATAGATGAGTTTCTAGATTGGAGTGATCACATAGACAGCACATGTGAAAAACTTGCGGGCGTTGGATATGGCACCAAGATGTTGGCTAACTATTTGAATTTTAAAACACTAAAAAACTTCGAATCCGTCCTTAGATATGAAATAATCTTTTGGGGCTCCAACTCCATATACCGGGTGTTCCATCGGAAAACCGTCCACAGTAGGAAATCCCATGCAAATTTTAATACATTCTAATATTAAATCCCCTATTCATTTTAGAGCAAACTTGTATTAGACTTTTTTGAAGGTCCTTGTATGGCAGACTGCAATGTAAAATACGAATAATTTTCATTTAGCGAATTAAGAGGTATTTTGAAAAATGTTTCCTAAAATTTGTGGTACAAAAATGCGATCTTGATAATTTTCTCAATTAAACCCGAGTACATCCACCACCGAGTAGCGACAGAAACCGTCGGAACCTTTGATGTTTGGGGGTCAAATTTTCTTTCTCTCTCATTTGACGCGTTTGACGGATAAACAACCTATTTCACTGGTTAAATTGTGAAGAACTCGTTTACACTGTCGATAATTTGAAGTGGACTTAATGAAATAAGGATATTTGCGGTTGAATTAATATGAATATCATTGAAAAACTTTATTAAAAAACATATTTTGTTTGCTTTATTTTATCACACACAAACGAAACATTTTTAATTTATAGTCTAGAAAAATCAAAATTGGTGAAACAAATTAACAGAAATAGTATTGCAATATAAATGATTTTTGAAGTGAATACTTCTTTGGTTTCATGAGAGTAATTTTTCAAGGCCGCGTCACGACATGGTTTTCAAATATTCGTCCCGCGTTACGAGACCAATTGGTATCATCGGGTATGATTCAATTTGAGTTATAATATAAAGAGTGTGGCAAACGGATCGGAACCGGAACACAAACTAACCAATTCTATTAAAATTGATTATAACTTGTCGGAACCGGCTCAAATAAGTAAAATAAGTTGAGACTAAGTGAAACTAACCGAAGGTTGAATAGACGACTAACCCAAACTAACCAAACCTATTAAAATTGGTTATAACGTATCGTAACCAGTTCAAATAAGTAAAATAAGTTGAGGCTAAGTGAAACCAAAGACAATACTAGTATTGTCTTTGGTAGTATTGTCTTTGGTGAAACTAATAGAACGGAAATATTTTGTTGTTCAGAAAATTCGTTTTTTTTTATATCATAATTTAACTAAAACCTGTCTTTGGGTAATTTTCCTATTATTTTTTTTTGCTATAGGCCGGTCCAGAAAAACCTATTTGAGGAGCTGACATGCAAAAACCGATAAATCCATTTTCTGTAATTGTGAGAGTAAACGGTAAAATCTTCCAGAGGAAAATCCCGGTAAAATTTCCAATTTTTTATTATTGATGTGTAAACATCTTACGCGGCGGTATGCACGCATACCTCATCTCAGTAAATGGGACAGAAATGTGCGGACGGAAATGTGGGGACGGAAATTGTAAACGCGATGTGACATTATAACCCGTGCGCATTGAGGAGCAAGCTGATGCAAGACGGTTGCGATTTCAACTACTCAAATGGCGCTTCTAAAAAGCTAGCCGCTAGGGCGGGATTAGATTTTCATTATATTATATTCGCAGTGTATTTGGATACATAGCACAGCTTATTTTTATTGGACGGTTGAATTTAAAGTGAATTTTCGCTTTAAAATCCACGAAAAATTCGTACGAAGCCAAGGCTATCGTCCTAAAAGAGTCCGAATTATCGGATTTTTATACAATTTTGCCATTTAAAATCGTTTTTAAACGGATTTTAGACGATAAAAAAGCATATTATCATTTTAAATTAAACGAACTGTCAAAAATATTATTCAGATGCCCAGACGTTTAAAACAATGTTGAGCCATGTTCCTCTTCTAAAATTTGCAAAATTTGGTTATTGACTTTCCCAAATTAAAGGATGCCGGCCTAAGATGATGGCATTAGATTTTCGTATCGAATTTGTGCAGTGAATTAATACACTCCGATTGAAGTATTATTAACGAATCCTAACTAATATTATAAATGCGAATGTGTTTGTTTGTTTGTTTCTTACGCTTTCACGCAAAAACTACTACTACTACCGATCATCATGAAATTTTGTACAGACATTTTCAAGAGTATAGTAAAGGACATAGGACACTTTTAGCTTTTACCTGCGGTTTCGCTCGCATTCATTTTTACGGTTAGTTTTAATCCTATTTTCCACGCGTAAACTACTTATCATGAAATTTTGTACAGATATTTTCACAAGTATAGTAAAGGACATAGGGCACTTTTAGCTTTTACCCGCTGCTTCGCTCGCGTTGATTTTTACAGTTAGTTTTAATCCTATTTTTTGGTTAGTTTTTGTTCGTTGCGTTTCTGAAGCGAGCGGAGAGTTCTGCGTGAAGTCAATTATTAGACATTTTATTGCAAACATTACAAATGTAAACATTAAACAACGCGCGTCAGGCGGTATCTGTGACGGGAATATGTTTTGCAGGCTGCCTGTAACCGTTAGTGTAAAACGTGTTCTTTCTTACGCCAGAATATAGGCAACCCATTCCAAATAAGTGGTTGCCTATGTTCAGGCGTCACGCGGCCTAAGGTGGCATTAGATTTTCAAGTCGATGATGTCGATATAGGATCACATCAGTGTCTCGAGTACTAGCAGACTCGCTCAATTTTTTTTTAATGCAGCATCTTAGGTGACAAATTTTGATTACAAATTGATGTTGGAAAAAAATCATATATTTTTTTTAAATACATAGTATGTTTTGGATTTATCGGATTTTGCGTGAAAGTTGGTTTTTTTTAGTTTTTTTATAAAATGACGTTGTGAATGTACAGGGTGATCCCCTATAATGTCGCCCCCCTTTAACTTTTTTATTTTAAGTGTCCCGAAAAAATAAAAAGTATAGTTATGTAGGTACTGAAAAATACTTTTTTTCTGCGTGTAAAAAATATGGGAAAAATGATCAGTATACAGGGAAAAACAAAAAGTTAATTTTTTTTCAATGGATCACCCTATATATGAGTTTATTTTTCGATTCCTCGTAAAATTCTAAGCATATTTTATATGTGATGTTATACCTCTAGAGTTAGTAGTTTCACAGCTATAAACAGTTGAAAATCGGTACTTTGGCTACTTTTCACGTTAGTAGCAAGAAGATCATTAGAGATGGAGTAAAAAGAATTTCACATTCCTATCTTAACTTTTCAAGAGCTATCTGGCGGTACAATCTGGCAGGCGGTACCATGGGTACCAAATTTGGTACCTCGGTAGGTACCATCAGTTAGCACCATCAGAGAGCTCTTGGAAAGCTAAGATAGGAATGTGGAATTCATTTTACTCCATCTTTAATGGTCTTCCTGCCACCAAGGTGAAAAGTAGCCAAAGTATCGATTTTCAACTGTTTATAGCTGTGAACATACTGACTCTAGAGGTATAACATCATATATAAAATTTGCTTAGAATTTTACGAGGAATCGAAAAATAAATTCATATATAGGGTGATCCATTGAAAAAAATTAACTTTTTGTTTTTCCCTGTATAATGACCATTTTTCCAATATTTTCTATACACAGAAAAAAAGTATTTTTCAGTACCTACATAACCATACTTTTAATTTTTTTGGGACACTTAAAATAAAAAAGTTAAAGGGGGGCGACATTATAGGGGATCACCCTGTACATTAAAACAACTTTTCAAAAATTAAAAAAATGAGAACTTTACTCAAAAGTTATTAAAAAACATTTAATTTGAACCTAAATAATATTTTAAAAATATTATTTTGATAATAAAACTAAACTAAAATTTTAAGAGACGTATTGACATCAAACTCCTTTTAAAAGTGTAATTGAAAGGATATTAAGATAAGTAAAAGTAATATTATAACCTAAAGAAAAAAAAAATGGATTTATCGGGTTTTGCATGAATGGAATGATTTTTTTCCATTTTTTTCATGGGAATTTAGTGGCTATTCGTCGCATCTCTGTTTAAAAATCGATAGAGCATGTCGAAACTAGTGGAAATCCATGCTCAACTCGAAAAACACAAAAAGTGGATTTATCAGTTTTTGCATATCAGTTCCTCATTTAATAAAATGGTGTTATTCTGAAAATATCTAATTAATGGAAAATTTAAAATTTTTTTGTAGTTTTGAATATCGGAAATCTGTTATGGAGGTGAAAATTAGATAATAATTCTATTTGGCTAGTAATTTGCTCTTTAAACATGTACAGTTTTTTTCGCGGAAATTCTTTATATGGAAAATATTTTAGAAATTATTTAAATTGACATAGTAGATCCGTGTGTTTTGTTAGTTTTGGTTAATTTTGGTTCCGTATTAGCAACAAAATACTACTACGATAAGAAAACCCACTACACGTTAAATATTTGACCCCCGAAATGGGGCCAGACTTTGTAAAGCCTGGCCCCATCGACAGAAGGTCGCTTGAAATGCGCCTGCGGCAAACTCGCTGTTGCCAATTCGCGTAGTGAAGAGACAAGCGCACGTAGCGCGCTTGTCTGTTTACTCTGGTTAATTAGGGTTAGCCTTGCTTAGTCTTGGTTAGTTTGGGTTAATCTTGATTAGTCTGAGTTGGTTTTGATTAGTTTGGAAGAGCTGTGGTTTGTTTGGGTTAGTTTTGGTTAGTTGGGAATAGTGAAGGGTCATTTTACTCTGGTTAATTTGGGTTAGAGAGGTAGAGAGGCACCCTTAGCCAAGATTTTTTTTCAAATACATTTTCGCTCTTCTATGCTTTTAATTTTTTTTTTGAAAATGACAATGATGTATTTGCGGCGAATAATTTTGATTGTCCTGCGTTGAGAGAGATACTCTAATACCAAAAAATAAATTTATTCTTTTCCTAACGGATTTCCGCTAAACGAAACTTGACCCATGATCGCAACAAATACATCAACCACCTGACTATAAATGAAACATCATTTGCTTCGTCATATGACAGTTAAACAATCTATTTCGCGCAGGCGTCATGAAAAATGAAACCCGTAATGTCGCTACTCGGTGGTGGATGTACTCGGATTAAACCACCAGCAGATGTCAAATTATAATAACTGACAAACGATTTCATATTTTATAGTAACTATTTGTCTTTATTTTTTAAAAATGGTCTACACAACAGAAGAAAAAGTAACCATGATTAAATGGTACTAATCCGGTAAGTTTTCGGGCAATAGCCGATATGTTTGCCGTGAATTATCCTGATAGACCTATACCCAGCAAGTCAACAGTACGTAGTGTTGTTCAACGTTTCGAGAAAGGAGGCACCGTAATTCATAATTGAGCATAACTGCTCCAGACCGATTGACGGAGCCGAAGAGCAGGAAAATAACCGCGGATTTGGAAATCCTTAGCACCAGATGTCTTGGAGAAGTTGTGGATAAGTGTCACACCACAGTGTGGCGTAAACTGAGAAAATATAAATACCACCTCTTCAAGTATCAAAAACATCAGGAATTACGAGACGGCGATGAGTTTCGAAGAGCTGAATTTTGTTTAAATGCAATGCAAAGAGCCAATAATGACCGACGTTTTTTGCGCAATATCTTTTTCACTAATTCTCCAAACCTCAGGTATTGGAGCAAAATAAATCAACACCTCTTTGTTGAAACAAGGACACAATATCCTCAAAAGATTAATTTGTGGGCGCGTATTCTGGGACATCATATTATTGGACCATTTTTTTTGTAAGGAAACTTGACTGGGGAACCGTTTCTCGAATTACTACAAAATTACATTGGGCCACCACTGCCAGAAGTTGCTCCGGAAAATGAAGAGACCTGGTTTCAGATGGATGGTTGTCCTGCACACAATACACTAGCAGTTCGTGAATACCTGCAGAACGCCTTCAATTGGCACGTAATCGGACCAAATCTCACCATTGGTTGGCCAGCCAGATCGCCCGATCTTTCTATGGACGACTTCTTCTTGTGAAGACACCTGACAAGGGTGATATATCACTTTAGCGTGACACGATTTAAAATGCAAGAGATATACTAATCGTTAGTGCACACCATTATTTAACAACATATGAAATAAAAATTGCGGATCATGCATTTGTTTCTTTTTTTAGATATTTGTGTTACAAAAATACTGGTCTGATCAGCTTTGTCAAGTTTGGGTAGCCAAGATTAAACTTTGAGTTTTAACTAGGGACACTTTCGATGTCAGAGCTAATAGTTCACCTCCCATTGAAATGCTTTACTAAAGATTTCCCAGTCTCTTGACGTAGAGAGAAATATTGGAGTGCTGCATTGAGACATATCACTTACAGGCATGAAGGATAAAATTGATTCCATTTACGATGTATTGTGCAGCGTAATTAGGTTTAATTGAATCATTATTATTATTTCTGTTACATATTATTTCTGTTGTTTGTAGTTTTTAATGTCATTGCTTGTAATTACCAGTCCTCTGGTGTTTGTAATGTGTACAATAAAATAAATAAATAAATAAAGTAAAGCATTTTTGTTGGAATTCCATTGTCCGCTGACTTGTGAATCCGTGGGCATGCTTTATTTTAAGGTTAGTTTTCTCTTTGTTTACACACATAAAACCAAGATAGCTGGTCAGGGACTTACAAACGAAGGACTAGCAGCGTAGCTGGAAAATATGTCAGATAATGAAAAAATACCGGGCTTCTCAGACGGCTCCATAGAAGGAAAAGACTTTTCGTCACCGACTAATGACAGTTTCGATTCAAGCTCAAAAGAAAACCAGAAACTGATGGCAATGTTCCTCGGGCTAATCTTGTCCATCTAGTCCACCATAGAAGATGGAAACCTGTGGCTGGTGACAGAAACAAATTTCCTTTTCCGTCTTTATATACTGGTGTTAACTCAAATAATGTTCAAAAGCTGCCAATTGTACGTTTCAAACACTTTATCGGCGAAGGAGTAGTTACTAGTTACTGAGACCAACAGATTTGCAGCCTAAAATATTGCAACTGGCGCGGCGCAGCAAATCGAAATAAATCAAGAATGACTAAATGGGTGGACATAAACACCACCAGACCAAACGTTTAAGTAGATCTTTGTGATTTCTGATGTCCTTTAATAATCTAAATGCGCTTTATCATTTTATTGAATGCGATAAACAATGAAAAGGCAAAAGTTTGATTTTAAATAAGTGCCTCACTGTAAAATGTGATAGAAATTGGATAATACAGAAAATTTAGATTAATTTATTTTAATGGAAAGTTTTATTAAATCAGAGATACTTACAAATCCAGTTCGGTTTTAATATTATTACTTTCTCTATTAATGGTAGATTGTTCATCTAAACCATTGTCGTCAGCTTCATTTGAAGTTTGCCTAGAAAAATTAAACAGTCTACTTGAAAATGCTTCAGATCGAATAATCATAGTCAAGATTATTCACTGATCCTATATTTTTAAATAAATACTATATTAATTTACTGTTAATAATAATCTCTCATGAGTTAGTGATTTTTTACCTGTAATATAAGTCATCTCTTCTTCCACTTTCAACAGTTGCATTTTCATATATCGAACGTTTCTTTAATGAAATATTTACTTCCGTTTTGGATTCCCTACAAAATACATTCTAATAAGTATTGCTTTACTTATAAATATATTTCTAATAAGGCTCAAGGACATTATGGGTTAAATGGATACATGGATAAATATTGGTTCATAGCAAACAGTGCGCTTACTTAAAATTAAAAATATTGGTGCAATAAGCAAGCAATTATATATACAAAGTAAAATACAACAGACATATTAAGGATAAAGTCCATTAAAATAGTGATACGATTAGGACAATTTTAAAAACAAACAACTCAACTGCAACTCCTGCATCAAAGTAGAGTTGCCAGACATCCCGTATTTTCGCTATAAATTTAATTGTCCCAGCTCACGTCCTGCATTCGACTGATAATTTATCAAATTTGTCTTGCTTTATTTGTCCCGGGTAAATCAACAAAATTGCATATTTTTTATTGTTTGTCCCTTAAGGTAAAAACAAAAATCTGGCAAAGTATAAATAATAATCTATAATTATATACCTGTCGCAGCCAATGCTAAGCGCTACAAGATCGGTAATATGACAAACAAATGTTCCGTTGCCTTTACTGTTCAGTAAGTAGATTTGTGATACACTCATATCATATTCACGTGGGCGGCAACGTCGCAAGTCTCGCGTGTTTGTTTGTGGAACAGTTTGGTGCCTTTTTGCTATTTAACTAAAATTTAATTACGTGAGCTTGCCTGGAGGACATTATTAGGGCCTCTGTAAGCCATATGAATAAAGAAGGCACCTGCGGACTTGTTTTTTGTAAAATAATCGCAGTGTTTACAGTCCAAAACAACCTGATTGTCGAGGCGCGGTTGCCAGATTTTCGTGTTTGTTTTCCTGTCTCTGCATCGGTGTTTTTTTCTTCCTAAAATGCCCATCTGCTATATTTGTGCCACTTCATGTGTGTTAAAGGAAGACAGGGGTGAACTGTTTGGATGTTCATGCGACCTTTGTCATAGGGTTGTATGCGCGGGGTGCTCAGGGATAAAACCATCTGAAGTTCGAGTTATTCCAATAAAGGGACGCACTTTGCTCTTTGTCTGCAGCGGGTGCATTGGAACATTTCAAGAGCTCCCTAATCTTCTGTGAATGGAGAAGAGAATGTGTAGGGTGGAAGGGTGGAAGCCGCAGTTTCTTTGTCTAATAACTTGAGCGAAGCAGACAAGCAACCATCGGAGGGTCGACCGTGTATGGACCCCGTAATTCCTAATGCAAATTCCTCGCCAGTACAATGCTCTGACATAATTTTTGGAGAACAATTTAATTCAGACAATGACCGCTACCCTGGAAGAGCAGTCCCTGTCTATTACACACAAGTTGGAGAGTGTTGTTAGAAACATCACTAAAACCAATGTGGAGCTGGTGAAAATGCTAGCCACTGGAAGAGAATTCCATCCAGTTTTGCCCTCAACAAGCTCAACCCCCACTGTAGATGGGGGATTGCCCAGTGCTAAGACTAGTTCTGAAAAGGTGCCCCTGACCAGTGCCAATAAAAATAAAAACACCCTTTTAATCGGAAACAATAAGTCGACCAAGAAGGCTTCGGAAAGACCTGCAACCATGGAAGATACACCAGAAGCAGTTAAAAGGGCAGCACACTCTGGTAAGATTTGCACCACTCCTGAATATCCAGGTTTGAAGGTTGCTAACAAGAGCATAGGAGAGAGATTTGCTAAATTATCATGGATATATCTATCAAACCTTGACGTTGATACTACTCCACAAGATGTTGTGAGGGTCCTTGATCCAGAGTATGCTCATATATATATCAGTGTCTAAAGCTACCATCGAAGTACGAAAATCCTTATAGTGCTGCTTTTAGGCTTGGTGTCCCAGTGGAAGTAAAGGACAAATATTTATCCAGTGGGCTTTGGCCTGACGGTTGTTAAGTGGATGAATATAAGCCCAAAAATAAAATAGAGGTTAATGAAGGACGGCCATCAAGGAGCCGAAATTTTCACGGGTTTCATCGCCGGCGGAATGGGAAGTAAAGGTAGATGGTTTGTGCAGTGGTGCATGGGTACGATAGGACTGAGAAGGGTTTATTAAGGTTGGGTCATATTAATCCGTGGTCGATATGTAACAACTTCAATGATATAAGGACACATATTCTGGAATATGAGCTTGATATTCTGGTAATCTCAGAGACCTGGCTAGATTGTGTTATGGTTATAACTTATATAGAAATGATCGCAATGGTCGAGTGGGAGGTGTTGCAATATATATTCACAAAAAAATTAAAATTTTACAAGTCACCTGTCCGAATCTGAACAATGGTGTTGGGGAAACCCCCAACACGTGTATAAACTGTCGTTTTTCACCGTATAGTTTGGTGATAACACCCTGTATGTATGTAGAATGAATGAGCCATGATTAATGTCAAAATAGATTTATTTCACCCCAGGAGCGCTATTCTGTACACGCTTCCGAGAGCCGTCGGTATCGGTAAGTGTTAGTTATCGACAGCCGTCGGCGTCGGTAAGTCGTACTGTGCGGCATTCTATATGCTCTGTTACCGACCGATATCGCGAATTCGAGTCGACGAGGATCGGTATCTCTACCGTGCCCTCGTCAACCCCACGGTGAACGCTACCGATGTTTGTCGAAATTGTCTTTCTGTATAGATGTTGTATTTTGGTAGGAATTGCGGATTATTTCAGTGAATTGGGACTATTTGTAGAGTGATTTTACAGTGTAGGGTCTAGTGTTTTATGAGGAAAGCATTGAGTGGCTTTCCATGTATTGGATTAGATGATCCCTCTGAACGATATTATAACGCTAAATTTTGCTGAAAGAACGAAAAAATTATATACATATATCTTTGAAACTTAAAAAAAAATGGTTAAAGTCTTGCCCTATTTTTCAATGCAAGAATTGTTTCGCCAATACCTACTGCTTAATTATCATGAACCTTAAAAAACAGAGTGTATTACATTCAGATTCGTTTTAAATTTGTGAGGCACTGCAAAATTGTGAGATTTTATACCCATAGCCTAACCAAACACTTAACAACAAAAACAAAGGACATCATCATCAGTAAAGACTTCTAAAAGATGTGTCACTATCTACTATCTTTGTATAGCTACATTTTCAGTCAATTCGCGCGCCAATTGCAACTTGAAAGTTGCAATTTTAGACGGCGCGGCGTAAACCATTTTCAATGACTCATTTTTTTGGAGTGCCAAAACTATGTATGGAAAAAAACTGGTCTTCTTGTTCCATATTATATACTTAGGTATACGTATATAATTTATTAGTATTTTAATCCCACATGTTAGTACTTAATAGCAAGCCACGACATAAGTAAAAAAGAAACTGGAAGCACAGCACAAATTACAAATGAAGACAAGAATTTAAATAATCTCTCCTCGTTCGCGCATATTTGTGCACAAATCTCAACGGCTTAACGGTGACATTCACCTCGCCTCAACGCTCATTGGCTGAATGTACCGAATCGAGTGACGTTTAAGAGGCGTCATTTGCGAACCGATATTTGTCGGTTGCATTTCCGAGCGTCGGTAACAGTGGCATACAGAATAGCATCGTCTTGATCCTGTCGGCCGCGCAACCGATGCCTGTCGGTAACATACCGATACCGACTACTATCGATGTCGTGTACAGAATAGCGCTCCAGGTAAAGTCCGTTCAAGTCTATTGCGCTGTTACGACATATCATTCCATCTTTCTTTATGCAATGAACGTATGTACTAAATTGGTCCGTCAAATTGGAATCATAAGGTTTGTTCCAACCGACTTGAAAACCGTACGAGGGATCGTCATTTCCAGTTGTCAATTTCACTTTTGAAGGCGATAAATATCCTGTCATGTTGACAAACGAATTATACAACTGGAAATTACCGTCCCATGTACGGTTTTCATAGTCAGTTGGAACAGAGCTTTTGACATCGATTTGCGTCAATGTCAAAATATCATAACGAAAATAACAGATTTAATTCATTTATTGATTTGTTGGTAGTTGGTTTGTGTTTTACGCTAATAATTGCTAATAAAAATCGTTTTGAGATGCCCCACCGGTTCAGTGAGAAAGAGCAAGCTTTAATTTTAAAATTAGTGCATTATTTCACACGTGAAAAAGATGCTGGTAAGCCACTTTTACCCTGGAAAGCTGTGCACAATGTAAGTAATATATATTTTATTTATTTGATAATACTAAAAAATGATATCTCTAGAAAAAAATTATTTTTGATGTGTAAACATCTTACGCGGCGATATGAGGACAAATCTCGGCAAATGAGACGGAAATGCGCAAACCAATTCTAGCCGCTAGGGCCATTTTGCCATTTAAAATCGTTTTAAATGGATTTTAGACGATAAAAAAGCATATTTATATGCATATATAACCGTCAAAAGTATTATTTTTTAATTATCATATTCGCAGTGTATTTCGATCCATAGCACAGCTTATTTTTAATTAATGGACGGTTGAATTTAAAATGAATTTTCGCTTTAAAATCCACGACAAATTTGTCCGAAGCCATTGCTATTGGCCTAAAAAAGATCCGAATTTTCGGATTTTTATACAATTTTGCCATTTAAAATCGTTTTTAAACGGATTTTAGACGATAAAAAGCATATTATTACTTTAAATTAAACAAACTGTCATAAGTATAATTCACATGCCCAGACGCTTAAAACAATATTGTCATAGCACTCTTCTAAAATTTGAAAAAGTTGGTTTTTGACTTTCCCAAATCAAAGGATATCGGCGCACGATTACTAGGTAAATAAGCTGTTGTATGTATGTTGATGTTATTCCTGGTGGTATTATATTGTTACGGTTTTCCCGTGGGTTCTTAACAGAATTACAACCTTGCTATTTTCAACTAATACTCTCTTTATTCACTACCACTGTATACAATTTAACTCACTAAACTAGTCTTATAACTTTACCACTAATATCTATTCAACACTCAATGATCAACTGAACTAACTAACCGACTGACTTAGGTCTGCTTATATATAATCTCAAATCTATCACGAATATTCGGGAAGTATTCCAAGGCCACTCTATATGATCTCGACGAGGACATCGAGATAATTCCAGCTATCCCGTAACTTCGCGGCGGGCCGGTCGATGATTCATACAGACAGAGAAGCGAGGGGCACGGCGGGGCGGCTAGTTCTATAGGGTAGCACAAAAACGTTCGGATGGTTGTTAGTCGTGACATTGCCTCCCTCTTAAACCTGATCGTCCCGATCAGATACTGCATGTCCGTGGTATGCTTTCAGTCTGTCGAGGTGAACAACTTTCAGTTTGCTTCTGGGGCTACGCTGAATTCTATACACAACGTCATTAATTCTTTTGATGACTGTATAGGGTCCTTCCCATACTGGCGTTATCTTGGGAGATCTTCCTTTCTTCCTTTGCGGATTATATAACCAGACTTTATCGTTCATCTGAAATCCCATAGAATTAGCTTTGAGATCATATCGTGTCTTCATTCGGTCACTGGCTTTCTCCGTGTTTTCTCTGACTAATTCATGGATGTATAGTAACTTTTCCTTAAGGGAGTCCGCGTAGTCTTGAATTTCCATATCCTGGTTGTCTGGCGTTCCGAATAATAGGTCGCAGGGTAAGCGGAGTTCTCTTCCAAATAAAACCATGGCTGGTGTTAGTCCTGTCGTGTCATGGACTGCTGATCGATAGGCCATTAAAAATAGTGGTATGTGTTGGTCCCAATCCTTCTGATGTTCATCTACGACCTTTGACAAATGTTCTTCAATGGTCTTGTTAAACCTTTCAACCATGCCGTCTGATTGTGGATGTAAGGCGGTAGTCCGTGTTTTATGGATGTTGAGTAAATCACAGACTTTCTGGAAAATCTTGGATTCGAAGTTGCGTCCTTGATCTGAGTGCAGCTCTAACGGAACACCAAATCTGCTGAATAGGTTATTCACAAGGACCTCTGCTATGGTAACAGCTTCTTGATTGGGGATTGCGAAGACTTCAGGCCATTTACTGAAGTAGTCAATTGCCACTAAAATGTACTTGTTACCATTATTTGTTTCTGGAAAAGGGCCAGCTACGTCAATGGCGATACGTTCAAACGGTAGGCCCACATTATACTGTTTCATTTTGCCCCTAGATCTTGTTTTGGGCCCTTGGCTTGCGGCACAAGTTGAGCACTGCCGACACCACGATTTCACATCTTGGCAGTAGTTGACCCAGTAAAATCTGTCGCGAATCTTGTCAATCGTTTTGTTCACTCCGAGATGAGCACCAGACTTTCCATTATGAACTTCTTCCAGAACTTCCGATATCTTCCTCCTTGGTACCACTAACTGTGTCTTCACTACTTTTCCATCGGCGCTTTCCCAGGCTCGTTTAAGAAGTCCATTTTCCACCACCAGGGAGTCCCACTGAGCCCACAGAGTTTTAAAAGCAAGTCCTTTAGTTGATATCTCGCTCCAGCTTGGTCTTGGTTGATCTTCTTCTTTGGCTCTTAGCAATAGTGCTATTTCACTATCCTCAAGCTGATCCTTTTTAAGTTGCTCGGTGGTCCACTGCTGATCAACCTCAAATTTCGTTAGCCTAACAGGAGTAATTCCTTCTCGTTGATCTACTCTTTGGCAATGCTTACAATTATCCGCGCATGGTCTTCTGGATAAAGCATCTGCATTATTATGCAATCTCCCTGCTCTGTGCTTAACCTTAAAGTTATATTGTTGTAACTTTTCAAGCCACCTGGCTACCTGTCCTTCAGGTTGTTTCATATCCAAAAGCCATTTAAGTGCTGCATGATCAGTCCTTATCAGAAATTCTTGCCCATATAGATATTGATGGAAATGCTCAACAGACCGTACTATTGCCAAAAGCTCTTTTCGGGTTACACAGTAGTTACGTTCAGGTTTCGAAAGTGTTCGACTGTAGTATTCGATAACCCGTTCTTCTCCTGCTTGTACTTGAGATAAAACTGCTCCGATGCCGGTGTTGCTGGCGTCTGTGTCCAATACAAATTTACCCTTTTGTTCCGGATATCCCAATATTGGACTAGAACATAGAGCCGCTTTTAATTTCCTGAACGCAGAATCACAGTTATGATCCCAGTTATAATTTGCTCGTTCTTCAGTGAGCTTATGTAAAGGTGCAGCTATATTTGCAAATCCTTCGACAAATCTTCTATAATAAGTACATAAACCCGGGAAACTCCGCAGTTCGTGTTTGTCGCGAGGAAGAGGCCAGTCTTTGATTGCTGTTATCTTTCGTTGATCAGTTTGAATTCCCTCTGATGACACGACGTGTCCGAGAAATTCAACTTTTTGTTGGAAGAGAAAACATTTCTTTGGATTCAGTAAGAGCTGAGCATTCTTGATCCTAGTAAAAACTTCATGCAGGTTTTGTAGGTGCTCTTCGAAAGTTTTTCCCATTACCATTATATCATCAAGATAGACCAGGCATGTCTTCCAAGTGAGGCCTCGTAGAACAACTTCCATAAGACGCTCAAAAGTAGCGGGGGCATTGCATAGTCCGAAGGGCATAACTTTAAACTGATATAAACCACTTCCGGTAGAGAAGGCAGTCTTTTCCTTATCCTGTTCGTCAATGCCTACTTGCCAGTATCCGCTCTTTAGATCGAGTGTTGAGAACCAATGAGAACCTGCTAGTGTTGTCAACGTGTCGTCAATTCTGGGAAGTGGATAGCTGTCCTTCTTGGTGACGTCATTGAGCCTTCTATAGTCCACGCAGAATCTGGTAGTCCCATCCTTCTTGGTGACTAAGACAACAGGAGATGACCATGGACTTGATGACTCTTCAATAATTCCATCTTCAAGCATTTTATCCACTAATGTGGTAACCTCTTGCTGCTTCGCCACTGGTAACCTCCGAGGATGCTGCCGTATGGGGTGAGCACTCCCAGTGTCGATTTTATGTTTTATGATGTTCGTTCTTCCGGTCATGCCATTTTTCTTTTCAAAGGCTGTACTCTGCTCTTTGATAAATTGTGTAGCTCTCTTCAGTTCTTCGGAAGACAGATGTTGCCACGACTTCTGGAAATGTTCTAGGACTTCCTTAGGTGATGTTGAGGGTGTTACTTCTGACTGCGTTTCGCAACTGGTTACCCACTGCACCGGCTCGCAAGTGGCTATTACATCTCCTTTATTGATTTTGACGGAATTGGATGAAATATTTGCTATCCTTATCGGTATTTCGCCGTCGGTTTTGACTAGTGCTTTGCCTACGAGGTGTTTGCAAGGCAAATCGTGGTGTTGGATAAGTCCGATGCAGCCTCCAAAATCCTTCTCCAATTTCCCAAAAATTATCTGCTCGGTATTTCCGCTTATTCTGACAGTACATGCCGCCACTACTTTAGTCGGTGTGCCATCGTCTGTTTTGTTGAGGACGAACTCTTCGGTGCCAAACTTCAGAAGATTAAGCTTGTTGTCAAAAGAGAATCCATGTTGACCGATGAGATCCATCCCCAAAATAAATTCGTCCTCGATGTCGGCGACTAACACTGTGTGGTGCAGTTTAATTCGTCCCAGTTGAAGTTCGATATCCATTTCCCCAAGTACTTCAGCTGTCTCACCGGTAACTGTACGCAAAACTACATTCTTTGATATGGGTAGAACTTCTACTCTATTCACTCTGTTGGACCTTATCAAAGATACCGCCGCACCAGTGTCAACAGTAATTGTTATGGCTCTTTCGTTGATCTTTCCTGTAATTGTTAGACTGTCGGCGGCTTTTCCTAGGCTTTTTATGGAGATGATCCTGGGGGCTTTATCTTCTTTAGCCAACACCCGCCCCGCAATGTTGACTAATTGAAGTTTTCCTGATTTGACTTGGGGGCCCTAGCGTCTCTGGACGGAGATCTAGACCGTAGTTGTACTCGGCAGTCTCTTTTGAAATGTCCAGTCCTGCCACATCTATAGCACTGATTTGATGTATTTCGGTTACGTGTCCTATCTTCCCTTGGCTCCCGGAATCTCGCCGTGGCCTGAAGAACTTCCGTTAATTTCTTCAAAATTTCACCCATCTCATTTAATTCACAGCTGTTTATCGGCTTTTCTTCCTGGATGGATACGGCCCTGATTTTTGGCTTGGAGATGTTACAGGCCGCCTCGATTTCTAGGGCTCGACCCAAAGCTTCGCTGCTATTATCAAATTTGGCTAGGCGTAGCATTTTCTGAGTTTCTGGATCTCTAATACCATCCACGAAATATTGGGCAGCAAGTTCCTCTTGAAATTCCTCTGTCGCTCCCGGGTAGGCCAATTGAATGAGACGTCTAATGTCTGCCTCAAACTCTTGCAGGTTTTCACCAGGCTTCTGATGTCGGGACTTAACTTGTGCCTGATACAGTTGTCTTCTATGTTGGTCGCCAAATCGTCTCTCCAGGACAGCTACGAGTATGTCATATTTCCCTTGTTGACTGATGGGAATGGTCTGTAGTAGTTCTAGGGCAGACCCACGAAGCGCTACCACTAGTGATGTAGCCATTTCTTCATTATTCCAACCGTTGGCAACAGCAGCGGCTTCAAATTGTCTTTTGTACATTGTCCAAGATGTTTGACCGTCATACGTTGGAGGTTTTATATTTTGTCCTGTGGCGAATACCCTGCTCTCGGTGGGTCCTTGATTTTTTAGTCTGGTAACTTCTGCCTGAAGATTCTTCATTTCCTTTTGTATATTGTCTACTTCTTTTTCAAATTTCTCATTTTGTCCGTCCAATATTTTCTGTAATTTTCCTTGCTCGCCTACAATTACATCCAGCATCCATTTCTGAAGCTGGTCCTGCTCTGCTTGCCTTTTCTCTTCCTGGTCTTGTAAAATTTTCTGAAGCTGGTCCTGTTCTGCTCGCCTTTTATCTTCTTGATCTTGTAAAATTTTCTGAAGCCGGTCGTCCTGTTCTTTTTTTCTTTTGTCTTCCTGGTCTTTTAAAATTTTCTGAAGCCGGTCCTGTTCTGCTTGCCTTCTACGTTCCTCCTGTTCCCGTTCCGCTTGTCTTTTGTCTTCTTGGTCTTGCAAAATTTTCTGAAGCCGGTCGTCCTGTTCTTTTTGCCTTTTGTCTTCCTGGTCTTTTAAAATTTTCTGAAGACGGTCCTGTTCTGCTTGCCTCTTATCTTCCTGGTCTTGTAAAATTTTCTGAAGCCGGTCCTGTTCTATTTGCTTTTTACGTTCTTCCTCTTCCCGATCCACTTGCCTTCTACGTTCATCCTCTTCCCGATCCGCTCGCCTCTCAGCATTTAAATTATCCATAAAATCGGCCAACATTTTATTTATTTGTTCCATTTCTGCCGCTTGTTGCCTCGTATTGACCATAGAATTTTATAAAATTTTCACAGAATCCACCAACCAAACGGTCTCGTTGACTTACTTTTCTTTCCTCGAAAAATACTTCACAAGTCCGGTCCTTTCACAATCCCACTTCTGACACCAAATGTTACGGTTTTCCCGTGGGTTCTTAACAGAATTACAACCTTGCTATTTTCAACTAATACTCTCTTTATTCACTACCACTGTATACAATTTAACTCACTAAACTAGTCTTATAACTTTACCACTAATATCTATTCAACACTCAATGATTAACTGAACTAACTAACCGACTGACTTAGGTCTGCTTATATATAATCTCAAATCTATCACGAATATTCGGGAAGTATTCCAAGGCCACTCTATATGATCTCGACGAGGACATCGAGATAATTCCAGCTATCCCGTAACTTCGCGGCGGGCCGGTCGATGATTCATACAGACAGAGAAGCGAGGGGCACGGCGGGGCGGCTAGTTCTATAGGGTAGCACAAAAACGTTCGGATGGTTGTTAGTCGTGACAATATTTTCGTGTCGAAATTGTGCATTGAATTAATCCACTCCGAAGCTGACATAAGTAATAAGTATGTAAAATTGATAAAAACGGAACGTGCTCTTGAATAGAAAACAGGTACAGAGACATCTTTTGGCTAGTGTAAAAAATAACGTACGAGGCTATCTAAGAAGTACGGATCTTTTCTTTTGACGTCAGAAATTCTGACGTAACAGCGCAATAGCCTTGAATGGACTATACAACCCAATTTGTGCATTTAAATTAGCATATGCCAGCAAAACCCCTTAGTTCAAACCTGGACGGACGATCCCTTAATTTGAACCAGTACAACAGTACTAGATAATAGATTACAATTCAGCAACTCTTCACTCGTAAAGGAAAACGTTTGTAATCGTTTTCAATTCAATGTATTTTTGTCTCCGTCAGCATTGTGAACAATCAGTCTGTCAAATAAAGAAAGAAAACAGTTTTTACCCTTTTTATCTCAAATGAATTCGGTATGTGTTACCGCCCACTTTTATTATGTGGTTTTGCGCTAGCGACTGCCTCAAGGAAAGAAAATAATCGAATCAGTGGTCAGTGCTCTGACACTCCACGTTGCTAGATCGGTATCCTCACCGCGCTCTAGCAAGTGCCTCTTCGCGCCAAAAATATTAGAGAACATTTAGTGCACCTCAGTTATATTTGTCCAAGGTTGGACAGAGACCTCCTGTTGGGCTTTTTAAAGAAATTCTTCGAAGTCAGAACAATATATAGCGGCCCCTGTGGAAGATGGAACATAAGATGGCGGCTTGAAATTCGTGGTCGAATTTCTGTAAGCAATGTGAAAGCTGGATTGATGGTTTCAGTAAACACAAAAATTAAGTTTGGAAGAAAACTAAGTAAAGTCTCTCCCCGTTGCAGCCAGGTAAAGCAGAGTCAAGGTAATAAGGTACGCTGTGTGAAAGTTGCTAAGTTGGAGACCGAAAAGTATTAAAATAAGAAAGATAAAAAACTCAATTTTAAATCAAACAATCAAGACTTTTTAGTAGATATTTCTAATTTTAAGAAACCGTTTTGTAATATTAGTTTTATAATTGAATGAGCTAATGATGAATGATTGGAAGTTTTCTTCAAAGAATTTTACCTATATAATTTCGATTTAACATAGAAAACGCTGTTTATTTATATCTATCATATTTAAATGCAATTTACACCTGCATTATTAAATTATATCAAACCGAATACATGTTAAATAAGAATAATCGTGACTGTCAGTTTCTATGTGATATTGTTGATAGTGTTAACTTGCACCAAATAATTGAAAGTCCTACTAGAATCACAGAAAGTAATGAATCACTTATAGATATAATTTTAATTAATTCTACAGACTTAATTTTAGAAAGCGGGGTCCTAACCTGTGAGCCTATAAACACCGACCATGATGCTATTTACCCTGTATGTATGTAGAATGAATGAGACATGATTAATGTCAAACACAAAAATTAAGTTTGGAAGATAACTAAGTAAAGTCTCTCCCCGTTGCAGCCAGGTAAAGCAGAGTCAAAGTAATAAGGTACGCTGTGTGAAAGTTGCTAAGTTGGAGACCGAAAAGTATTAAAATAAGAAAGATAAAAAACTCAATTTTAAATCAAACAATCAAGACTTTTTAGTAGATATTTCTAATTTTAAGAAACCGTTTTGTAATATTAGGTTTATAATTGAATGAACTATTGATGAATGATTGGAAGTTTTATTCAAAGAATTTTACCTATATAATTTCGATTTAACATAGAAAACGCTGTTTATTTATATCTATCATATTTAAATGCAATTTACACCTGCATTATTAAATTATATCAAACCGAATACATGTTAAATAAGAATAATCGTGACTGTCAGTTTCTATGTGATATTGTTGATAGTGTTAACTTGCACCAAATAATTGATAGTCCTACTAGAATCACAGAAAGTAATGAATCACTTATAGATATAATTTTAATTAATTCTACAGACTTAATTTTAGAAAGCGGGGTCGTAACCTGTGAGCCTATAAACACCGACCATGAGGCTATTTATTGCGTTCTCAAATGTGAAAAACCTTAAAATGGCAAGTTCCGAACAATTTCAGACCGATTTGCAGGCAATCGATTGGCATAGGCTATATACCCTACAATGTGTTAATTCTAAGGTTAACTTGTTTAATAATGAAATTTTGAATGTTTTTGATAATCACTGTCCAATTCAGCGAACCAACCTAAAAAAGCCAAGACCACCCTGGTTGACATATAACCTTGAAAAGATGATCGAGTTAAAGAGGAAGGCTTTTGGTAAGTTTAAGTGTTCAGGAACTGTGGGATCTAAAAACTATTACTTACAGCTAAAGCAATATGTGAATTTTGCAGTACACATGGAAAAAAGTCCTACTTTTCTATAGAGATTGGAAAGTGTAGGGGGTGCACCGTGCAAACAAAAGTAAGCAGTTGTGGGGCAAAATCACTAACTGGAATATTGTTAATAGAAGCCCAAAATCCATTCCTGAACACTTGGATGATCCGAATTTAATAAATGACAGTTTTCTTGATAATATTCCTCACGTTGATGTAGATCAGGGTATGATTGACGATCTTTAGAACAGCAATAGAGATCGCTTGCATTTTTGGTTCGCACTTGTAACTGTGGAAGACATATTGGCCTCGTTAAATAATATCCGAAGTGATGTAATTGGGATTAATGGAATCTCAATCATTATGCTGAAATCCTGTTTGCCATTTTGTCTCGGGCCAATAACTAATATTGTTAATTTTTCATTAGAAAATGGTACTGTTCCTGACCTCTGGAAGATGGCACTAGTCACTCCCATGCCTAAAGTTAATAACCCTACAGGTGTTGATGAATTAAGACCTATTAGTATACTTCCAACTATGTCTAAAGTTCTAGAGAAAATTGATAAATCACAAATTTCGGAGTTTTTAGAGCAAGAGAACGTTCTGCCAGATTTACAATCGGGGTTTGTATCAAATCGCAGCTGTACTACTGCACTTCTAAAGGTGACTAGTGACATTACCCAGGCAGGTCGGGTGTGTCCAGCAGTTATGATCGACCTGACGAAGGCCGTTGATAGTTTAAATATAGATTTTTGTTGGCAAAATTGGCTTTTTATGGGATGAACGCTAATGGTTGGTTCAATAGCTATCTTCGAAAGAGGCAACAGGCGGTGAGGTTGATGGAGGGTGGAGAAGAATCAAGGTCGGATTGGAGGGTTCTGGAGAGTGGTGTTCCACAGGGATCGATCCTGGGACCTCTCCTATTTATCATATTCAGCTCTGATGTCATCCATCATATAAAACACTCAAAATATTATATTTATGCAGATGATTTACAGATCTACCTTCCTTCAACTGTATCCTGTCTCCCTGGCACAGTTAATTGTATTAATGAGGACCTCGCGATTATTTCTGATTGGGTGACAGAGAACTCGCTGGTGATAAATTTATTTATTTATTTGTCAATTTAACGTGATAAACCCAATCGTACAAAGTACTTACAAGTCACAACCAATAAAACTTAAAACTAAGAAAATAATAACAATACAATACAGTCGAGAACATGACTTATCAGAGACAAATTACATATTAAACATAATAAAATAATTGGAATAATTGGTGTAGCTCAAAACAATTATACATTAAAAAATAAAAAACAACAAGCAAGTAAACATTACAAAACCAATACAAAAATCACATTGAATCACTTTGAATTTAAACAGTGCGTACTACCGCAGCGAAAACTTAATACGACTAAAAGGAGTACTAAACACATCCACCTTGATTTTATTGGCATATGCCATAGCACGATTAATCGAATTAAACTGCCCATAAAGAGTGCGATGATATTCCAAGGTGAATGTGTTCACAACCCTAAGGTCCCTTACAGGAACATTTATGTTTAACGATGCCAACAATTGAGAACAATCCACATAATTATTGAGTAGTTTGCACACAAAAAGCTGATCACTAATCTTGCGCCTATCACACGAGGACTGAAGACTTAACATGCTCATCAGGGAAGGATAATCAATGGATTCTGAGGGTATGCGCAGCTTGAAGCCAACATAGTGCAGGAATTTTTTCTGTATGCGTTCTAATGCATTTATATGCACCGAAAAGTGTGGTGACCATACACAGGTGCTATTCTCCATGTGAGACCTCACCAAGGCAGTATCCCTTGTATGTCGCTTGACAAAACCCAACATTTTTAGCGCTCTATTACAGGATGTGGTGATATGTTCAGCAAATGACAACACTGTATCAAATAAATAAATCCTCAGAAGACCCAGGCACATGGGTACTATACTCTCGAAATGATATTGTTGTAACGGGCTCGCAAATTAATATTTTGGGTAGTGGAGTGGATTGGGTTGTTGAGGTAAAAAATATGGGATTAATTATGGACTCTAAATTAACATTTAACTCTCACGTTAATAGCATTTGTCAGTGTTCTTATTATAAACTCAAATCAATTTACGAGTATCAAAATTTGTTGCCATCACATATTAAAAAAATTCTAACGGAGAGTCTGGTCTTGTCTATTGCCGGCTATGTCGATGTTGTCTATGGACCCTTTCCACAGCTTATACCGTACCGAATCAGTTATTGAACTCTACGTCGGCTCCTTTGATGTCGATGAAGCCAGATTTGACTTTTTCATGCTTTCCTCATTTTTCGCGCATGCCCTTCATACATTATAAATGTTAGGTTTTAATGGCCAGCTGGAACTCAACAGAGACGGACTGGGTTTAATTTAGTTTACATTTTTAGTAAATTAAATTAAACATGATATGTAAGTGAAATTGATAAAAAAGGGTAAACGAGATCGAGAATGATCAGTCATTTATACATAACCATGAATATGGTGTTTATAAGTGTAAAAAAATATATAAATATTTTGATATGAACATAGAATATCAATTTTTCTACAGCCGCGTGCAAAATAACTAATTACTAAATTGAAATGAAATCGCAAAATCGACGAATGCCGTGGATCCTTATTTTGCGCTCTAGCGCGAACATGGAAAAGAAAAATCTCACTTTTTCCGTCGAGTGTGCTATGAATGGTCATGGAAACCGAAGATAAATAAATGACAGTCGTGCTTTTGTTACAGTTTGTTGCTGGCAATCCTGTTCTAGCTCAAAGCCCGAATATAATATGTCAAAACTGATAGTCATTTGCAAATTTCAGAATAAGTATAGAGAAAAATGTGGATTTAATTTTAAAAAATGCGGCTGTAGAAAAAGTTCTGTGTGTTTTTCGAGCGTTTAAAAAGATAAACTTCCTGCAGAAGGGAGCCAAACAATTATCGACGAAGAATATTAATTTATCATGCAATGTGATATGAATGAACTATACTTTAATCTCAATACCTGATCTAAACATCTACTTACAACCTTTAATTTTTCGGAAAACTAAAATATCCTGAAGCTGGATTGACTTTCTTGTACCTTTTGCAGACAAAACAACGTACGACCATGGTTAATATTGAATATACTTTAATGATTAAAAGTTAACACACTTAAATAAATCACCGAACAATCGAGCACAAATAATAACATGAAAACAATCCAATCTAAGAACGTAACCTGCTGCTTCTTGTCAAAAAATCGAGAGTCCAACGCTGTGCGGTGTGTTCAGTTTCCGACTCAATCTCCGTTTATGTCTCTTCGATTCGGCAAACTGTCGTAATAGAAAAAGATAACACTACATTGGACACCAGACCGGTACTGTTATTCATAAATAAACGAAGTCGCCCTCAATAATAGACATTTAAACTCACCTCTTTTCAGTATGTGTAATTCATACAACAATATACAAAATAATGTAGATATCTTTAATTTAAATTTGTCACAACTGAAAAAACTGTTAAATGACATATAATGGCAGATATGTTCATACATGGGTACTATAGTTTTTCTATTGTAGTAAGATATGTACATAATAATATATTAATTTAATATTAAGTTAGTCTTAGATATCTTTGCACTTTGTAATAGGATTAGTGCATTGTGTAATAATCTGTTAAGTGCAAATAAATAAATAAATAAATAAATAAATAAATATAATTCGGCTCGTTGCAGACGCCAAGAATATGAGGAAAATGCTCCTATTGGTTGGATTTTATTGCTTCAAAACACGTGGAGAGGTGACGGTATAAGCTGTGCCCTTTCTTATGCAACAAAATAAATATCGAATTCAAAAGTCCAGAACTCATGTGTCCGTTTTGTAAAGAATCTGTCAAGGAGAGATCATGCCAGCCATCACATTCGGAATGTTTTTCAGTGCAATATGGCACAGAGATGATGTGTACACCTTAGTTGTATTGTTCATAAAACACTTCTGCTAAATCAACCAGTATATCTTGCAAACATGATAACTCTAAGGGGACATATGCATGGTTTGGACCTGTGTTTTGAGAATACCATTGCTATTCCTAGACATAGATCTCAGATTTTCAAATCATGATTCCTGTATCTTGCTGCCCATGTTTATAATCAGTTGCCACGTAGTTTTAAGATGTTAACCTATGCTGCTTTTAAACACAAAGTGAAAGCCTATGTATGTGATAATGTAACTAATAATACCGCAATCTAAATAATGTGATAACAAATATGTGATAGTATGTATAGCTTTATTTCTGTGAAAATCTGTTATTAGGTTACTGGTGCTTTTTATTTTTTTTTTTATTTATTGTAATAGTTTAATGTTTCTAATTTATTATTATCTTAATGGTGGTTATTAAAATACGTGTACAGGGTACTTTCCACCTTTGTACTACATTTACTTCTAATGCAATAAAGATTATTTATTTATTTTTTATTTATTTATCTAAGGCAGTAAGAGAGAAACTCATAAACAATAAGTAATCACTCACATACAAAGAAAGAGATTATCAAATTGGCGTACTTACTCAATAAGATACTGTTCATTTTCTTCATTAACCCAAGAGGCATTCAGTTGACCAAACTCCGAATAATTCTCTTCTTTAACTGTATTTGGCAACCTTTCCAGAAGAACAATTAATTCTGGTATTGGCTTATCTTTATGATTTGCCATGAAAAAAACTATCCGGTTTTCTTTATTCAGCAAAGCAAGTTATACACAGGCTAACTTTTTGACCAAGAAATTTATCAATATCTTCTCCCTTGGGCTCTTCAACAGATCTAGGAAGATCTGTTCTGTTGGCTCTTCTAGCACTAGCAATTGGGTGGTTAGGAATTATTTCCTTCTCCTACAAAACGACGATTTTTTAATAGTTCTTACAAGGTCAAATGCATTAAACTATAGCTTTGTTTATATACTGTGGTTCCAGATCAAGAATATTTTTGTTCCAAATAAAAAAAATCGATATACGTATATGAAAAAATCTTAGTGTTTTATCTATGGGTTTATCATCAGGTGCATTATAAGATCCTTTACACAAATAGTGCACTATATAAAAATCGGCCTTTCCCATTGGTCGTTCCGCATGGCCCTCCGCTCGCTTCGCTCGCTACGGGGGCTCAAGAAAAGGAACATAACCAGGTGCTAACCCAATCTAACCCAAGGCATACCCAAAATCAAGAAAAAAAGCTGTTTAGAAACATAATCTTTAAAAAAAAGCAAAAAAAAGCAACGGGGTTCGAACCCGCGTTTTCCACGTGAGACCCAACGATCTAAGCCTCTATACCATAAGAGCTCTTGATAGAAACCGATTGCATCACGCAGACATATCGTAATACGAGATGGATCGACCAATAGGAGAGGTCGATATTTACATAGTGCACTATTTGTGTAAAGGATCTTTAAAAGCTAAGCCTTCGTGGGATGCCCACCGATCTCCATATATGGATAAGCACAAACCGTCTGCATGCATCGAAAAATCGTACCAATCATGGGGAAAAAAACCGGGTTCTGCGTCGGACAGACCTGAAAATAGGATAATTTTACTCATGCGCACAAACACCGAGAAGTGACAGAACGAAATCAGCTCATAAAGCTTTTACAGTTCGGTAATCAAAAATATTATCAAATTTCTCTGACCTTGCTTGTTGCTTGCGCTTGAAATAATTCTTTTTTCTGTGTTTGCCGTAATGGGTTTCGGCGTTTCGTTTCGTTCACTTATTGAAGTACGTACGTGCGTCTGAGTGGTTTATATTATCGTTTTCGTTGAAAATAACTAATTTACTCCTGGACATCTAGTTTAGTTTATTATTATAATAGTTCGTTATTAGTGTATTTTGTTAGTGTATAAGTTGGTGTAGGCGTTAGGAATATGGTTTAAGGACAAAAGACCTTAAAAGACAATGGCGTCAACTGCCAAGGTCAAAGAAAATACTCAACGGTGTTTGATTTGGTGTTGCCAAAATAAGGGTAGAATACATATACTTAAAAAGAAAATATATATGGTAGAATAGCAGGGATTTCTTATTTTAAGTAAGTATCATTTTCTTTTTAGGATAACTGCACCATTACATACAAAATATGGGAATAATATCTTAAAAAGGGTTTATTTACTGTCACGACGCATAAATAGCAGTGAGTTTATTCAGTTTTATCATTTTGTATTAAAAGAGTCTTCTTATAGGTAGGATGGATTTTAATTTACTTTGTTGAGGAGCTTTGATGCTCTAAACAATTTTTTTTTAGATCCTTACATGGGTAATTGTTCCCCATACTTGTTTCTGCTATTTTAAAGGATTTTTAAAAATTGTTTTACATACTACATATATGAGTTCAATAATATAGAAATGATCCGTGGGGGGAGCTTTAATTTTTTTTCCAATATTTACCCCCTTCTTTTAAAAATTTAGGACAGAAAAGTGTAGTGAGTGACGTAAAGTACAATTTGTATGTATTTTCTATCTGTAAAGGTAAAGAAAAAATAAAAGAAGGGAGTAAACCTATAGAACAGTCTGTAAAATATTTTTAAAAAAATTCTATTAAAATAGCAGAGACAGGTATACGGAACAATGAGGGAGTTTCATCAATTTTTCGATAGCCCATGAAAACTAAGTGGACACGTGTTTTTTCTTTTTTTTTCATAAGGCGAAAAATGAGGCAGTTACGCCTTGAAATGTGCTTATGACGTCACAATACACATGAATTATTACGTCACACCATGCATAGTATATCTATATATACAAAACTAAAAACTGGCATAGCTCTCGTAATATTCATATTTAGTGGAAATAAAAAAATACTTATCGATTTTTTTTCACTGTTGTAATAAAAAAATAATCAGTTTAATTTCTCAGGAATCTTCCTAATTACTCTTAAATGTTTTAAGGTTTTCATGAGCATTTAGACGTGTGTATAGTCTTAAGAATTTTGTATCTTGGTACATACTACCTACATATTTTGTATTATTGGCTTTTTCCAAATAGACTACTACTACTACCTAATGTAAGCTAATGTAAATAAAACGTTTATATCATGATGTTTTGTTTTAATAAACTTTTCTTTGCCGCAAAGTTATTTTAGCTATTCAATGCAACAAAAATTCATATTAAAAAAAACTAAAAAAGGTGTATTTCTTGTCTACAGATTGTGGTATGTAATGTGTGAATGCAAATACTTTAACATTACAAATCTCTTTTAAAAGTAGTACCTATTCAAGACTAATTTAAAGAGAAAGTAAAATTTAAGGCAAACGCATATAAAAAGGGTTTTATTAGGAGGTGCTTCCATTTTTTAATATTTTTGAATCAAAGGGATGATTTAAAAAAATATGTATATTTGAAAACTTACAAGTTTCAGTGCTGCGTCTGTGTTACACCAGATTTTACAGTATAAATCATTCAAATTTTCTTGGTCATAAAATCATTTTGGGCAAACTAGTTAATATTTTTAACAAAAAAAATGCATGCCACATATAAAGAATGTAAAAATTAGGTAGATACCAAAATATTTGGTAGTATTTTTTTGCATACCTATCAATGGTTTATTCCTTAAGCATAATTATATACTTACTGTCATATTTTTACATTTTTTAATTGGTTTTTGGTCGCCCAGGGACGAGGAAAGAAATAGTTTTTATTTTTTTTTGTCTCCAAAACAAAGCAAGATTCGGAAAAAATAGCAAAAGTTGTATATTTTATCGGTTGGTCTATTCTATTTCTTTTAAAAACCAATGGCTTGCAATTTTTGTGTTAAATATATCATCTATCAACTTGCTTTTAAATTTTTGGTAATAGATACAACGGCAAAAATATTTTTCCAAATTCTTAAAATCCGGACCTGTCGCTTATTCGCGGCCATGCGGTGATGAAGCACGTGGAATCGATCGATAACCTGCTAATTGAAACTGCGCAGTCTCAGAATTACCTTCTTTTGTTTACATCTGAAGGCGCATGAATCAGTATGTTTTGGATCGTTTTGTGCTTATCCATATATGGAGATCGGTGGGGATGCCCCGATGTCGTTGATCGAATTACGTACAATAAAAAAAAACTCAATTCGAGTAGGATACGCTAACAAAACTAATAATTACTTATTTGTTATCAATTTTATTAATAATTATTATCGTATTAGTAATATTTTCGAATTTAAAATGCCCCAGTTTGATATTCTGAAAATCCGTAGAATTAAGGTCTTTATCGTAAAATCAGAGTAGTCACCAAAATCCGTAAATCTACGGATAAATCCGTAGTGTTGGCAACGCTGAAAGGAACAAATACGTCAATAATAAGGAGGGCTAGAAAGCCCTCTTTAGTCAATAATTCCTACTATTCTCGGTTCGCCATTGCGCATAACTGGGGCTTGAGAGTGTTGTGAGTATTGGTCTTCCTCAGAGGTCGGTCTTGGGACCTATCCTCTTCTTAATTTACATCAATGATTTACCTCTGAGTGAGGCGCATGCAAGATATACTCTCTTTGCGGGTGACACGACGCTTGCCGTTCGTGGCTAAGATTTTGAAGCGGTCCAGGGGGAGGCGTTGGAGGCGCATGAGAGGGCTGAGCTATGGTTCTGTTCTAACAAGCTTCTCATGAACACTGATAAGGCTCAAAGGTTAATTTTTACTTTACGGGATTTACAGGGTGTTGACAATGGGGAGTCTGTCAAGTTCTTAGGGAGCTAACCTGGATCCCACTCTAAAGGTGCGTATAGACCTGACGAGTCGCGACACGCACGCGACGCGCCGGCCTCGCGCCTGCTACGCGTACGCGACGAGCACGGTTTTCTCGCGCGCCTGCTGTGAGCCATGTAGAGAGACGCGCGCACCACGTATAAGTTCTCACTGCACTTCTTCACTGATTTCTCGCGCGCTTGCTACGCGCCTACTAGTAGCCGTCCACACTGCGCCTCGCTCTTTCTTTGATCTGCCGTCGAAAAACCGACAGCAGACGGGTAGCGACGCGCTTCGGGGAGGCGGCGCTAGCGCCGCGCGCGCCCCGACCGCACCTAGGAATTTTGGACTGTCGCGTGCGTGTCGCGCGCGCGTCGCGTCAGGTCTGTACGCACCTTTAGATGGGACGTCCAAGTGGAGAGTGAGTCGAGAAGGCTGGGAAGTTGCCTCTTTCTGCTGAAGAATCTGAGGGGCATTGTCGCAATGGAGACATTACTGTTTGCCTATTATACTCTATTCCATTCTGTTATGGCATAATGGCGTGGGTGGGGCGTCGTTGGTAGTGGTGTTATTTTCGTTACTTTTGACTACTCGTTACTTTTCGTTACTTTGATATAAAGTAATCATTTCAAATGTTCGTTACTTTTATTACTTCGATTATTAGGTATATTTTGGGTATTGTATGGTTCGTTACTTACCCCCTTAATATTTATCTATGGTTACTATCGTTTATCATAATGTTTACTGCAATACTCTCATCTTTATACAAGCGTCTGTAGACCCGATATAATTTTCGATACCGACTCTAACGCCATCTAGTGCAGATGGCGTTGACTCAAGCGATTGCATTCGCGCTATGTTTTTTCTTAAAGACAATGTCTTCGTGATGCAATCGATTTGCAGTATAAGGCGTGGTGCTCCAGAGGACTAGATGGTTGGTCTGAACTCGGCAGCGGCAGTTATCGGCGCCGGCAGCTCGGGTTCAAACCCCGTTGTTTTCTTTTTATTTTTTTTTAAGGTTAAGTTTCTAAACCGTTTTTTCTTGATTTTGGGTATGTCTTGAGTTAGTTTGGGTTAGCACCTGGTTAGTTTCCTTTTCTTGAGCCCCCGTAGCGAGCGCAGCGAGCGGAGGGCCATGCGAAAAGTGATATTACTTATTGTAATACGTGCCCGTACTTTGGATGCACTTTTTCCAAAATATGTTGCTTTATTTAACTAAAATATTTAATAAAAGCCGTATACAGTAGCTTGCATATGTTTCCGCGAATACATTCACAAAGAATCCCCCTTCTTTGTGAATATATTCCACGCAAGGCCACCCAGTACATTTAATGCCTATATGGTCTATAATGTCACCTTAGCTCAAAAATCCAATAAGGTCGCTGGTCGACATACCTTTCATACCAAAATTCATTAAAACCTGCAAATATTTCAAAGTAACGAGACGAAATAAGATAAAATCATATATTTAAGAGTATTAAATATATGGATAAAATATGCTGCGACCATCCGACCACAGCGGTGAGTCCGGTATGGTATGCGCCGACCATGATACAAAGAATGTGTTAGTCCACATGCATACGTGACCACGGATATCCGTATACGTGAAACGCACACGTTGAATTTTGCCCATCCGTATGGAACTTCCGTGATACGCATCCGTATGTGTTTTGACATGCGCATCGAGTTCTTTTTTATTTGCAGCAATTTGAATTTAGTTTGTATTATATATGGCAGATATTGCTGCTAGTTAGTTTTGTAAGTTTTGCCAATTTTTTAAAGTAGGCACTAGCTAGGTACCTACCTTAAAAATGAATTCAGAAACCTCTATTTAACTTACGAGTGTTATGTGTAGGAATTTAAAGAGAATAACTGTGTGGGAAATATTCAATTACAAAAAAAAAAAATTGGCATATGTAGCATATTTAGCAAAAATAAACGAAGCAAATTTTAAGCCCCCATATACAGGACAATATGGACAAGACCAATTTTTACTGAGGAAGCACGAAACCTTTATGGATGTGGAAATATATTATATATTGTTTCGCGAGTTGGAACATGACCAGTCTAAATTTTTTAATTATTTTAGAATGTTTTTTACCATACTAATGACACTGTTATTAGGTATCAACCGATTTTTAAAACAGATATGTTCCAAATAGTTTTCACAAACAGAGTGAATAACCCAACCGCAGTATCCACATTTATAGGGAGATTCTTCCATTATTTATTTATCAACTAAACATTAACTTGACATTATCATTAAGCAACTGCCAAAATTAAAAAAAAATTAATTATCTCTCTCTGTCACTCAGCCGCAACCATCACACTCAAACGGATACGTATACCGAAAAAGTTAAAATTAACCAACTTTCATCTGTTTTGACCTTGACGGAGTCAAGTCGCTCTCTTGATACACAATTGGATGTTGTTGGTCACGTGGGCACAACGGATCCGTGATCACGTATGCATGTGGACTAACCACTGATGGACTAACTAACAGGTATGATATTGCGCACGCCACTATCAGCTGACTCGCTCCTGTCGACGTCACAATGAGAGTTGCCGCCATTAAAATCCACCGGTTTACAAGGGGACTTTCATGATATTTTAAGCTTTGTTTATTTTGCCGTGTATTTTGTGGTGTTTTGTCAGCATTTTATGAGAGTTGTGACATTTAAGTTGAATTTGGAGACTCTTTAGTGTAAAAAAACTTAAAACAAATCAGGTTATTAAAAGTGTGGACAATAGTAACTTATTTTGTTGTTTTAAAAGCTATATGAGGTATCATAAACAGTTAATTATTGAGCAAGTAATTACGACAACATTAATTTGTGATTTTTTGCATTTTTAAGGTTAGTTATAAACTACACATATTAAAAATGCGTTGTGCTGTAGCTGGTTGTCTGAGTGACAATCAGACAAAACGTGCTGACAAATCTGTAAGATTTCATGCTTCTCCCAAAGACAATATTGTTGAAAAACCGTGGGTTACTGCTTGTTGCCGTAAAGACCATTTTAATACTAAAACCTCGAGAATTTGTTGAAAATATTTCAAGTCAGAAGACCATGAAATAAATTTGCAACATGAATTGTTGCAATACGAATCCAAAAAATGACCCAGTCTAAAGCGCAATGCAGTACCTTCTCTTCATCTGCCAAAATCAAAAGATTTATCTGTAAACGAGGTAAAAAGACAGGAGAGGCTTTCGAAGAGAGAATCGAAGAAGTTTGTGGAAGATATCATTACTCAGTGCTAGTGCAACAATGGATTTTGTGGATTACATATATAGAACATTGGATAATAAACAATTATTTGTAATTGTTTTTGTAGATCTGCGAAAGACTTCAGTACTGATATTTTACCCAGTGATTGTGGTGTTCCGCAGGGCTCGGTTCTGGGGCCATTAATCTTTTCACTATATGTATTTAATTTAAGATGTGCAGGACTTATGGCACGGTACTTTACTTTTGCTGATGATACAGCTTTGGTATACACAGGTGGGGAAGTTAATGCATTAAATAGGCTTGTAAATGATGACCTAAAGTTGTATCTGAACTGATTTTACAATAAATTAAAAATCAATACTGACAAAACAAATTTCTAATATTAACATTGTTGTTGTGATATATGTAAATATAACACTAAGTAGGTCCCAAAATAACATTTACAAAATAATGACTAATACAAATATAGGCCTAAATAACCCGTATGTGCAAGCATGTAAATCATACAGTAGAGTACTGGAAAATATTAGAAATCTTATTAATTCCCTTCTTGGTTCTGGTAAACTTCACGACCCTCGGAATTTCGCAATTTTATTTTTTTCACTAGAAAGGGGGTGTCCTATAGAGTAGTTTAAGAGAAAAAAATTTGCGGATCCCCCATATTTGAGCCGAAAAAAAGCCCCCAATGTTCGAGTTTTGAGGTTAATGCCGTAGAACAGCGAAGTTCCTCTACTACTTTACTGCACTTTTCTTTGCTTTGTTGACTTTGTTTGAAAGCTTACCTTAAATAGAACAGCGTAGAACACATAAATAAATTAAATTTGCTAATATATCAAAATAATTTTAAAAATTGATGTCATACTAACAATAATCAACAATCAATCAAAGAATAGCGGCAAATTTTAGCCCCTGGAATACGCTGATGCCAAACTTATTCTAGTTGCTTGACCCGTCTTGGGCTCAAGCGCTCAAGTTTCTTCTTTTAGCGGAAATCGGTTACACAAAATATCGTTCTATAGGACGATTCTACACAAGAATACTAGCACAAAAATAAACTTTCTTTTCTTCGCAAATGTTTTGTTTTCCAGAAAATTAGATTTTTCTTTATATGATAATTTAACTAAAACCTGTATTTGGATAATTTTCCCATTATTTCTTAATCAGTTATGTAAGAAATATTTGTTTATTTAGTATAGAGTAACCTCCCCAAATACAAATTCATAAAAAAAATTCTGCGGAAATGCATCATTTTAATTTTTTCGATTCTAGAATAACTGAAATCAGTTACATGAAAACATGTTTCTGTTTTACATTCTAAATATTTTTCTAAACATAATACCGCAAAAAACTTCTTGCGGAAATAAGTAATTTTCATTTTTTGAGTTAGTTTGGGTTAGTTTAGGTTAGTTTGGGTTAGCTTCCGTTAGTTTGGGTTAGTTTCGTCTCGTTTAAGCCACTACGCACTTGCGTGAAGAAAAACTTGCGCGAAGCGCAAGCCTTTCTTCACGCAAGCCTATGCGAAACAATTTCGGTTAGCTTGGGTTAGCTTTGGTTAGTTTAGGCTAGCTTTGGTTAGTTTAGGTTCGTTTCGTCTCGTTTAAGCCACTACGCACTTGCGCAAGCCTATGCGAAACAATTTCTGTTAGCTTAGGTTAGTTTGGGGTTAGCTTTGGTTAGTTTGTGTTAGTTTCGTCTCGTTTAAGCCACTACGCACTTGCGTATGCGAAACAATTTCGGTTAGCTTGGATTAGTTTGGGTTAGCTTTGGTTAGTTTAGGATAGCTTTGGTTAGTTTGGGTTAGCTTTGGTTAGTTTGGGTTAGTTTCGTCTCGTTTAAGCCATTACGCACTTGCGTGACGCAAGCCTATGCGAAACAATTTCAGTTAGCTTAGGTTAGTTTGGGTTAGCTTTGGTTAGTTTGGGTTAGTTTCGTCTCGTTTAAGCCACTACGCACTTGCGTGAAGAAAGGCTTGCGCCAAGCGCAAGCCTTTCTTCACGCAAGCCTATGCGAATCAATTTCGGTTAGCTTTGGTTATTTTGGGTTAGCTTTGGTTAGTTTGGGTTAGCTCTGGTTAGTTTGGGTTAGCTTTGGTTAGTTTGGGTTAGTTTCATCTCGTTTAAGCCACTACGCACTCGCGTGAAGAAAGGAATGCGCGAAGCGCAAGCCTTTCTTCACGCAAGCCTAGGCCAAACAATTTCGGTTAGCTTGGGTTAGCTTTGTTAATTTGTTCGTTTCTTCTTAATAAAACCGTTTTTAAAAATATTAATAATTACCTACTTGGATAAGCTTCAAACTCAAGAGAAGGGACACAACTTGGCAACACTGTAAGTACTGTTTAATATTAGTAGAGTTTTAGCACTGCAATATTGCGGAAATGGCTTGCTTTTTGACAATTTTAACCTCAAAACTCGAACTTTGGGGGCTTTTTTTCGGCTCAAATATGGGGGATCCGCAAATTTTTTTCTCTTAAACTACTCTACAGGACTCCCCCTTTCTATTGAAAAAAAAATTTTTGCGAAATTCCGAGGGTCGTGAAGTTTACCAGACCCCCCAAAGATAAGTTTTGACCGACAAATGTACCATGATCTTGTCCTTCGTACTAAACTGAAATTACCTTAATATAAGTGCAAATCCATTGTTTATATAATCCTTATACAATGATAAATCTCTCGCCAGGAAAAATCGATCCACGCACACGATTGGTCCGGGTTAATATCAATTAATATAAGGTTTGTTCCAACCGACTAGAAAACCGTACGAGGGACCATCATTTCTAGTTGTCAATTTCATTTTTGGAGGTGATAAGTACCTGTCATGTTGATAAACGAATTATGCTACTGGAAATTACCGTCCCATGTACGGTTTCTTGCTCAGTTGGAACAGAGCTATATCATAATAACATTAGTAGATTTTTAATTTCTCCCTACCAGTCTTCAAATAGTACAAACATTTGTCCTGATGGGTTACAGTCTCATTTCCTTTTATAAATTATGTTAAGCATTTTGCTGTGCTCGATTTTTATAAGTATTCGGAACCCAAAATCTTTTACTTTGATTGATTTGTTAATATGCAGTAGCTGACGCAGATGGGATACATATAACACATTAGTTTTGTTCTAGCAGCGATTTCAAACGGTTTCAAACCGTACGGAGTTTGCGCATAGCCATATAAGCGACGTTTATATCGTTATGCGCAAACTCCGGACGGTTTGAAACCGTTTGAAATCGTTGCTAGAACAGACCTTATATAAGTAAACAAAACAAATAGAAAGTGAGGTTAAGAAACACACGATATCGGACAAAAGTTAAAATAATTTTAACTCCATACGACATCGGATGATTTTAAAAATATTCGGATAATAATTGGCGCCAAAACATTCTGACCAATGGAAGCTCCGTCGGATCATCGTATCGTCGGATATCGGACGCATGAAAATCCACCCTAATGTGTAATGTAATCACCACCCAGTGTTGCCGCTGGCAGGAAATGAAATTATGTGATGGCTAAGCCA